>CM065589.1:597207041-597235252 GCA_033119425.1 Bufotes viridis | reverse complement strand
GAATTGTGGGTATGGCTATATGGTACCCAGTGAATGGTGGGGATGGCTAAAGGGGGCCCAGTGAATGGCGGGGATGGCTATAGGGTGCCCAGTGAATGGTGGGGATGGCTTTAGGGGGACAAGTGAATGGTGGGGATGGTTATAAGGGGACAAGTGAATGGTGGGGATGGTTCCAAGGGGACAAGTGAATGGCGGGGATGGCTATAGGTGGAAAATTGAATGGTGGAGATGGCTATAGGGGGCCCAGTGAATGGCGGGGATGGCTATAGAGGGACAAGTGAATGGTGGGAATGTCTATAGGGGGCCCAGTGAATGGTGGGGATGGCCATAGGGGGCCCAGTGAATGGTGCGGATGGCTATAGGGGGCCCAATGAATGGCGGGGATGGCTATAGGTGACCCAGTGAATGGTGGGGATGGCTATAGGGTGCCCAGTGAGTGGCGGGGATGGCTATATGGTACCCAGTGAATGGTGGGGATGGCTAAAGGGGGCCCAGTGAATTGTGGGTATGGCTATAGGGTGCCCAGTGAATGGTGGGGATGGCTATAGGGGGCCCAGTGAATGGTGGGGATGGTTATACGGGGACAAGTGAATGGTGGGGATGGCTATAGAGTGCCCAGTGAATGGCGGGTATGGCTATAGGGGGACCAGTGAATGGTCTGGATGTCTATAGGGTTCCCAGTGAATAGTGGGGATGTCTATAGGGGGCCCAGTGAATGGTGGGGATGGCTATAGGGGGCCCAGTGAATGGTGGGGATGGCTATAGGGGGCCCAGTGAATGGTGGGGATGGCTATAGGGGGCCCAGTGAATGTTGGGGATGGCTATTGGGGGCCCAGTGAATGGCGGGGATGGCTATAGGGGGCCCAGTGAATGGCGGGGATGGCTATAGGGGGACAAGTGAATGGTGGGGATGGCTATAGGGGGCCCAGTGAATGGCGGGGATGGCTGTAGGGGGCCAAGTGAATGGTGGGGATGGCTATAGAGTGCCCAGTGAATGGTGGGGGTGGCTATAGGGGGACAAGTGAATGGTGGGGATGGCTATAGGGGGACAAGTGAATGGTGGGGATGGCTATAGGGGGCCAAGTGAATGGCGGGGATGGCTATAGGGGGACAAGTGAATGGTGGGGATGGCTATATGGGGCCCAGTGAATGGTGGGGATGGTTATAGGGGGCCCAGTGAATGGTGGGGATGGCTATAGGGGCCCTTTGAATGGTGGGGATGGCTATAGGGGCCCCAGTGAATGGTGGGGATGGCTATAGAATGGTCTGGTTTTCTAGAAGTTGGTAGAGGAGATCATTGCTATACATCTATCATAGATGATTGACTGCACTGATCCATTGTAGCAAACCTGCTGTTTTGGAATGTCCGATGTTCATCATCAGCGTGTGATGCTGGGGTCAGATCCAGGCCTCTGCACATACATTGCTCGGAGTCCTTCGCTTGTGCGGAGAGACCCCACTTAAACAGATTATGTGGAGCGTGGATGTCCCTGGAGCAGAACCATCAGGATGTTATTTCCACACATGAGAAGCATCTTCTTTGTCCGGGGATGATACGTGGGAGGAGGACTCCCCCATTCAATCAGAGGCTTTGATGCCCCCACCCCCAGGAACTAAATTTGGCCGCCTAATAATAAGTGTCAGGCCTGCTGCTTGCGAAACCTCCTTTAAATGTGTCCCATGCGCCCCACAGATGGGTCTAGTAAAAAAGCAGGAATCCAGAGCTGCACCTGTGAGCAAAACAGTCCCATCCCGAGTGCAGCTCCAGGGGCTCGCCCCCCGCTAATGAGAACCGTCCGGGGGCTGGAACGCTACTGCTCCCAGAAGAAACCATTCGCAATGTTCCTTTTAAATCTTTATTTGGAGTTTTCTATTAAAGCCAGTTGTGTGAGTGCAGCCCCCCCGACCGGTCCTGATGATGGCGCCAGTGTTAATACTAAGGATCGGACGAGGTCGGGAGCAGAAGGTCATGCGTGTGACCTGTTACTCTATGTAAAACTGCCTTCAGAGCCGATTTCCAGAGAGTATACAGTAATACACATATATGCACATATCTTATACCCCCGGAGATCCCCCCCATTTAAATCTTCACCTTTGCAACCATTTTTTTTTACTTTCCCATTGCATCCGAAGTACAAAATAAAGCAAATTTGCATTAAAAACGTCCTATCATTTTGCTTATAGAGCTCCTATACAGACTTGTTTCCATGGTAACAGACAACAAACAAACCCCGTGTAGTCTGGTCCTGCAGTCATAATTCCCTTCTGTATGTCCTTCTTAGGAACCTATCACACACTCCTAAAGTAGGACGAATGGAAGGGAATGTGACTGCTGGATCAGACTACACAAGGTCTGTTTGTAGTCTGTTACCATGGAGATATATCATCCGCATAGCAGTTATAGACACAGAACGAAGGGAAATTTTTCATGCAAACCTACCCCTTTCTCAATTTGGAGCCAGCAAGGGTGGACTTAACCTCTAAGCTATGTTTTCCTGCATCTCTCTAATAGATGACTAGACATTTGGACTCTGACAGTGGATTACCTCTCCTGCTGTGGTGGCAGAGCTCAGACGTGTAGATGGTAGGGGTCATGATGACCACAGCGTGCCCCATGATATACAATATGGCTGACAGGAGGAGGTGGGAGAAGCCATGGAGTACAAACCATGGAGCTTCTGTTTTGGATGGAGATGGTTAATGGCGAGACTTCCCTGGTCCTCGCTGTGCTCTGCTCTTCTGGCTCCAGCAATGACATGCTGACACACATGATTGGCTGCAGTGGTCAGGTTTCGACTTTAGTGGTCATTGCTGGAGGATAATGGCCCAGACGACGGTCATAGACTAGGTAAGTCTCAGCACGGGAGCAGAAGACGGTTGGTAAAGTGACTCGTCATGTTCCTCTTCCCTGGTACCCGTCGAGTGTTCTTGTTTTGTCTGGATTGTCGTGTGTGCGCGCCGTGGAATTTCCCATTATTTTCCGCGCCTGGTTCTCATTGCTTGAAGTTGGGGGTCTCCGAGTAGAAGATGCTTCTGTTATTAAAATAATTCCATTCTTAATGAAGACCTTTTACAACTGACAGCGAATACTTGGTGTAATGAAGGACATGAAAGGATGTTTGTTCTCGCTCCTGTAAAGTCCCGCACATATTTCCTGTTTATTGGGCCATAATGAAAGGCTTCGTTCTGCGCGGGAGGTCCCATCGGAACTGCTGTAATTAAAAAAATGCTTCTTTTTCTTCTGGAGGAATCCATGGAATTGACTTTTTTACAACCACTGTTCTCTGCTAGAAGGGTTCACTTGGGATACCTTGTACCAGCACATAACCCTCTAGGACCTCCAATCATCAGAAGACTTGGTTGGGTTCGTTCAATGCAGATGATGGTCGTGACGTCCACACATTTACATGTGATCTGAACGCCCATTTATCGGGGCGGGTCCCAGTGATAGAACTTCATTAGCTTACTCGGGGTATAATCGAACTTCGGGGGTGGGGTTTCTGCTCTTGGGTGGAGAAAAAACATTTACTGACCAATAATTTGCCAATCTCTCCCATATAAAAACGGATGTTTCTTTTTTGCGGTGGTAGTCATTAGAGGACTTTATCTACTACAAACCTATAGAGGTGGCTTCCTTTGGAGGTGTACTTCGAGACCTGCAGCGGAAATGTGTGAGCAGATGTGAGTCTAGCTGCACAGAGAGTTCATCAGATTGGTCAATTGACTGCCATCTTTTCTGACTCCTCCACAATTGGGGATCTAAGAGCCACTTATTCTTCTCATATATATGCAAAATAAATGTGGAGCCCCAGTTATGGGTCTACAACACAATGAAAGCCAGATATCCCTCAAAGGAAGGAAAACCAAGCAAAGGGGTGTCTCCATTACAGAGATCACCAAATCCACCATATTAAGTGGCCCCTATGTCAAGATCCCGCTTTTTTACAAGCTTTAAGGATGTGACAGGGAAATCCTAAGCTAGTTATCCATCCACAGACAGCTGTTTCGGGGTGTTGCCCCTCATCAGTGGGAGTAGGATTCTGGCTAGCTGGGAGCAATGCCTCGGAGACTACTCAAACACAACAATAGCTGATCTCAGGGAGACCAGCTACTGAGATCAGCTATTGTTGTGTTTGAGTAGTCTCCGAGGCATTGCTCCTGGTTAGCCAGAATCCTACTCCACACTGATGAGGGGCAACACCCCGAAACAGCTGTCTGTGGATGGATACCTGGCTTAGGTTTTCCCCGTCACATCCTTAAAGCTTGTAAAAAAGTGGGATCTTGACATAGGGGCCACTTAATATGGTGGACTTGGTGATCTCTGTAATGGAGACACCCCTTTGCTCAGTTTTCCTTCCTTTGAGGGATATCTGGCTTTCATTGTGTTGTAGACCCAATACTGGGGCTCCACATTTATTTTGCATATTCCTGTTTCCCAGGGAACTTTGCACTTCGGATTGCTGTGTTGAGACTCTTAAATGAGGCTCCACAGTGTTTTTTGTAGCTCGTCTCCATGAGATCAGCTATTGTTGTGTTTGACTTATTCTTCTCGACACCTCTGTCCCTACTGATCTTGGACTGGACCAGTTGAAATCCATCCCATGCCCGGAAATCTTTTCCAGCCATGTGTATGTATGACCTACCTCAGCCTCACAAGGTTGAGGAGTGAATCTCATATATTGCTGACCGACTTGAAAGGAATCAGTTTAGCTTCACTCCCCAAATTTTCTAAAAATGTTTATGGTTCAATTACATTACCTATTTTTTCCCACTTTAATTTATTTTTATATTGGCAATTGCTGCATCAGCCTACTGATGGCCGTTCAATAGTGTCTTGTTGCCTTGGGGTAGCTTGTCGTTCAGATCAATCTTCCTGCTAGAACCACAAGTGACCAGCCTGAAACATTGCGTTTGGAAGAGCAAGATGACGAGGAGAAACAAGATGAATAGAGGCAACCCAAAAAGTCATGAAGATGTCATCGAAGCCACTGAAGACCCAACAGAAGATGGGACACAAAGAAGGACTGCTATTCATGTTTTTAGTAATGGGGTTGTCCAGTTTATGAAACTCATTTTTGCATACCCTTAGGTCCTGCTCATTCCAAATAACAGCTTTGTGGTCACCATAATGTCAGAGGACACCGCTAATGTGTAGGGTGGACATAGTGGAGAACAGCTTCAATAGTGTAGCCTGAGTATCTTCGAGTAGATTATTTGGGGTCATATCAGAGAGTGAAGACTCCCAGAGTCTCTTCTAACCACTTCTAATGTATGGAATCACACCCTGGGAGTATATGGCTTTGTTGTACACTATACGTCCTCTCTTGGACATATGTCCTCACCACGGTCATTATTCTTCCATGCTTCTTCTCGGACAGAAGTTACTTGGGTCATGTACGGAGATGACCCTGTCTTGGGGGTTTATATATTTGGCTTTTGAGGAACGTGCGCCCTTCTCATCCTGGGTTTATTTTTGGAGACGTTTGGCTGATTATACTCGGTTGTGATTGTTTTCTCCGGCGTTGTATATACAATTGGTCCTACACGGATGGATCTACAAAGTCATTAACACAAATTCCTTGAGCGAGTTCCTGACCGTAATCATGCACTTTCATGTATTTTCCTGTTTGTGTTTGCTAATGAGTTTTGATTGCACATGCTGGCATGAAGGGGCTGCTGATCCACCTTGTTATGGGATTTGTAGACGGGCCTCGATATTTCGGAAATACATCTTAGCAAGCTCCTGCTTGTTGGTTGTCAGGTTATGCTTCCTGAGTCCATGGACGACCTCTATGCAGACAAGTAGAGGAGGTTCTTTAGCCACGTTCTCTTAGGTACACTGCATCCTTGACCATCACACCTATGCAAGCCCGTTCCAACACATGAGTGTTAACCCCTTAAGGACACAGCTTGTCTTGAATTCTACTTCAGAATTTCCATAAATTGCGTGAAGAGCATCTGCAAAAAGCATTTCTTCGTCTCCGAAAGACCTGACATGTCTGCATTACATTGATGTCCCACTGATTTTGTGGTTGTGATGCAGACTGACCACTTGCATTTTGGGTCTACTGCTGGGGGGCACTTCAGCAAGATATTGACCCAAAATATGACTTGGCTCCTAAATTTGTAGACCTGGTTGACAAAAGGTGATATTAGTTTATTTTCCTGAAGCCCTGCAGTCTGAGGACCACAGATGAAGAAGGTCTGTACATCAGTCCTGATTTTACTAGGACGGACCTGCAAAGGAAACCACAAAAGGTTGTGGACAAAGTGGGGCTGAAAACGTTATACTGTCCAGTAGCCTTGGTGGTCATGAATGGTGGCTGTTCCTTCACATAGTCTGCAGCTCCATGTTCTGACCTGCTGGGCCGGTGATGCCTCAGACACTGCAGTCGGGTCTCCACTTTCATCTGTTTCTGTGTATTTTTAACTTTGGGAATAAACAGGATTAAAGATGTTATGTCTGCTAATAAGAGGAAGATGGCTTCAAGTCATCAGAAGCCCCACCAAGGCTTCCAGAAGTTGTTCCCCGTTATTCCCGTCTTCGCCCTCCCTCGTTCTCTTTCTAATTGAAACCAACAGCTCCGCTAATTAAAACCAACAATCCCTGAATCCTTTGTTTCATTACCGCCGAGCCTTGTTTTGTTCCACTTGATTTATTTTATTTAATGTCTTGGATATTTTTTTTTCTGCTAAATAGTTTTTTCTGTGTCATGGGGGTCCTAATGGCTTTGGCGGTTTGGCACATGGACCCAGAACCTCTTTACCCCGGTCACTGGATTCACATTTTTTGTTGATCAAACACTAAACTTTTCCATGGCGAGGTTTTACAGTTGGAGAATGGCGCATCCCATCAGCTCCGAAGCTTTTCCTGTTTACTTCTCACTTTTATGGCTTTGTTTTATTTCTGTACAATGAGAACCTTGAGTGAGACCGAGAAAGGTCACAATCGAGTCTACAGCTAGATGTACATTCGGAAGTTCTGGGTGACCCGTCCGTCTTGGATGACCGTGCCATAAGTTATAACAATGATCGATCACCCATGATCTGTGACCCTGATCTGAACTTCTTTCATTGATCTGACGCAGATAGGTTGTTGGCCTAAACAGAAAGTCCATCGTGGTAGGTCAACTTTCGATGGATGTCTGCATCGGTCACGCTTGTTTTCATGAAACGTTGCCGATAACTAAGACAAAATAGTCTAAGCCATCTTTTCCAACTGTCTGAGATCCCCAGTGTATGGCCATCTTAAAGGGGTTTTCTGGGACCCCCAGGACCATCTTAATTACTATTATCTAAATTGTAATGTACTTACTGTCCAGAAGTTGCGTTGATCAGCCTCCTGGGAACCTGGTCACGTAACACTGTTCTTCTGAGAGTTCAGCTTCCATCTCCGTCACGTCCTTTATCAGCATGGACAGTACATCCCTTCCGTTGTAGACGGGGTCAGAACTATTTCTCTCCCGGGCACATGGACAAACTTCTGAGTCCACCTCAACTGCGCATGCACGATAGAGAGGTCTAATTCTATCCCCGTCTACAGCGAATTTGATGTCTAGTCCATAACCTAGGCCGTAAATCTGGCAGAAGCGGGATTTTCAGAAGAGAAACGTGACGTGACCAGATTCCCAAGCGAACAATCCACACAACTTTGAGACGGTAAGTTTATTGGACACTACAAACGAGATATGAGTGATTTAGGTGGGTTTGCTGTGCCCACTGAACCCCGGAAAACCTTACGGTTCCTAACTATATTATGAGTTTGGAAATGTGCAGTCGTCATACCTGGTGCCCTCAGGTAGAGTTATGGAGTCTTCATAGCGGAGATCTGGTTCCTCCAACCTCACAAAATGGCCATTGGTGTCTTAGACTTTTACCTACCTGGTGTAACACCCCCGGCGCTAATGATGTCCCAGAATAGGTGGTTGTGGGGGGAGGGTGAAGTGTCCTAGAGCAGGTCTGGGACCAGATCTTGCCTCTGGGGCCACGGTGGACACCAGGTATGATAGCTGTAGATTTACAATGTATTGCATGTGTTGAGTGATCGGTGTGCAGTGGACATGCTAGATACTGACCAGTATGTTGTGGAGGTGCTCAGACCTGCTGTATGACGGTATTTAATGCACGCGCTCCTTGCCCAGACGTCTCGTATGACTAGTATGTGGAATGTGTTTGCACATGTGTTGTATGACCGGTGTGCTGTCGCCGTGTGCTGTACTTGCACATGTGTTGTATAACCGGTGTGCTGTCGCCGTATTCTGTATTTGCACATGTGTTGTATGACCAGTGTGTTGTCGCCGTGCGCTGTACTTGCACGTGTTGTATGACCGGTGTGTCGTCGCCGTGCGCTGTACTTGCACATGTGTTGTATGACCGGTGTGCTGTCGCCGTGCGCTGTACTTGCACATGTGTTGTATGACCGGTGTGCTGTCGCCGTGCGCTGTACTTGCACATGTGTTGTATGACCGTGTGTTGTCGCCGTGCGCTGTACTTGCACATGTGTTGTATGACCGGTGTGTTGTCGCCGTGCGCTGTACTTGCACATGTGTTGTATGACCGGTGTGTTGTCGCCGTGCGCTGTACTTGCACATGTGTTGTATGACCGGTGTGTTGTCGCCGTGCGCTGTACTTGCACATGTGTTGTATGACCGGTGTGTTGTCGCCGTGCGCTGTACTTGCACATATGTTGTATGACCGGTGTGTTGTCGCCGTGCGCTGTACTTGCACATATGTTGTATGACCGGTGTGTTGCCGCCGTGCGCTGTACTTGCACATGTGTTGTATGACCAGTGTGCTGTCGCCGTGCGCTGTACTTGCACATATGTTGTATGACCGGTGTGTTGCCGCCGTGCGCTGTACTTGCACGTGTTGTATGACCTGTATGTAGTAGCCGTGCGCTGTACTTTCACATGTGTTGTATGACCGGTGTGCTGTCGCCGTGCGCTGTACTTGCACATGTGTTGTATGAGCGGTGTGTTGTCGCTGTCCGCTGTACTTTCACATGTGTTGTATGACCGGTGTGCTGTCGCCGTGCGCTGTACTTGCACATGTGTTGTATGACCGGTGTGCTGTACTTGCACATGTGTTGTATGACCGGTGTGGTGTCTCTGTGCGCTCTACTTGCACATGTGTTGTATGACCGGTGTGCTGTACTTGCACATGTGTTGTATGACCGGTGTGGTGTCTCTGTGCGCTCTACTTGCACATGTGTTGTATGACCGGTGTGCTGTCGCCGTGAGCTGTACTTGCACATGTGTTGTATGACCGGTGTGCTGTCGCCGTGAGCTGTACTTGCACATGTGTTGTATGACCGGTGTGTCGTCGCCGTGCGCTGTACTTGCACATGTGTTGTATGACCCGTGTATAACACTGTGTGTGACTTGGTTCTGGAATCTCCGTGTCCTCATGTGCTGGCGGTTGCACAACATTTGATGCTGTAATTCAGTGCAGGCGTGTGCTCTTCTCATGTCACGGATCCTGCGCTGGGATTGTACACGGCACTGGTCATCAGTAATATGGGGGTCTGTGGAGGTGACACCCAGTCTGTCTGACAGGTGCATGATTGGAGTAGTAGTGTCATCATGCTGATGAGGTGTGCTGTCAGACACCAGCTGTGGAGAATACTGGGAGCACTGGGGATGTCGTCAGCTCATATGGAGTCCAGAAGGGGAGAGATCTGTCAGAATGGAGTTTTCTATTCACTTCCAGTAAGCAGAGATCTTGGTGAGGAATAGTTTATATTCTGAGGCTAAGTGTTGGGTAGTTTGTTACAGTGTATCAGCCTCTTATTAGCAGTCTACCTGCTCTGCCCTCTGGCCTGACGGCTCTCGTCTTGTCTGATACACTGTAACGAACTACGCGCTTCATGTTCAGAAAGGATCTCTGTAATCAAGGGGTACAGGCAGAGAAGAGGGGGGGGGGGGTCCTCTGTATAGTGACACAGCCCGCAGCTCTCTGTCATCTGTTGTTATCGGATTGACGGCTGGAGGCATAGCCATCATAAACAGTCACTGAAGCCGTATTTTTTATCAGTTTCTATTGAGTGGTTATGAGCTGTCAGGAGTTCAGAGAGAAGGGCTATGCCTCCAACCGTCATAGCAGCACCCCAGACTCCCAGAAGAGAGGGCGTGGAATAGCCCTCATCTCTGAACTCCTGACAGCTCATAAACACTCATTAGATACTGATAAGAATATGGCTTCAGTGAATGTTTATGAGCTGTCAGAAGTTCAGAGAGAAGGGCTATGCCTCCAGCCGTCAGAGCAGCACCCCAGATTCCCAGAAGAGACGGTGTGGAATAGCCCTCGTCTCTGAACTCCTGACAGCTCATAAACACTCATTAGAAACGGATAAGAATATGGCTTCAGTGAATGTTTATGAGCTGTCAGGACTTCAGAGAGAAGGGCTATGCCTCCAGCCATCAGAGCAGCACCCATACCACTCCGTGTAAACCCGACGCTGAGATATCCCGCAGTTAGGCTGAACGTTAACCCTGGAGGACTAAAACTGCTGCACATTTGTAATGAAGACCAATTGAAAAAATGATTTTTAGCCCAAAATCAGTAAAATACAGTCATCAAAAAAATTGCCCCTGAGGGTGTTTCGAACCTTTTAAAGTGGTGCTGTACTTTTATTACACTTTTGCTATGTTATGGGGACATAGGAAAAGTTTATATCAGTGGGGGTCTGAGCGCTGAGACCCCCACAGATCTCTAGAACAAGGGGCGAGAAGCCTGTTCTTTCCTCGCTGCATGAGACGGACCCCCCCAATAGAAACTTTTGATGTGTCTCTATAGTAAATATAAAAGTTTTTGAAAGTCCAGTGCCGCTTTAATGGTGGGGGGCCCCTTAAACTCCAGTATGTGTAGCTCTTCCATGTCTCAGCTTCCGAGTCTCTTCTATTGCGGAGGGAATACTGGGGTCCACTGCCGGCACCCCTGAGGTTTGTATGGTCTCCGGGATGAGGTGTGCTCTTTCTGCCAGCAGGTGGCGCTCTCATGACGCGTTACAACCACTCGGTTTTATTCTTGTGCATGCTCCTGCCGCAGGCTGATGGGTCATCAGTGGGATATATAGTGTTATTATGGAGGGCCTCGTATATGTCATAGAGAAAGTAGGAATTTACTTCAGCCGTGTACATAGGAGCGTCTCCAGTCACACCCAAAGCTGCAATCGGAGTTCTGTGCAGCGAGGGAAGTAAACAGGTGAAGTAGGTGAGCACCTATCTGATGGCGATCTCTCCGTCTCCAAGGCTGACCAGTAACGTTTGATGTGACTGGAGGATGTGGATTCTTCTCATGTCGTCTCCTCCTTGTAGGTCCGTATACGATGGAGAGGAGCACAGCCACTTCATGGAGAAGCTGGAGGTGCGGATCCGAAACCACGACCGGGAGATTGAGAAGATGTGCAACTTCCACTACCAGGGGTTTGTAGACTCCATCACCGAGCTGCTGAAAGTGCGGGGGGAGGCCGAGAAACTGAAGGTAAGATTGCCGGGGACTGTGGCCCCCATCCATAGCACCCTGCTGATCACCCTGGATCCGTACGGTCAGGCAATAGGTCATGTGATCGCCAGGGGCCCAACGTAGAGCAATGCATTGTGAGAGCAGTGAGGTCACATGCCTGACGGCGGGGTGCAGCTCACCAGCGGTCCGTTTCTCCGGACAGCCAGCAGCTCTGGATGTGAATGGAGAATAGGAAATCGGGATTAAAACGCTGTGACTCCCAGACCCGTCAGATCAGGCCGGGGAGGTTCAGTGGATTTACAGTCTTAACACTGAGAATTTATTAAAAGTGGAGTTTCCCTTTAAGTCCCCTACGAACCCTTGGATAGGCGATGAGCGTGTGACTGCTGGGCCGCTGTTGGAACGGGGCGGAGGTTGAGCGTGGTGGTCTCTGCCGTGTCCAGACTAGACTGCTTCGCCCGACCTTCATGCTGGATGTTTGGCTCTTTGTGGTGCGGGACCCTCCGGTTGTACATTATATGATGTGTTCTTTTGGTTTCAGAACCAGGTGATGGACACCAATAGGAGGCTGCAACTGGACGGAGCAGAGGTAATCCTCCATATGGAACTAGTTTAAGAACGATAGAATTTTACAGGACTTGTGGATGTTCCTTAACGTGCCCAATGGGAGGGGGGATATCAGTGCAACGGACAGGAAGAGCAGAGTGGTGAATGGTGGTATCAGAGGTAGTAACAGGAAGAGCAGAGTGGTGATTGGTGGTATCAGAGGTAGGGACGGGAAGAGCAGAGTGGTGATTGGTGGTATCAGAGGTAGTAACAGGAAGAGCAGAGTGGTGATTGGTGGTATCAGAGGTAGTGACGGGAAGAGCAGAGTGGTGATTGGTGGTATCAGAGGTAATGACGGGAAGAGCAGAGTGGTGATTGGTGGTATCAGAGGTAGTAACAGGAAGAGCAGAGTGGTAATTGGTGGTATCAGAGGTAAGGACGGGAAGAGCAGAGTGGTGATTGGTAGTATCAGAGGTAGTGACGGGAAGAGCAGAGTGGTGATTGGTGGTATCAGAGGTAGGGACGGGAAGAGCTGAGTGGTAATTGGTGGTATCAGAGGTAGTGACAGGAAGAGCAGAGTGGTGATTGGTGGTATCAGAGGTAATGATGGGAAGAGCAGAGTGGTAATTGGTGGTATCAGAGGTAGTGACGGGAAGAGCAGAGTGGTGATTGGTGGTATCAGAGGTAATGACGGGAAGAGCAGAGTGATAATTGGTGGTATCAGAGGTAGGGACGGGAAGAGCAGAGTGGTGATTGGTGGTATCAGAGGTAATGACGGGAAGAGCAGAGTGGTGATTGGTGGTATCAGAGGTAGGGACGGGAAGAGCAGAGTGGTGATTGGTGGTATCAGAGGTAGTGACGGGAAGAGCAGAGTGGTGATTGGTGGTATCAGAGGTAGGGACGGGAAGAGCAGAGTGGTGATTGGTGGTATCAGAGGTAGTGACGGGAAGAGCAGAGTGGTGATTGGTGGTATCAGAGGTAGTGACGGGAAGAGCAGAGTGGTGATTGGTGGTATCAGAGGTAATGACGGGAAGAGCAGAGTGGTGATTGGTGGTATCAGAGGTAATGATGGGAAGAGCAGAGTGGTGAATGGTGGTATCAGAGGTAATGACAGGAAGAGCAGAGTGGTGAATGGTATCAGAGGTAGTGACAGAAAGAGCAGAGTGGTGAATGGTATCAGAGGTAGTGACGGGAAGAGCAGAGTGATGATTGGTGGTATCAGAGGTAATGACAGGAAGAGCAGAGTGGTGAATGGTATCAGAGGTAGTGACAGGAAGAGCAGAGTGATGACTGGTGGGATCAGAGGTAATGACAGGGAGAGCACAGTGATGACTGGCGGGCTCAGAGGTAATGACAGGAAGAGCAGAGTGATGATTAGCGGGATCAGAGGTAATGACAGGAAGAGCAGAGTGATGATTAGCGGGATCAGAGGTAATGACAGAAAGAGCACAGTGATGACTGGTGGTATCAGAGGTAATGACAGGAAGGGCAGAGTGATGACTGGATAGAGATTTTTTGCAGTCGGTTGTGATTAAATGGTAAATCTTGGTCTCTGCTGATGGGAGTAGTGTTCCGTCAGTGTATGTGTACTGTATATACCGGTGTGATGCGTACGCCATGCAGTTATTACACTGACGATGTTCTGCTCTGTCCTCAGTTGTTGTCCACCATGAGGGATCTGCAGCAGTGCCGCATCCAGCAGAGGAACATCACTGCCACCGTGGAGAAGCTCAGTCTGTGCCTGCCCGGTGGGTCATACCCGCATGTGTACAGTACGGGGTGGTGTCCTCGGGGCGCATTCACATTGCCAGGATGTGCGGCAGGAGGCCGATAACCTGAGGGGATCAGGGCCTGGTCTTGACCACAGTAGCTGCCGTGTGAATACTGCCTTACGGGGTGCGAGGTGCCGATAGTTCTGTCCTTCGTCTGCTCTGACTCTTGTGTTTTCTCTTTAGTGCTGGAGATGTACAGTAAATTACAGGAGCAAATGAAAGCGAAAAGGTGAGTGATGGACTCCGCATCCTCGGACTGAATCCTGTTCATGTGTCCGCCTTGCGGACAAAAATTTTGTTTTAATATATGCAAATGAGCCTCTAGGAGCATCGGGGGCGTTACCATTACACCTAGAGGCTGAGCTCTCTCTGCAACTGGTGCACCCTCTGCACCTTGACAGGACCAGGCAGTGAAAATCATCACGCCTGGCTCAAAGTGGAGAGGGCGTGGCAGCTGCAGAGAGAGCCGAGCCTCTAGGTGTAATGGTAACGCCCCCGCTGCTCCTAGAGGCTCATTTGCATATATAAAATCATAATTTTTCTCAGCAATGCGGGCACATATAAACATGGGGCCAACACAGACGCCTTCAGCTGCCAAGCGCACATGTAAGAGGTCAGCCAGTGTCATAGGGACGAGTCTGCTGACAGATGGGCTTTAAGGCCAGCTTTACTGTGCGTCTGTCTGCAAGCTTGCTGACGGTTTCTGGAAACAACCATCGGAACTGTCAGAGCTATAAAAGAAGGAATTGGAAAAAAAAAAAGCCTCGAAATGCTGTAAAAAGTAAAAAAATAAAATACAAATCTTAACCTTGCCTCTCGATCGCCCGTCGCTCCGATCTGATGCTTCCTGACGACACACAGGAAATTGACCGCGCAGCCAATCACTGGTCATTTCCTCCGTGGTCAGAGGCACCAGGAAGTGGAGACGGCGTGGTCTGGGAAGCGATGGGGGAATCGATCAGTGCACGGAAGGATCCGTGAAGGCAGAATACTGGCGTGCAGACACCAGGATGTGACATTCTAAGGGGTTTTCAGTGTCCGATCTGTGGGGGTCCGACCCCTGGCACTCCCGCCGATCAGCTGTATGAAGAGGTGGGGTTCATCTTGCAGCTCCCTGAGCACAGCGCCATCCACTGTATAGTGGCTGTGCTCGGTATCACAGCCCATTCACTTCAGTGTCACTGAGCTGTGACCGATGAATGTGACGTCACTGGCCTAGGACGAGGCTGCAGCAGTCACCGGCTGATCCTGGAGTCAGACCCCCACCGATCAGGTACTGACGGCCTGTCCTGAGGAGAAGTCATCAGTATTAAACACTCAGAAAACCGCTTAACTCTTGAATAGCAAAGAGCAGCGTTCGTAAAGCAGTTGCTTCCTGTCACCTCTAGAGGCAGCACTTCTTGTTACGGCCTACAGTACAATGTGGTCATGGGTGATGGCGGCCACTACTCTTCCTGCGCGCTCACCGCTGCCTCACGTCACACGGCGGGGCTCAGGAGCGGGCGCTCAGATCACACCTCCTGTGCCTGCCTCGGCCGCCCCCTTATTCACCTTCCAGAGCGTTTTAGGGGGCGTGCCACACGCCCCGATCCCATCCGTCAGCACTGCCAGAGCTCATGTACACACTGATGCTGTGGACCTATACAACACACCAAAACCTCCACCCGGCAGCTCCTCATCTTTCTCTATATCTCTGCTTGCTGTCAAGGGCTTAAAACCCTTGCATCCAGTCTACACAATTTTAAACACTTCAGCAGCCAGGTCTCTCTCCTGCCCTGATGGTTTGCTACAATGTATCAGTGCAGAGGAGATTTCAGTCATTCACTGACTGTAAGCAGAGGTACTAGGCAGCACCCTAAGCAGAATGTATATTGCAATGTGGAGATGTTGTCGTGAGTGCTCTGACGTCTCCCCTCCCTTGTAGACATTACCCTGCACTGAAGACCCTGGAGCAGATGGAGCACACTTACCTGCCCCAGGTCAGTCACTACCGCTTCTGTCAGACCATGGTGGACAACATCCCCAAACTACGGGAGGAGATCAAAGACGTCTCCATGTCAGATCTGAAGGATTTCCTCGAGAGCATCCGCAAGCACTCTGAGAGGATCGGGGAGTTCGCCATGAAGCAGGTAAGAGCACCACCAGGCACTAGGACTACAACTCCTCTGTCTGCTGGAGGCTGTAGTACACCACGTTACATGTAGTGTCCTCTGTCCTGCTGGAGGCTGTAGTACACCACGTTACATGTAGTGTCCTCTGTCCTGCTGGAGGCTGTAGTACACCACGTTACATGTAGTGTCCTCTGTCCTGCTGGAGGCTGTAGTACACCACGTTACATGTAGTGTCCTCTGTCCTGCTGGAGGCTGTAGTACACCATATTACATGTAGTGTCCTCTGTCCTGCTGGAGGCTGTAGTACACCACGTTACATGTAGTGTCCTCTGTCCTGCTGGAGGCTGTAGTTCACCACGTTACATGTAGTGTCCTCAGTCCTGCTGGAGGCTGTAGTACACCACGTTACATGTAGTGTCCTCTGTCCTGCTGAAGGCTGTAGTACACCACGCTACATGTAGTGTCCTCTGTCCTGCTGGAGGCTGTAGTACACCACGTTACATGTAGTGTCCTCTGTCCTGCTGGAGGCTGTAGTACACCACGCTACATGTAGTGTCCTCTGTCCTGCTGGAGGCTGTAGTACACCACGTTACATGTAGTGTCCTCTGTCCTGCTGGAGGCTGTAGTACACCACGTTACATGTAGTGTCCTCTGTCCTGCTGGAGGCTGTAGTACACCACGTTACATGTAGTGTCCTCTGTCCTGCTGGAGGCTGTAGTACACCACGTTACATGTAGTGTCCTCTGTCCTGCTGGAGGCTGTAGTACACCATGCTACATGTAGTGTCCTCTGTCCTGCTGGAGGCTGTAGTACACCACGTTACATGTAGTGTCCTCTGTCCTGCTGGAGGCTGTAGTACACCACGTTACATGTAGTGTCCTCTGTCCTGCTGGAGGCTGTAGTACACCACGTTACATGTAGTGTCCTCTGTCCTGCTGGAGGCTGTAGTACACCACGTTACATGTAGTGTCCTCTGTCCTGCTGGAGGCTGTAGTACACCACGTTACATGTAGTGTCCTCTGTCCTGCTGGAGGCTGTAGTACACCACGTTACATGTAGTGTCCTCTGTCCTGCTGGAGGCTGTAGTACACCACGTTACATGTAGTGTCCTCTGTCCTGCTGGAGGCTGTAGTACACCACGTTACATGTAGTGTCCTCTGTCCTGCTGGAGGCTGTAGTACACCACGCTACATGTAGTGTCCTCTGTCCTGCTGGAGGCTGTAGTACACCACGTTACATGTAGTGTCCTCTGTCCTGCTGGAGGCTGTAGTACACCACGCTACATGTAGTGTCCTCTGTCCTGCTGGAGGCTGTAGTACACCACGTTACATGTAGTGTCCTCTGTCCTGCTGGAGGCTGTAGTACACCACGTTACATGTAGTGTCCTCTGTCCTGCTGGAGGCTGTAGTACACCACGTTACATGTAGTGTCCTCTGTCCTGCTGGAGGCTGTAGTACACCACGTTACATGTAGTGTCCTCTGTCCTGCTGGAGGCTGTAGTACACCACGCTACATGTAGTGTCCTCTGTCCTGCTGGAGGCTGTAGTACACCACGTTACATGTAGTGTCCTCTGTCCTGCTGGAGGCTGTAGTACACCACGTTACATGTAGTGTCCTCTGTCCTGCTGGAGGCTGTAGTACACCACGTTACATGTAGTGTCCTCTGTCCTGCTGGAGGCTGTAGTACACCACGTTACATGTAGTGTCCTCTGTCCTGCTGGAGGCTGTAGTACACCACGTTACATGTAGTGTCCTCTGTCCTGCTGGAGGCTGTAGTACACCACGTTACATGTAGTGTCCTCTGTCCTGCTGGAGGCTGTAGTACACCACGCTACATGTAGTGTCCTCTGTCCTGCTGGAGGCTGTAGTACACCACGTTACATGTAGTGTCCTCTGTCCTGCTGGAGGCTGTAGTACACCACGTTACATGTAGTGTCCTCTGTCCTGCTGGAGGCTGTAGTACACCACGTTACATGTAGTGTCCTCTGTCCTGCTGGAGGCTGTAGTACACCACGTTACATGTAGTGTCCTCTGTCCTGCTGGAGGCTGTAGTACACCACGTTACATGTAGTGTCCTCTGTCCTGCTGGAGGCTGTAGTACACCACGTTACATGTAGTGTCCTCTGTCCTGCTGGAGGCTGTAGTACACCACGCTACATGTAGTGTCCTCTGTCCTGCTGGAGGCTGTAGTACACCACGTTACATGTAGTGTCCTCTGTCCTGCTGGAGGCTGTAGTACACCACGTTACATGTAGTGTCCTCTGTCCTGCTGGAGGCTGTAGTACACCACGTTACATGTAGTGTCCTCTGTCCTGCTGGAGGCTGTAGTACACCACGTTACATGTAGTGTCCTCTGTCCTGCTGGAGGCTGTAGTACACCACGTTACATGTAGTGTCCTCTGTCCTGCTGGAGGCTGTAGTACACCACGTTACATGTAGTGTCCTCTGTCCTGCTGGAGGCTGTAGTACACCACGTTACATGTAGTGTCCTCTGTCCTGCTGGAGGCTGTAGTACACCACGTTACATGTAGTGTCCTCTGTCCTGCTGGAGGCTGTAGTACACCACGTTACATGTAGTGTCCTCTGTCCTGCTGGAGGCTGTAGTACACCACGTTACATGTAGTGTCCTCTGTCCTGCTGGAGGCTGTAGTACACCACGTTACATGTAGTGTCCTCTGTCCTGCTGGAGGCTGTAGTACACCACGTTACATGTAGTGTCCTCTGTCCTGCTGGAGGCTGTAGTACACCACGTTACATGTAGTGTCCTCTGTCCTGCTGGAGGCTGTAGTACACCACGTTACATGTAGTGTCCTCTGTCCTGCTGGAGGCTGTAGTACACCACGTTACATGTAGTGTCCTCTGTCCTGCTGGAGGCTGTAGTACACCACGCTACATGTAGTGTCCTCTGTCCTGCTGGAGGCTGTAGTACACCACGTTACATGTAGTGTCCTCTGTCCTGCTGGAGGCTGTAGTACACCACGCTACATGTAGTGTCCTCTGTCCTGCTGGAGGCTGTAGTACACCACGTTACATGTAGTGTCCTCTGTCCTGCTGGAGGCTGTAGTACACCACGTTACATGTAGTGTCCTCTGTCCTGCTGGAGGCTGTAGTACACCACGCTACATGTAGTGTCCTCTGTCCTGCTGGAGGCTGTAGTACACCACGTTACATGTAGTGTCCTCTGTCCTGCTGGAGGCTGTAGTACACCACGCTACATGTAGTGTCCTCTGTCCTGCTGGAGGCTGTAGTACACCACGTTACATGTAGTGTCCTCTGTCCTGCTGGAGGCTGTAGTACACCACGTTACATGTAGTGTCCTCTGTCCTGCTGGAGGCTGTAGTACACCACGTTACATGTAGTGTCCTCTGTCCTGCTGGAGGCTGTAGTACACCATGTTACATGTAGTGTCCTCTGTCCTGCTGGAGGCTGTAGTACACCACGTTACATGTAGTGTCCTCTGTCCTGCTGGAGGCTGTAGTACACCACGTTACATGTAGTGTCCTCTGTCCTGCTGGAGGCTGTAGTACACCACGTTACATGTAGTGTCCTCTGTCCTGCTGGAGGCTGTAGTACACCACGTTACATGTAGTGTCCTCTGTCCTGCTGGAGGCTGTAGTACACCACGTTACATGTAGTGTCCTCTGTCCTGCTGGAGGCTGTAGTACACCACGTTACATGTAGTGTCCTCTGTCCTGCTGGAGGCTGTAGTACACCACGTTACATGTAGTGTCCTCTGTCCTGCTGGAGGCTGTAGTACACCACGTTACATGTAGTGTCCTCTGTCCTGCTGGAGGCTGTAGTACACCACGTTACATGTAGTGTCCTCTGTCCTGCTGGAGGCTGTAGTACACCACGTTACATGTAGTGTCCTCTGTCCTGCTGGAGGCTGTAGTACACCACGTTACATGTAGTGTCCTCTGTCCTGCTGGAGGCTGCACTACACCACCCTACATGTAGTGTCCTCTGTCCTGCTGGAGGTTGCACTACACCATGTTACATGTAGTGTCCTCTGTCCTGCTGGAGGCTGTAGTACACCACGTTACATGTAGTGTCCTCTGTCCTGCTGGAGGTTGTAGTACACCATGTTACATGTAGTGTCCTCTGTCCTGCTGGAGGCTGTAGTACACCACGTTACATGTAGTGTCCTCTATCCTGCTGGAGGCTGTAGTACACCACGCTACATGTAGTGTCCTCTGTCCTGATCGAGGCTGTAGTACACCATGTTACATGTAGTATCCATTGTCCTGCTGGAGGCTGTAGTACACCACCTTACATGTAGTGTCCTCTGTCCTGGGGGAGGCTGTTGTACACCACGTTACACGTAGTGTCCTCTGTCCTGCTGGAGGCTGTAGTACACCACGTTACATGTAGTGTCCTCTGTCCTGCTGGAGGCTGTAGTACACCATGCTACATGTAGTGTCCTCTGTCCTGCTGGAGGCTGTAGTACACCACGTTACATGTAGTGTCCTCTGTCCTGCTGGAGGCTGTAGTACACCACGTTACATGTAGTGTCCTCTGTCCTGATGGAGGCTGTAGTACACCACGTTACATGTAGTGTCCTCTGTCCTGCTGGAGGCTGTAGTACACCACGTTACATGTAGTGTCCTCTGTCCTGCTGGAGGCTGTAGTACACCACGTTACATGTAGTGTCCTCTGTCCTGCTGGAGGCTGTAGTACACCACGTTACATGTAGTGTCCTCTGTCCTGCTGGAGGCTGTAGTACACCACGTTACATGTAGTGTCCTCTGTCCTGCTGGAGGCTGTAGTACACCACGTTACATGTAGTGTCCTCTGTCCTGCTGGAGGCTGTAGTACACCACGTTACATGTAGTGTCCTCTGTCCTGCTGGAGGCTGTAGTACACCACGTTACATGTAGTGTCCTCTGTCCTGCTGGAGGCTGTAGTACACCACGTTACATGTAGTGTCCTCTGTCCTGCTGGAGGCTGTAGTACACCACGTTACATGTAGTGTCCTCTGTCCTGCTGGAGGCTGTAGTACACCACGTTACATGTAGTGTCCTCTGTCCTGCTGGAGGCTGTAGTACACCACGCTACATGTAGTGTCCTCTGTCCTGCTGGAGGCTGTAGTACACCACGTTACATGTAGTGTCCTCTGTCCTGCTGGAGGCTGTAGTACACCACGTTACATGTAGTGTCCTCTGTCCTGCTGGAGGCTGTAGTACACCACGTTACATGTAGTGTCCTCTGTCCTGCTGGAGGCTGTAGTACACCACGTTACATGTAGTGTCCTCTGTCCTGCTGGAGGCTGTAGTACACCACGTTACATGTAGTGTCCTCTGTCCTGCTGGAGGCTGTAGTACACCACGTTACATGTAGTGTCCTCTGTCCTGCTGGAGGCTGTAGTACACCACGTTACATGTAGTGTCCTCTGTCCTGCTGGAGGCTGTAGTACACCACGTTACATGTAGTGTCCTCTGTCCTGCTGGAGGCTGTAGTACACCACGTTACATGTAGTGTCCTCTGTCCTGCTGGAGGCTGTAGTACACCACGTTACATGTAGTGTCCTCTGTCCTGCTGGAGGCTGTAGTACACCACGTTACATGTAGTGTCCTCTGTCCTGCTGGAGGCTGTAGTACACCACGTTACATGTAGTGTCCTCTGTCCTGCTGGAGGCTGTAGTACACCACGTTACATGTAGTGTCCTCTGTCCTGCTGGAGGCTGTAGTACACCACGTTACATGTAGTGTCCTCTGTCCTGCTGGAGGCTGTAGTACACCACGTTACATGTAGTGTCCTCTGTCCTGCTGGAGGCTGTAGTACACCACGTTACATGTAGTGTCCTCTGTCCTGCTGGAGGCTGTAGTACACCACGTTACATGTAGTGTCCTCTGTCCTGCTGGAGGCTGTAGTACACCACGTTACATGTAGTGTCCTCTGTCCTGCTGGAGGCTGTAGTACACCACGTTACATGTAGTGTCCTCTGTCCTGCTGGAGGCTGTAGTACACCACGTTACATGTAGTGTCCTCTGTCCTGCTGGAGGCTGTAGTACACCACGTTACATGTAGTGTCCTCTGTCCTGCTGGAGGCTGTAGTACACCACGTTACATGTAGTGTCCTCTGTCCTGCTGGAGGCTGTAGTACACCACGTTACATGTAGTGTCCTCTGTCCTGCTGGAGGCTGTAGTACACCACGTTACATGTAGTGTCCTCTGTCCTGCTGGAGGCTGTAGTACACCACGTTACATGTAGTGTCCTCTGTCCTGCTGGAGGCTGTAGTACACCACGTTACATGTAGTGTCCTCTGTCCTGCTGGAGGCTGTAGTACACCACGTTACATGTAGTGTCCTCTGTCCTGCTGGAGGCTGTAGTACACCACGTTACATGTAGTGTCCTCTGTCCTGCTGGAGGCTGTAGTACACCACGTTACATGTAGTGTCCTCTGTCCTGCTGGAGGCTGTAGTACACCACGTTACATGTAGTGTCCTCTGTCCTGCTGGAGGCTGTAGTACACCACGTTACATGTAGTGTCCTCTGTCCTGCTGGAGGCTGTAGTACACCACGTTACATGTAGTGTCCTCTGTCCTGCTGGAGGCTGTAGTACACCACGTTACATGTAGTGTCCTCTGTCCTGCTGGAGGCTGTAGTACACCACGTTACATGTAGTGTCCTCTGTCCTGCTGGAGGCTGTAGTACACCACGTTACATGTAGTGTCCTCTGTCCTGCTGGAGGCTGTAGTACACCACGTTACATGTAGTGTCCTCTGTCCTGCTGGAGGCTGTAGTACACCACGTTACATGTAGTGTCCTCTGTCCTGCTGGAGGCTGTAGTACACCACGTTACATGTAGTGTCCTCTGTCCTGCTGGAGGCTGTAGTACACCACGTTACATGTAGTGTCCTCTGTCCTGCTGGAGGCTGTAGTACACCACGTTACATGTAGTGTCCTCTGTCCTGCTGGAGGCTGTAGTACACCACGTTACATGTAGTGTCCTCTGTCCTGCTGGAGGCTGTAGTACACCACGTTACATGTAGTGTCCTCTGTCCTGCTGGAGGCTGTAGTACACCACGTTACATGTAGTGTCCTCTGTCCTGCTGGAGGCTGTAGTACACCATGTTACATGTAGTGTCCTCTGTCCTGCTGGAGGCTGTAGTACACCACGTTACATGTAGTGTCCTCTGTCCTGCTGGAGGCTGTAGTACACCACGTTACATGTAGTGTCCTCTGTCCTGCTGGAGGCTGTAGTACACCACGTTACATGTAGTGTCCTCTGTCCTGCTGGAGGCTGTAGTACACCACGTTACATGTAGTGTCCTCTGTCCTGCTGGAGGCTGTAGTACACCACGTTACATGTAGTGTCCTCTGTCCTGCTGGAGGCTGTAGTACACCACGTTACATGTAGTGTCCTCTGTCCTGCTGGAGGCTGTAGTACACCACGTTACATGTAGTGTCCTCTGTCCTGCTGGAGGCTGTAGTACACCACGTTACATGTAGTGTCCTCTGTCCTGCTGGAGGCTGTAGTACACCACGTTACATGTAGTGTCCTCTGTCCTGCTGGAGGCTGTAGTACACCATGCTACATGTAGTGTCCTCTGTCCTGCTGGAGGCTGTAGTACACCACGTTACATGTAGTGTCCTCTGTCCTGCTGGAGGCTGTAGTACACCACGTTACATGTAGTGTCCTCTGTCCTGCTGGAGGCTGTAGTACACCACGTTACATGTAGTGTCCTCTGTCCTGCTGGAGGCTGTAGTACACCATGTTACATGTAGTGTCCTCTGTCCTGCTGGAGGCTGTAGTACACCACGTTACATGTAGTGTCCTCTGTCCTGCTGGAGGCTGTAGTACACCACGTTACATGTAGTGTCCTCTGTCCTGCTGGAGGCTGTAGTACACCACGCTACATGTAGTGTCCTCTGTCCTGCTGGAGGCTGTAGTACACCACGTTACATGTAGTGTCCTCTGTCCTGCTGGAGGCTGTAGTACACCACGTTACATGTAGTGTCCTCTGTCCTGCTGGAGGCTGTAGTACACCACGTTACATGTAGTGTCCTCTGTCCTGCTGGAGGCTGTAGTACACCACGTTACATGTAGTGTCCTCTGTCCTGCTGGAGGCTGTAGTACACCACGTTACATGTAGTGTCCTCTGTCCTGCTGGAGGCTGTAGTACACCACGTTACATGTAGTGTCCTCTGTCCTGCTGGAGGCTGTAGTACACCACGTTACATGTAGTGTCCTCTGTCCTGCTGGAGGCTGTAGTACACCACGTTACATGTAGTGTCCTCTGTCCTGCTGGAGGCTGTAGTACACCACGTTACATGTAGTGTCCTCTGTCCTGCTGGAGGCTGTAGTACACCACGTTACATGTAGTGTCCTCTGTCCTGCTGGAGGCTGTAGTACACCACGTTACATGTAGTGTCCTCTGTCCTGCTGGAGGCTGTAGTACACCACGTTACATGTAGTGTCCTCTGTCCTGCTGGAGGCTGTAGTACACCACGTTACATGTAGTGTCCTCTGTCCTGCTGGAGGCTGTAGTACACCACGTTACATGTAGTGTCCTCTGTCCTGCTGGAGGCTGTAGTACACCACGTTACATGTAGTGTCCTCTGTCCTGCTGGAGGCTGTAGTACACCACGTTACATGTAGTGTCCTCTGTCCTGCTGGAGGCTGTAGTACACCACGTTACATGTAGTGTCCTCTGTCCTGCTGGAGGCTGTAGTACACCACGTTACATGTAGTGTCCTCTGTCCTGCTGGAGGCTGTAGTACACCACGTTACATGTAGTGTCCTCTGTCCTGCTGGAGGCTGTAGTACACCACGTTACATGTAGTGTCCTCTGTCCTGCTGGAGGCTGTAGTACACCACGTTACATGTAGTGTCCTCTGTCCTGCTGGAGGCTGTAGTACACCACGTTACATGTAGTGTCCTCTGTCCTGCTGGAGGCTGTAGTACACCACGCTACATGTAGTGTCCTCTGTCCTGCTGGAGGCTGTAGTACACCACGTTACATGTAGTGTCCTCTGTCCTGCTGGAGGCTGTAGTACACCACGTTACATGTAGTGTCCTCTGTCCTGCTGGAGGCTGTAGTACACCACGTTACATGTAGTGTCCTCTGTCCTGCTGGAGGCTGTAGTACACCACGTTACATGTAGTGTCCTCTGTCCTGCTGGAGGCTGTAGTACACCACGTTACATGTAGTGTCCTCTGTCCTGCTGGAGGCTGTAGTACACCACGTTACATGTAGTGTCCTCTGTCCTGCTGGAGGCTGTAGTACACCACGTTACATGTAGTGTCCTCTGTCCTGCTGGAGGCTGTAGTACACCACGTTACATGTAGTGTCCTCTGTCCTGCTGGAGGCTGTAGTACACCACGTTACATGTAGTGTCCTCTGTCCTGCTGGAGGCTGTAGTACACCACGTTACATGTAGTGTCCTCTGTCCTGCTGGAGGCTGTAGTACACCACGTTACATGTAGTGTCCTCTGTCCTGCTGGAGGCTGTAGTACACCACGTTACATGTAGTGTCCTCTGTCCTGCTGGAGGCTGTAGTACACCACGTTACATGTAGTGTCCTCTGTCCTGCTGGAGGCTGTAGTACACCACGTTACATGTAGTGTCCTCTGTCCTGCTGGAGGCTGTAGTACACCACGTTACATGTAGTGTCCTCTGTCCTGCTGGAGGCTGTAGTACACCACGTTACATGTAGTGTCCTCTGTCCTGCTGGAGGCTGTAGTACACCACGTTACATGTAGTGTCCTCTGTCCTGCTGGAGGCTGTAGTACACCACGTTACATGTAGTGTCCTCTGTCCTGCTGGAGGCTGTAGTACACCACGTTACATGTAGTGTCCTCTGTCCTGCTGGAGGCTGTAGTACACCACGTTACATGTAGTGTCCTCTGTCCTGCTGGAGGCTGTAGTACACCACGTTACATGTAGTGTCCTCTGTCCTGCTGAGGCTGTAGTACACCACGTTACATGTAGTGTCCTCTGTCCTGCTGGAGGCTGTAGTACACCACGTTACATGTAGTGTCCTCTGTCCTGCTGGAGGCTGTAGTACACCACGTTACATGTAGTGTCCTCTGTCCTCCTGGAGGCTGTAGTACACCATGTTACATGTAGTGTCCTCTGTCCTGCTGGAGGCTGTAGTACACCATGTTACATGTAGTGTCCTCTGTCCTGCTGGAGGCTGTAGTACACCACGTTACATGTAGTGTCCTCTGTCCTGCTGAAGGCTGTAGTACACCACGTTACATGTAGTGTCCTCTGTCCTGCTGGAGGCTGTAGTACACCACATTACATGTAGTGTCCTCTGTCCTGCTGAAGGCTGTAGTACACCATGTTACATGTAGTGTCCTCTGTCCTCCTGGAGGCTGTAGTACACCACGTTACATGTAGTGTCCTCTGTCCTGCTGGAGGCTGTAGTACACCAAGTTACATGTAGTGTCCTCTGTCCTGCTGGAGGCTGTAGTGCACCACGTTACATGTAGTGTCCTCTGTCCTGCTGGAGGCTGTAGTACACCACGTTACATGTAGTGTCCTCTGTCCTGCTGGAGGCTGTAGTACACCACGTTACATGTAGTGTCCTCTGTCCTGCTGGAGGCTGTAGTACACCACGTTACATGTAGTGTCCTCTGTCCTGCTGGAGGCTGTAGTACACCATGTTACATGTAGTGTCCTCTGTCCTGCTGGAGGCTGTAGTACACCACGTTACATGTAGTGTCCTCTGTCCTGCTGGAGGCTGTAGTACACCACGTTACATGTAGTGTCCTCTGTCCTGCTGGAGGCTGTAGTACACCACGTTACATGTAGTGTCCTCTGTCCTGCTGGAGGCTGTAGTACACCACGTTACATGTAGTGTCCTCTGTCCTGCTGGAGGCTGTAGTACACCACGTTACATGTAGTGTCCTCTGTCCTGCTGGAGGCTGTAGTACACCACGTTACATGTAGTGTCCTCTGTCCTGCTGGAGGCTGTAGTACACCACGTTACATGTAGTGTCCTCTGTCCTGCTGGAGGCTGTAGTACACCACGTTACATGTAGTGTCCTCTGTCCTGCTGGAGGCTGTAGTACACCACGTTACATGTAGTGTCCTCTGTCCTGCTGGAGGCTGTAGTACACCATGTTACATGTAGTGTCCTCTGTCCTGCTGGAGGCTGTAGTACACCACGTTACATGTAGTGTCCTCTGTCCTGCTGGAGGCTGTAGTACACCATGTTACATGTAGTGTCCTCAGTCCTGCTGGAGGCTGTAGTACACCATGCTACATGTAGTGTCCTCTGTCCTGCTGGAGGCTGTAGTACACCATTCTACATGTAGTGTCCTCTGTCCTGCTGGAGGCTGTAGTACACCACGCTACATGTAGTGTCCTCAGTCCTGCTGGAGGCTGTAGTACACCACGTTACATGTAGTGTCCTCTGTCCTGCTGGAGGCTGTAGTACACCATGCTACATGTAGTGTCCTCTGTCCTGGTGGAGGCTGTATTACACCACGCTACATGTAGTGTCCTCTGTCCTGTTGGAGGCTGTAGTACACCATGTTACATGTAGTGTCCTCTGTCCTCCTGGAGGCTGTAGTACACCACGTTACATGTAGTGTCCTCTGTCCTGCTGGAGGCTGTAGTACACCACGTTACATGTAGTGTCCTCTGTCCTGCTGGAGGCTGTAGTACACCACATTACATGTAGTGTCCTCTGTCCTCCTGGAGGCTGTAGTACACCACGTTACATGTAGTGTCCTCTGTCCTGCTGAAGGCTGTAGTACACCATGTTACATGTAGTGTCCTCTGTCCTCCGGGAGGCTGTAGTACACCACGTTACATGTAGTGTCCTCTGTCCTGCTGGAGGCTGTAGTACACCACGTTACATGTAGTGTCCTCTGTCCTGCTGGAGGCTGTAGTACACCACGTTACATGTAGTGTCCTCTGTCCTGCTGGAGGCTGTAGTACACCACGCTACATGTAGTGTCCTCTGTCCTGCTGGAGGCTGTAGTACACCACGTTACATGTAGTGTCCTCTGTCCTGCTGGAGGCTGTAGTACACCACGTTACATGTAGTGTCCTCTGTCCTGCTGGAGGCTGTAGTACACCACTGTTACATGTAGTGTCCTCTGTCCTGCTGGAGGCTGTAGTACACCACGCTACATGTAGTGTCCTCTGTCCTGCTGGAGGCTGTAGTACACCACGTTACATGTAGTGTCCTCTGTCCTGCTGGAGGCTGTAGTACCACCATGTTACATGTAGTGTCCTCTGTCCTGCTGGAGGCTGTAGTACACCACGTTACATGTAGTGTCCTCTGTCCTGCTGGAGGCTGTAGTACACCACGCTACATGTAGTGTCCTCTGTCCTGCTGGAGGCTGTAGTACACCAC
>CM065589.1:597148812-597206541 GCA_033119425.1 Bufotes viridis | reverse complement strand
CCTGTCCTCACTGCACTCTGTGCTGTACACTGATACACTGTATATCATCTATATAGACAGAGGCTCTCCTGTCCTCACTGCGCTCTGTACTGTACACTGATACATTGTATATCATCTATATAGACAGAGGCTCTCCTGTCCTCACTGCACTCTGTGCTGTACACTGATACACTGTATATCATCTATATAGACAGAGGCTCTCCTGTCCTCACTGCACTCTGTGCTGTACACTGATACACTGTATATCATCTATATAGACAGAGGCTCTCCTGTCCTCACTGCGCTCTGTGCTGTACTCTGATACATTGTATCCCGTGCTCTCAGCCTGTCATGCTGGGGATGGGGCAGGGAGGACAGGACCCGACTTGCTGGGACACTCATTTACTTGGTGAGTGAATACTTCCACAACTACTTATCACCCTCCATAAATCCTGCAGTCACTGATCAGTATTGATGCAGATTATTCCACACTAATTCCAGCAAGTGAGGAGTCCAGAGCGGTTACTGATACCACCGCGTCCCGACATCTCCTCCTCATTACAGCGTTACCGCATCTGTCATCTGCTGGAAATGTAGAAAACCAGTTATTGTGTTATCCGGTAATATACTGACAACCAAGCGGAAGGAATCCAACCAATATAACTAATAGTAACATCTATCTATCTATCTCATATCTATCTATCTATCTATTATCTATCTATCTATTATTTATCTACTATCTATCTATCTAATATTTATTTATCTATCTATCTCATATCTATCTATATTTTATCTATCTATCTATCTATATTTTATCTATCTATCTATCTATCTATGTATCTATCTATCTATTTATCTATTATCTATCTATCTAACTATCTATCTATTATCTATCTATCTCATATCTATCTATCTAATATGTATTATATCTATCTATCTATCTATATCTATCTCATATCTAATATCTATCTATCTATATCTATCTCATATCTATATATCTATGTATCTCATATCTAATATCTATCTATCTATCTCATATCTATCTATCTATCTATCTATCTATCTATCTATCTATCTATCTATCTATCTATCTATCTATCTATCTGTCTATCTATCTATGTACTATCTGATTTCTATCTATTTATCTATCTATCTATCATCTATCTATCTATCTATCTATCTATCTACTATCTGATTTCTATCTATTTATCTATCTATCTATCTATTATCTATCTATGTATTTATCTCATATCTTTGTATCTAATATATCTATCAATCTATCTATGTACTATCTGATATCTATCCATCTATCTCCCTATCTATCTAATATCTATTATATCTATCTATATATCTATCTATCTATCTATTTAATATGTATGTATCTATCTATCTATCTATCTATCTATCTATCTCCTATCTATCTATCTATCTATCTATCTATCTATCTATCTATCTATCTCCTATCTATCTATCTATCTATCTCCTATCTATCTATCTCCTATCTATCTATCTCCTATCTATCTATCTATCTATCTATCTATCTATCTATCTCCTATCTATCTATCTATCTATCTATCTATCTATCTATCTATCTCCTATGTATTTCATATCTATCTATCTCCTATCTCTCTATCTATCTATCTATCTATCTATCTATCTCCTATGTATTTCATATCTATCTATCTATCTATCTCTCTATCTCTCTATCTATCTATCTATCTATCTATCTATCTATCTCCTATCTATCTATCTATCTATCTATCTATCTATCTATCTATCTATCGTCTCTCCACATACAATGATCTTTTCTGGCTCATTGTAAGTTGAAACCAAACCCACGATACAGACCCTGAGCCCCAGATGCCCCCAGTGGAGGCGTCTTCTCTGGTCTCCTGGCGGTGTTAGTTTTGGTTAGCAGCTGTTTCTGACCGTTATATGTAAGGACTTGTGTTTTCTGTCTTAGTTAGGGCGCGTTCACATCAGCGTTATGGATTCCGTTATTGCTCTCCGTTATAACATGGTTATTTTTAATGGCTTCCGTTGTGCATTCCGTCATAATACAAGTCTATGGGCAGTATGATGGATCCGTCCTGTTTCCGTTGTGGAGGACTGGACTCCTGCATAAGGGAAACCAGGACGGATCCGTTCTGCTGCCCATAGACTTGCATTATGAAGGATCAAAATGGAATGACCCTTTAAGGCTTCCGTTTTGATTTCCGTCTTATGGATTCCGCTGTTTTGCGTTATAACCATGTTATAACGGAGAGCGATAACGGAATACATAACGCTGATGTGAACCCGCCCTCATCTGCTTAGTTTTCATTAAATCTCCATTTTCCTTTATCTTGGATGACATTTTGGGGCTTTGGATCCGATTACTCAGGTCCCAATGGATCTTCATGCAATGGCCGTCCGGGAACCTATTAATACGGTAAGTGGAGGGCGCTCGGTATACGTATCTGTGCGCTATCTAGGTCTGTCAGGCGGATACGCAGGATAGAATATATATGCACCAGAACGTATGAATATGGAGCATTTGGGATAATTGCATCCATTTAAAGTACAAGTGTAATAAATCACATATGATATAATGGATACAATGCCAGAACTGACCCATGATGCGATCTCAGTGGCGATCAGGGCCATAACCCGGTTTCTCGGTATTAATGACACATACGGGTAATAATGGTGGCACTGATTACCTTGTACCTCAGTAACGGGAGCTAATGAACTGGGAAATCGTGTACTTCTTCCATGTTACTGTATTAAAGGGGTATTCCCATCTCAGAGAATGGGGGCACACATCGCTCGGATATGCCCCCATTGTCTGACAGGTCCCACCGCTGGGACCCGCACCTACAACGAGAACGAAGCGGGGAGCGCTGTGGCTGGAGGACCCCGGATTTCGCGGGGTCCGTCCACCACCAAGCGCTGCTCCCATAGAAGTGAATGGGTGCGCACCGCACATGCGCGGCCCGTGCTTCCAATCATTTCTAGGGGGCAGACGGAAATAACCGAGCCAGCGCTCAGCTCCATAGGAATGAATGGAGGGCGGCTGAGCATGTGCAGTGCGCCCTCTGTTCATTTCCCCGCTCCGTTCTCATTGCGCTGGGACCCGCACCTATCAGACAATGGGGGCATATCCGAGCGATACTGTCTGAGATCGGAAAACCCCCTAATACAATGGGCATTCCTGCTGAGCCTGCAGTGCTGCGGAGATTTCTATCAAATCTATCTACGGTATCTATATATCTATTATCCATCCCATATCTCCTATCTAATATATATTATCTATCTATTTCATATCTATCTATCTATTTCATATCTATCTATCTATCTATCTATCTATCTATTATCTATCTATCTATCTATCATATCTATCTATCTATCTATCTATTTCATATCTATCTATCTATCTAATATCTATCTATCATCTATATATCTATCTATCTATCTCATATCTCCTATCTATCTATCTATCTATCTATTATCTATCTATCTATCCCATATCTATCTATCTATCTATTATCTATCTATCTATCTCATATCTATTATCTATCTAATATCTATCTATCTCATATCTATTATCTATCTATCTATCTATCTATCTATCTATCCCATATCTATCTATCTATCTATCTCATATCTATCTATCTATCTATCTATCTATCTATCTATCTATCTTCTATCTATCTCCTATCTATCTATCTATCTATCTATCTACAGATCTATCTATCTACAGTATCTATCTATCTCCTATATATCTATCTCATATCTCCTATCTATCTATCTATCTATCTAGCAAATCCAAAGAGAGAGGCCGCACACCAAAGTCAAAGATGAAAACGTGGATCCTTTATTCCTTAGCAGCGTTTCAACACTCATTGTGGTCTTTATCAAGCTTGATAAAGACCACAATGAGTGGTTGAACGTTGCTAAGGGAATAAAGATCCACGTTTCATCTTTGACTTTGGTGTCTCCTCTTTGGATTTGCTGGATATTGGAACCACTTTGTCAGTGGTATGAGGATCTGCACCCACTAACTGTTTACTGTGTGCTGCTAATCTTTTTTGTATCAGTATCTATCTATCTCCTATCTATCTATCTATCTATCTATCTATCTATCTATCTCCTATCTATCTATCTATCTCCTATCTATCTATCTATCTATCCATCTATCTCATATCTATCTATCTATCTCATATCTATCTATCTCTCTTCTATCTATCTATCTATCTATCTATCTATCTATCCCATATCTATCTATCTATCTATCTATCTATCTATTTATCTATCACTCTGTAAATTGCAGCTGACGGAATGTCAGCAATATACCAGCTCTCCCTGCAGGGGAGAATAATCCAGAATATCTGATGCTCTGATATTGAAGGGTTTTGGTGTCAGCGGATAAATCCTGCCGGGGACATTTGTCTTCTGGAGGCAGCAGTTCTATTATGTATGTGTTGTTTGCCTTTTACTTTTCTTCTGCATCTAATCTATAGCCTGATGTCGCCCTCCAGTGGATAAACTGAGCAATTACAGCCTCCGTCACATGAAGCATCATAAACAAGGAATCTGTCCCCCTGATTTTGGAGTATTATCTGCAGTACAGAGATCACTCCCATCATCTAGTTATCCCCAGGACTGTGACTGTGACGAGGGGACATCCTCTGCGTCTGGAGGAAAGAAGGTTTCTACACAAACACAGAAGAGGGTTCTTCACTGTAAGAGCAGTGAGACTATGGAACTCTCTGCCTGAGGAGGTGGTGATGGTGAGTACAATAAAGGAATTCAAGAGGGGCCTGGATGTATTTCTGGAGTGTAATAATATTACAGGTTATAGCTACTAGAGAGGGGTCGTTGATCCAGGGAGGTATCCTGATTGCCTGATTGGAGTCAGGAAGGAATTTTTTTCCCCTTAAGTGGGGAAAATTGGCTTCTACAAGTTTTTTTTTTGTCTTCCTCTGGATCAACTAGCAGGAAACAGGCCGAACTGGATGGACAGATGTCTTTTTTCGGCCTTATATACTATGTTACTATAAGGGTAGTATCACAGATAAAGAGTCCAGATCGCTACTTTTTATTATTCTTCTGGCCCCAATTCATGGCTGTCAGCTATCAAAGCTGCCCTGAAATACACAGCCCGGACCACATAATGGAGGGGACATGGGGCCGGCCCAGCAGTCCTGACAATGTATTTCAGCACAGCTCTGAGCGCTGACAGCGGAGGAACCGGGGCGGAAGGAAAACAAAAATCTAGTGATCTGGGGCATATCTGCAGTTCTACTCCTGTTCACTGACCTGCACTCAGAAAGGAGGTGCAGGGAGAGGAGGTGCAGGGAGAGGAGGTGCAGGGAGAGGAGGTGCACAGAAATGGAAGAGGTGCAGGGAGAGGAGGTGCACAGAAAGGGAAGAGGTGCAGGGAGAGGAGGTGCACAGAAATGGAAGAGGTGCAGGGAGAGGAGGTGCACAGAAAGGGAAGAGGTGCAGGGGGAGGAGGTGCACAGAAAGGTAAGAGGTGCAGGGAAAGGAGGTGCACAGAAAGGGAAAAGGTGCAGGGGGAGGAGGTGCACAGAAAGGGAAGAGGTGCAGGGAGAGGAGGTGCACAGAAAGGGAAGAGGTGCAGGAAGAGGAGGTGCACAGAAAGTGAAGAGGTGCAGGGAGAGGAGGTGCACAGAAAGGGAAGAGGTGCAGGGAGAGGAGGTGCACAGAAAGGGAAAAGGTGCCGGGAGAGGAGGTGCACAGAAAGGGAAAAGGTGCAGGGAGAGGAGGTGCACAGAAAGGGAAGAGGTGCAGGGGGAGGAGGTGCACAGAAAGGGAAGAGAAGCAGGGAGAGGAGGTGCACAGGAAGGGAAGAGGTGCAGGGGGAGGAGTTGCACAGAAAGGGAAGAGGTGCAGGGAGAGGAGGTGCACAGAAAGGGAAGAGGTGCAGGGAGAGGAGGTGCACAGAAAGGGAAGAGGTGCCGAGAGAGGAGGTGCACAGAAAGGGACGAGGTGCAGGGAGAGGAGGTGCACAGAAAGGGAAGAAGTGCAGGGAGAGGAGGTGCACAGAAAGGGAAGAGAAGCAGGGAGAGGAGGTGCACAGAAAGGGAATAGGTGCAGGGAGAGGAGGTGCACAGAAAGGAGGTTCAGGCAGAGGAGGTGCACAGGAAGTGAAGAGGTGCAGGGGGAGGAGGTGCACAGAAAGGGAAGAGGTGCAGGGAGAGGAGGTGCACAGAAAGGAGATGCAGGGAGAGGAGGTGCACAGAAAGGGAAGAGGTGCAGGGAGAGGAGGTGCACAGAAATGAGATGCAGGGAGAGGAGGTGCACAGAAAGGAGGTGCAGGAGAGGAGGTGCACAAAAATGGAAGAGGTGCAGGGAGAGGAGGTGCATAGAAAGGGAAGAGGTGCAGGGAGAGGAGGTGCACAGAAAGGGAAGAGGTGCAGGGAGAGGAGGTGCACAGAAAGGGAAGAGGTGCCGAGAGAGGAGGTGCACAGAAAGGGACGAGGTGCAGGGAGAGGAGGTGCACAGAAAGGAGGTGCAGGGAGAGGAGGTGCACAAAAATGGAAGAGGTGCAGGGAGAGGAGGTGCATAGAAAGGGAAGAGGTGCAGGGACAGGAGGTGCACAGAAAGGGAAGAGGTGCAGGGAGAGGAGGTGCACAGAAAGGGAAGAGGTGCAGGGAGAGGAGGTGCACAGAAAGGGAAGAGGTGCAGGGAGAGGAGGTGCACAGAAAGGAGGTGCAGGGAGAGGAGGTGCACAGAAAGGGAAGAGGTGCAGAGAGAGGAGGTGCACAGAAAGGGACGAGGTGCAGGGAGAGGAGGTGCACAGAAAGGAGGTGCAGGGAGAGGAGGTGCACAGAAAGGAGGTGCAGGGAGAGGAGGTGCACAGAAAGGTAAGAGGTGCAGGGAGAGGAGCTGCACAGAAAGGGAAGAGGTGCAGGGGGAGGAGGTGCACAGAAAGGGAAGATGTGCAGGGAGAGGAGGTGCACAGAAAGGGAAGAGGTGCATGGAGAGGAGGTGCACAGAAAGGGGGTTCAGGAGAGGAGGTGCACAGAGGAAGGGGAAGAGGTGCAGGGAGAGGAGGTGCACAGAAAGGGAAGAGGTGCAGGGAGAGGAGGTGCACAGAAAGGGAAGAGGTGCAGGGAGAGGAGGTGCACAGAAAGGGAAGAGGTGCCGAGAGAGGAGGTGCACAGAAAGGGACGAGGTGCAGGGAGAGGAGGTGCACAGAAAGGAGATGCAGGGAGAGGAGGTGCACAGAAAGGAGGTGCAGGGAGAGGAGGTGCACAAAAATGGAAGAGGTGCAGGGAGAGGAGGTGCATAGAAAGGGAAGAGGTGCAGGGAGAGGAGGTGCACAGAAAGGGAAGAGGTGCAGGGAGAGGAGGTGCACAGAAAGGGAAGAGGTGCAGGGAGAGGAGGTGCACAGAAAGGAGGTGCAGGGAGAGGAGGTGCACAGAAAGTGAAGAGGTGCAGGGGGAGGAGGTGCACAGAAAGGAGGTGCAGGGAGAGGAGGTGCACAGAAAGGAGGTGCAGGGAGAGGAGGTGCACAGAAAGAGAAGAGGTGCAGAGAGAGGAGGTGCACAGAAAGGGAAGAGGTGCAGGGAGAGGAGGTGCACAGAAAGGGAAGAGGTGCAGGGAGAGGAGGTGCACAGAAAGGAGGTGCAGGGAGAGGAGGTGCACAAAAATGAAAGAGGTGCCGAGAGAGGAGGTGCACAGAAAGGGACGAGGTGCAGGGAGAGGAGGTGCATAGAAAGGGAAGAGGTGCAGGGAGAGGAGGTGCACAGAAAGGAGGTGCAGGGAGAGGAGGTGCACAAAAATGAAAGAGGTGCCGAGAGAGGAGGTGCACAGAAAGGAGGTGCAGGGAGAGGAGGTGCACAAAAATGAAAGAGGTGCCGAGAGAGGAGGTGCACAGAAAGGGACGAGGTGCAGGGAGAGGAGGTGCACAGAAAGGAGGTGCAGGGAGAGGAGGTGCACAGAAAGGTAAGAGGTGCAGGGAGAGGAGGTGCACAGAAAGGGAAGAGGTGCAGGGGGAGGAGGTGCACAGAAAGGGAAGAGGTGCAGGGAGAGGAGGTGCACAGAAAGGGAAGAGGTGCAGGGGGAGGAGGTGTAGGGAAGGGAGGTGCAGGGAGGGGAGGTGCACCGAGCGGAGGACCAGGGAGAGGATGTGCAGGGAGGGGGAGGAGGTACAGGAAGAAGTGGTGCAAGGAGGGGGAACAGGCAGGAGAGGTGCAGGGAGGGGAACCAGGGGGTTGGGGAGGTGTGTAGGGATCTGAGGGGGGAGCAGGGAGGAGAGTTGTAGGGGTGCAGGGATCTGAGGGGAAGCAGGGGAGAGGGGAGGGGGAGGGGTATGCAGGAATCAGAGGAGGGAGCAGGGAGGGGAGGGGTGCAGGGATCTGAGGGGCAGCAGAGGGGGGTGGGTGCAGGGAGGGGAGGCTTGGCCTTCCATTCAGTTCTTTTTAATCTGGCCAAACATACAGTAATGTTTTCAGAATCTGGTGAGCGGTTTAATATCCGTCAAGCAGAATGAAAAGATCTGCAACTCTCTAATATAATTCTCTTTCAAGTCGTCAGACCTTCCACAATGTCTGCTTGCTGTCACTGAATAGATATATACGCTGCAAGATTTCAAGAGAAAAGCCTGTACCGGAGGGATAGGCCCAAACTGTCCTAAAAAGTAAAGTGAAAAAGCTCAAAACGACCAAATGTGTCTCACAGCTGAGGGTTTGTAACAATTGCATCCAGTGTAGACTTTCTAAAGCACCTGGACGTCAGACTGATAGACGCTAAGAGTGGATTGTCTAGCTGGATACAGTTGTAACAAACCCTCAGCGGTGCGATGTTTACTTGCTAAATGAATACACCGTAAAAAACGCCTGTGAAAATGTCAGAATTTAAATTTTTAATAGGGAATAAACTTCTGTGATTTTTCCACGCAAATCTCGTTTCCTGAGTGTGACGCGCTGGGATCATCGCCCGTTGTCTCCCCGGGTGGGCGGCCATCTTGCCCCAGGCTGTATAGGGAACCGAGTCACCCTGCCCTTGTTAATACATCATCCATTAGTCTCCATCAAAGGCAAAAAGTGAAAAGAAGAATGGGGGCTCTTCACCTGAGGCCGCATCAGAGCGCTCGCAGCCACATCAAAGCCCGACGCGTTTCCGTCTGACGAGTTCCATTATTTGCCGAGGTTAACGCAAGGTTTAATTGAGGAGAATTTAATCTCAACAACTTATCTTCCTGCTCTGGTCCCTGAGCAGGAGAGATCCCTATCTACTACAAGGGCTGGTTAACCCTGTGTGCGCCAGCTTAGGCTATGTTCACACTAGCGTTATTCTCTTCCAGCGCAGAGTTCCATCCTAGGGGCTCAATACCGGAAAAAAAATGATTAGTTTTATCCCCATGCATTCTGAATGGAGAGAAATCTGTTCAGGATGCATCAGGATGTCTTCAGTTCAGTCCCTCTTACGTTTTTTGGCCGGAGAAAATACCGCAGCATGCTGCGGTATTTTCTCAGTGCAAAATTCCGGAACACTTACCGGAATGCTGGATCCGGCATTAATTTCCATTGAAACGTATTAGTGCCGGCATTAAAATTAACGCATTGACTGATCCGGTCTACGCATGCGCAGACCTATGAAAATGTGAAAAAGATAAATACCGGATCCGTTTTTCCGGATGACAACCAGAGAGACGGATCCGGTATTGCAATGCATTTGTGAGACAGATCCGCATCCGGGAGGCGGGAGGCTGCCCTCACTTCCTGCTGAGCTTGTGCTTGTACACAGCAGCCAATCTAAAGAAGCAGAGCTTTACCGTTTTTATTTTACACCCCTTCAGCCTCCCCGGGGGCGTTCCCTCACTGCAGTGCTCCGTCTGGCTGTAATGTGGGGTGACTCTCGGGTCACATTTGCTTCAGACCGTTCTCCTCATCATATAGCAGGCTTGACGGGTGCAATACTCGGAGGAAGCACAGAATCTTACTGGTCATATTACACACTAGGTGGCGATCCAAAACACTTAAGGGGGCGTTCCAGTAACAACAGGTTACCCCCTACCCACTGGATTACATTTAGAGTGGTTCTGACCTCTGGGACCACCACTCATCCTGAGGGTACTGTGTCGCCTGATGTGAATGGAGTCGCCTTGCTGCTCCATTCACTGCAGGGGCTGCCTGTCCAGTGACAGAGACCCCCACACCCGGAGAGAGCCCGTCCATCCGCTGATCCTCCCGCGTTCCCATCTGGCTAATGATTAGACCGAAATCATGCAAGAGGTGACTCAGCAGAGTGGAATGTGTTGTGTGTAGTTGCCAGACAACCTGGATCTAGCAGAATTATCCCATTACTATCCAATTACTGGGATAATAACTCCGCAATCTCCAGCGCGCGGCGTCCCCGGAAGCGCCCGTCACACTCTGAAGGCCACTTTGTAACCGGGGACAATTACAGAAGCGTCCGCTCCTTCCTACAGCTCTCCACCACTAGGGGCGCTCTCTAGGCCAGGAAAGATTCTGTCACCTGACCATGAAGGGTGGATGCTGGGGATTGTAGTCCTGTACAGACTGAGATGGCAGCAAAATGATAACTTACCTCAATACTTCATAAGGATAGCTGACCGTATCACACCGGGATGGCTTAGATACCACACAATGGAGAATATAGGACTGTGGGGTTACCTGAATCAGCGGGTGGCAGTAAGGCAGCAGCAGTATCCGATATTAATGGATTAGATACATTGGCTGTGCAGACCGTATCACACATTATAGGATTAGATACACAGCACAGCAGACAGTATCACACATGATAGGATTAGATACACAGCACAGCAGACAGTATCACACATGATAGGATTAGATACACAGCTCAGCAGACAGTATCACACATGATAGGATTAGATACACAGCACAGCAGACAGTATCACACATGATAGGATTAGATACACAGCTCAGCAGACAGTATCACACAGTATAGGATTAGATACACAGCTCAGCAGACAGTAACACACAGTATAGGATTAGATACATCAGCTCAGCAGACAGTATCACTCATGATACGATTTGATACACAGCTCAGCAGACAGTATCACACAGGAAAGGATTAGATACACAGCTCAGCAGACAGTATCACAAGGAAAGAATTAGATACATCAGCTCAGCATACAGTATCACAAGGAAAGGATTAGATACATCAGCTCAGCAGCCAGTATCACACATGATACCTTTAGATACACAGCACAGCAGACAGTATCACACATGATAGGATTAGATACACAGCTCAGCAGACAGTATCACAAGGAAAGGATTAGATACATCAGCTCAGCAGACAGTATCACACATGGTAGGATTAGATACACAGCTCAGCAGACAGTATCACACATAATAGGATAAGATACACAGCTCAGCAGACAGTATCACACAGGATAGGATTAGATACATCAGCTCAGCAGACAGTATCACACATGGTAGGATTAGATACACAGCTCAGCAGACAGTATCACACATAATAGGATAAGATACACAGCTCAGCAGACAGTATCACACATGGTAGGATTAGATACACAGCTCAGCAGACAGTATCACACATAATAGGATAAGATACACAGAACAGCAGACAGTATCACACATGATAGGATTAGATACACAGCTCAGCAGACAGTATCACAAGGAAAGGATTAGATACATCAGCTCAGCAGACAGTAGCACACATGGTAGGATTAGATACACAGCTCAGCAGACAGTATCACACATAATAGGATAAGATACACAGCTCAGCAGACAGTATCACACATGGTAGGATTAGATACACAGCTCAGCAGACAGTATCACACATAATAGGATAAGATACACAGCTCAGCAGACAGTACCCCACATGATAAGCTTAGGTACACTGATCAGTATAATATGACAGGATTAGATACATCAGCTGTGCAGACACATGATAGGATCAGATACACTAGCTCAACAGACAGTATCACACATGGCAGGATTAGATACACTGCAGACAAACAGTATCACACACAGCAGGATTAGATACACAGCTCAGCAGTCAGTATTGCACATTATAGGCTTAGATACACTGATCAGTATCATACAGGACAGTATTATATGTGACTGGCTTAGATACACCCTCTCAGCACTTAGATACGCAGGCTGTGTACAATCACTTACTGCTGGTGTCTGACGCTGGGACTAAGTACCTGGTAATGTGAGTGATTAACAGGAGGTGACGGTGGAGAGTCGCGGCGTGTAATGAGTAACGCAGTGCGGTGACACACATCAGTACGTCCGGTGCCCCCAGAGGCCTCACATTACATGAGCGGAGGACCCCCACAAAGCTTCCCATCACTGTACCCTAGACATGTCCTTGGCTGGAGACATCCTAAGCCTCCAAGTCTCCTCTACCACCAGCTGTTGTGAAACTACAACTCCCAGCATGCACACTTGCTCTGCTCTTAACATACCTCCCATAGAAATGAATGGAGCATGCTGGGAAGTGTAGTTTCACAACAGCTGGAGTGCCGAAGGTTGTTGACCACTGCCAAAGAGAATGATGTTAAATCTGTATTTTTTACAGCTGGTCATGTTATCTCCAGCCAAGAGGAAAGTAAGGAAGGACTCGTCAGTATATTCTAGAAACTTCTCCAGAGAAGCCGAAACCGTGACCTCTCCCCATGTAACACGTCCTTGTGGTGCGGAGAGGCCTGCACATGGACTGGTCTCAGATAACAGGCAAGATTTATAATGGTTAGTGACTACTGCCCTGCCACTAGTGGGCGCAAGTGTTCCGCTAAACACCCCCAAAACTGGAGTTCAGGGGCCTAAAGATCATGTGGCAAAATAAACACATAAGCTGCCAGTCAAGCCAAATGGCAACCAGAGTGCCAGTCAGGAACCTGAGGAAAGTGTAACAGCAAAATACCCCCCACAGTGCAAAGTCAGGAACCTGAGGAATGTATACCAACAAAATGCCCCCACAGTGCCAGTCAGGAACCTGAGGAATGTATACCACCAAACTACCAGTCAGGAACCTGAGGAAAGTATACCCTCACAGTGCCAGTGAGGAACCTGAGGAATGTATACCACCAAACTACCCCCACAGTGCCAGTCAGGAACCTGAGGAATGTATACCACCAAACTACCCCCAAAGTGCCAGTCAGGAACCTGGGGAATGTATACCCCCACAGTGCCAGCCAGGAACCTGAGGAAAGTATACCAGCAAAATACCCCCAAAGTGCCAGTCAGGAACCTGAGGAAAGTATACCAGCAAAATACCCCCAAAGTGCCAGTCAGGAACCTGAGGATCATATACCACCAAGCTACCAGTCAGGAAGGAGGAATGTATGCCACAGTCTAATTGTCCAGTGTGTGTTGGCGGCAGGGGCGTTGCTAGGGTCTGAAAACATCCGGGGCACAAGTCAACTGTGTTGAAATTTTCATAATAAGAATTAACATCAGCCCCCATATGCCTCTCATCAGCCCCCAAGTGCCTCCATCAGCCCCCATATGCCTCTCATAAGCCCCCATATGCCTCTCATCAGCCCCCAGTGCCTCCATCAGCCCCCATATGCCTCTCATCAGCCCCCAGTGCCTCCATCAGCCCCCATATGCCTCTCATCAGCCTCCATCAGCCCCCATATGCCCCTCCTCAGCCCCCAGTGCCTCATCAGCCTCAATTAAATAAAATAAAAAACACTTACCTGTCCCTCTCTGGACGCAGCCACTCCTCACCGCCCGCGCTTGGTCTTCCTCCTCTTCAGTCTGTGCTGTGAAGTGGCGCGCACAGCGTGTGGTCACAGCGCGACCTCACATGTGCGCAGCCTTCACAGCAGAGAGCCGAGGACCAGGAAGCGGTGAGTATAAAGCTTTCACCGCTCCCCGGTCCTCATTGAATTTGTGGGCAGTGGCCAGCAGGGCTCATGAGGCAGCTGCCTTGGGCCCCCCAGGAGCAACTGGGCCTGGGGCAGCTGCCCCGTGTTAAAGACGGCCCTGGCGAGGTTCGGGGTAGTGGTAGTTTGATTCGGGGCCCTAGCCCCGGATAAAAAGCCCTAGTGACGCCCCTGGTTGGCGGCTGATATAGACCATTCTTACTGTGCAGATATGGCAGGGACTACTGTGGCTGTTCTCTGCTGGGGCTCATGGGGTAATTACAATTTCCAGCTAATTAAGATGTGAAGTTGGAGAGTGCCTGTGGTGTCACAGCTCAGCGCACATCCCTATGTGACCTGTAATTCCTGCTCAGCCCTCCATTAACTTCCAAAGTGTCCTAAATAATCACTCATTAAAGTGTGAGGCAGCAGAGGACAGGACACTTTACACTGACTGATGGCCCCTCCACACTACTCGGGGTTAATCAGTCATCCCTGCTCATTGGAATGGGAAATCGGCTGTTAAATATTAGAGGGGGCGACTATGTGAAGGGTTGTCTGATGACCACTGCCGGTCCGCTCCCCGCAGAGGCACAGTAAGGGCCCTATGCCACATCTGTACCAGGGCCACCATTTATAATACTGGTGTCTTCTTATGTGGCATAGGGGCCTTTGGGCTCCATCAGTCACCTCTATTGAAACTGCCGGTATCGGTGGGGCTGGTGTATGTAGATTTATGAGGAAAGAAGGGATCGGGCATGTTGGATTCTAACACGCACTATCCCTTCTTCCTGCCTGAGGTGTCTGGCAGCATCTTTCCTCTCTCCCCATTGAAAACACATGCATGCTCGGCCTTGCTTAGTGGATACCCCACAGCTCTGTCCTGTGGGTTCCTATATACTTGGCCCCCCTGCCGTTCTATGGGATCACTTCTGGCATCTGTCACCTTACGCCCCAGAGTTTTGTTTTTTTCAGGCTATGGCCGCCGGACTGGTGCATGATAATGTGATCAGTTGTGCCTGGCTCTGGCATAAAACAGCGGACGTACGTGAACCGGGCCCGTTGTGATGCTCATAGACACAGCAGATACATCTACTAGTCTTGTCTGGAGGACAGTGGGTTAATTAAGGCATGTAAAGCAATGCTGCAGACTAGTATGCCATTCATAGAGGAGGCCACTGCTTTACTGCTGAGCAGAGAGCGCCCTCTGCTGCGCACTCTCTGCACTGCAGGCCTGGAAAACAACAGGCGAGCATGCTCTCTGCTAGTTCTGGTTGATGCCATACATTGTGCACATGTCTGGTGGGTCACGGTGCACACACTAGTAAATGGGAATTATAAATGTCTTAGATACATGTAAACCTTCACTTACTGATCTAGCTGTATCTACTCTTATACTCCTGTCACACTCAAAGCTGCTTCCCTAGTCCTGGCATCTTCTGGCTCAGGGATCAGCAACCTTCGGCACTCCAGCTGTGTCAAAACTACGACTCCCAGAATGCACACTTGCTTGGGTGTTCTCAGAAGCCCGTAGAAGTAAATGGAGCATGCTGGGAGTGAGTGCCACAGGTTGCTGACGCCTGTCCAGAAAAGACTCTCCCAGAATGCACAGCAAAAGAAGCTACCGGCCCACAGAAATCCAAATGTAGCTTTGGACGTGACCAGAGGATAAAACAGCACTTACACGTTTACTCAGCTCTAAATGTTGGGTCCTCCTATTGCGGCTCTCGTCTCAGACATTGTTCGCATATGCCACCAATGTCAGATAGGAGCTGGTCCAAATCATGTGATCCTAGCGATATGCCACCAAAATCTGAGATGATAAAACCCCTTTAATAATAGGGGTCTCCTCTGGAGTCTGACTTAAAGGGGTTCTACAGGAAAGGCCGCAAGCAACCTGTCCTAGTATGTGAGCAGGAATGGTTGCCACCACTTGCAGAGCTGCTTAGGAGGTGAGGGAGCGAGGCTTCACTACTCTCCGGCACTTCTGCTCCTGTCAGGCTGCTCAGCCATGATGGCATATCATGGGATCCCCTCATTACCATCTATTGTAGAGTAGTACCATCTGAGGCCTTGTCACCCCCGAAAGCGGAGACAACCAGCCTGCTCACATTCTAGGGCAGGTTGCAGGCGACCATTTTAAATAATTCCTGGAGAACCCCTTTAATTTATGGAGACTTGTGTGTTGCTTTTTTTAAAGGGGATTTTGTTGGAAATGCGGCACTTCCTCCAGCGATCCCCCGCCACTGCCATTCCAGTGCTGCGTTCGGTCCCAGCTTGTTTTCTGGATCATTTTTTTCTTCTTCTCAGACAAAAATGAACCTGTAGAGGTTCCCTGAGACAGGTAAATCCTAGTTCAGTGATGGCTAACCTCCGGCAGTCCAGCTGTGGTAAAACTAGTACTCCCAGCATGCTCCATTCAGTTCTGAGAACAGCCAAGCAAGTGTGCATCTTGGGAGTTGTAGTTTTACCACAGCTGGAGTGCCATGGTCAGCCATCACAGTCCTAGGTGATCTTAGTATGGACATCAGATGGGTCAGCCTACAGCTCACCATCAGACTCTACAGGCAGCCATACTGGTGTGCGCCTCCCGCTGCTCACCACTGTCTAGCCTCACCAATTACCTACACGTCAAAAGCTTCCGTTGAGGAAAACAGTGTAACCAGGTCGCGAGCGCTGCTCTGAAATCTGCGGATGTCACGAACATCCACATCAGCAATTATCTTGTCACCCAGATACAACCCCCCCCCCCCCACTAAGAATTTGTTGAGACATTTCATAGAAACAAAACAAAAAATCAAGAAAACAACTTAAAAATCCATTGAGGAGGCTGACGAGATGATGGGAGTGTAAGTAATGACAAGAAAGAAGGGAGTGAATCACTTCCGATCATTCCGGGGGATTAGAATTGTGTCTATTACCCTCTAGGAACAGCTCTACAGGCGTGGGTGGAGGAGACAAGGGGTTAATAGTCCAGCAAGTCACATTGTGCGTTCACTTATAGAACGATAGGGATGGAAACTAGGGATGAGTGACCGCTGGATGTCCGGGTGCGGCCGAACTTTGTTTCAAAGTTCGATTCGGGTTGAGAAATTGACTCGAACAACGAACCCCATTGAAGTTAATGGGAACCCAAACTTTGGGGCACTAAAATGGCTGTATCACAGAAAGGGCTAGAGGGCAGCAAAAGGCTCCAACGTGGGCGTAAGAGCAGGACAAATGCCCTTCAAACAAATGTGGATAGGGAAAGAACTTAAAATAACATAAAAATAAAGAATAATCGTGAACCAGAATGTGGAGGTACAAGTGGAGTAGGAAGTTGAGGAGGATGCGGACGTGGCGGTGTAGGTGGAAGAAGCCAACACTCTTTTTGTATTTTTTTTAACCGTGTCTGTCAATTCTTTGTGTGACCTTTAGGTGTGACCAGTATATTTCTCTACTTTGCCAATATAAGACTTTTTTTTAGCTAGGAGGTGGAGGTCCTAGTGGAGGAGGGTGTGTACATGGCGGTGTTGTCACGGACATTCCCGCGACAGGTGGAAGGAGATCGGTGTGACTGGTAACATGTGGTTTGATCTGACATGTTTTCCGTTTGGATCAAATGACGTCTGTGTTGTTTCTGGTTCTTTCCCCAGCTGTGGCTATTAGGGTCATTTAACATTCTCCATTTATAGCTGCTTCTCCCACAATGCTGTGAGTTTTATAGCCTCTCTTTGGATAGATTGTGGTTGAATCTCAACTGAGCTCCTGATGCTTCCATTGCTCCTTTGAAGTTAAGTCTTTCCTTTTCCTTTTGTATTTTGTTTGGGTTGTGTGTGTTGCATTTCCCTATGGTTTGTATTAGGCCTGAAGGAGACTCCTGTTCGTCCTTCCTTTTGGAGGAACAAGTAGCCTCGTCCCTGCCATTAGTACCAGGGTCCAGTGGCGTAACTAGAGATGACTGGGCCCCACAGCAAATTTTTGAATGGGGCCCCCTCCCCCAGTAATTTTTTCACAACCCCTTCCTTTCATGCCGACCCCTTTCCTGTGGCTAATAAAGATCGCTCTCAGACCAGGCTGTTCCATCCGTTTTCTGCACTGTCTATACTGCCACTGTATATAATTTCATTGTGTAATAATGTTGAGGGGCCCAGACAAAATCTTTTAGTACTTCTCCTCCTCTTGGATGGGCCCCTTCTGGGTCAGGGCCCCAAAGCAGCCGCTTCCCCTATAGTTACGCCCCTGCCAGGGTCCTATAGGGCTTGATAGGACTCTGGGTATTCCAGCATATGAACTCACCTACCTTTGGGGTCTGTTCATGCTGGGCCTGCACTCCCTGGATTCTATGTGGCTGTTGTGACCCATAACAGGTAGGATTTAGCGTTAGGACCACTCATAGAGGCGGCCTTGGCGCGGCGAGTGGCTTATTACTTATTACAGCAGAGTGCTGGTTGCAGAGTGCTGTTGCATTTCTGTGTTTATATGTTCATACTGGTAGTCAGTCAGGATTTTGGTTAGGGTTTTCACTAGGAGGTGTCCATTTTCCTTCCCTAGTTCTCAGGCCTGATTCCCTGTTCCCCCCTATGCTCGGTGTGGTGTTTCCCTCCGACACCGAAGGTTGACAGTTGTAGGTGGAAGTGGCGGCGGAGGTGGGGGAGGAATCCAACACTGTTTCTTTTTTTACCATGTGTCCATCAATTCTATGTCAGGTTGCTAAGGACCATGGCGTGACAGGTTGGTGCTTTTATGTCCCGGGTTAAAACTGGGTAAAAAATGTCATCTCATTTATAGATCTCACATGACAATAATTTATCTCCTACTACAGAAAGATGGATGCCAGAGGGGTGTTCTACATTTTAAAAAATTGTCAAAGATACACTCCACAGAAGAATTTCCTCTCCTACCACAGTTAAAAATTCATGACTTTCACAGACACGCTACACAGAAGAATTTCCTCTCCCACATTAATTGGATGGATGCAAAATGGGTCGTCTTATTACAATTCTTAATTTTTTTCCTTTTTTAGGTGTGGGGTTGGTAACTGTTGATCACCAAACATTGGGAGAACGCACAAACTGTGCTGGAGTACAACAATAGCTGGGAGCGGCAGGTATACTTCTCTACTCTGCATATATAAGACATACCGGTAATAATGTTGAGCATGGAGACGGAGGTCCCAGTGGAGGAGGAAGCGGACGTGGCGGTGCAAGTAGAAGAGACGGAGGCGGTCACGAACCTTTTTTTTTTTTTTGTGGAGGCCCCAAAACATTGGAACATTGAAAAGAGAACGCACAAACTGCGCCGTAGTACAACAATGGCTGGGTGCGCCTGGTATACCTCTATACTCAGGCCAAGGTACAGACAAGTCCTGTGGGATCCATGCCTGGTTCATTTTAATGAATGTGAGCTTGTCCATATTGGCTGTGGACAGCCGGCTGCACTTGTCTGTGATAACACCCCCTGCCGTGCTAAACACACGTTTAGACAATACACTGGCCGCAGGGCAGGCCAGCACCTCTAAGGCATAAAGGTGAAGCTGAGGCCATGTCCCCAATTTGGAGACCCAGAAGTTAAACGGGGCAGACCCATCAGTCAGTACGTGTAGGCATGTGCACACATACTGCTCCACCATTTTGCTGATTTCCACATTTTGGCCATGCTAACCCTGCCTTCTGAGGTGCTGGCGGTGCCCCAGCTGCGTTGGTGACTTCCTCCTCAGTCTTCCACTGAGGCCCCCTTGTCAGGTGGGAATGCCATCAGTAGCGTCTCTACCAGCGTTCGTTCGTACTCGCCCATCTTTTGTTCACGCTCCAGTGACAGAAGTAAGGACGGCACGTTGTCTTTGTAGTGGGAATAGAGCAGGGTGGCCCCCCAGTAATCAGCACCGGTTAGAATGTGGGCAACTCGGCTGTCGTTGCGGAGGCACTGCAGCATGTAGTCGCTCATGTGTGTCAGGCTGCCCAGAGGCAACGACAAGCTCTCCTTGGTGGGAGGTGTATCGTCTGACCCCAATAGTTGTTAAGGCTGGAAAAAGACAAAAGTCCAACCTGTAATCCCACTATATCGATCGACGGAGCAAATCCCTGGATCAATGACCATCCTTCTTTTAAAAAGGGGTTGAGCCAAAGGGAAAAGGGTGTAGAACAAGATTTCTTTACATTGTCAGAGGCCTCAATGCTATTTTGAATTAAGTCATCTAAACCTTTTCTGAAGCATCTCCTGTATTGGCTGTGACCAGCTCCTGTGGGCATTCCAAACACAGAATAGCTTCCCTTGATATTTTTTGTATGACCCATTTATATATTTAAAACAATACTGTTTGTATTATTACAGTGCGGTATCGCTATACTCCATACTATTGCAATCTAAAATACTGAGAGAATTTAATCTACATCGCTACAAGCACGAGGAGCGGTGTTCAGAAATTAAGATCCCACATTTGCCAAGGGTGATGTCGGTATGAGCGCGGACTGCAAATCTAAGCAGCCAGCAGCTACTAGTGAGGATCGCAACAAAGCTAAACCAGGCCCATAATAAACATCTACGCCAAATACATCGAATACTGCCTGAGGCAGCACGGCGGAGCAGACAAACTCTGGTACTGGTAAGAAGCACCATAGCGCGATCCACACCATATATTTAAAGCAAAGCCTTTCCTCTGCTGTAACGAACAATTGCAATATATTCACCTTGCCACATTGATTATCCTCTATTGCTACAAAAAAGTGTTCCATATTAACTGTGCCATACTGAGGAATGCAATATGTAACACATAAGGATTTACATTGAGAGCAGAGATTATATACCGCACTGTGTGAACTGATTTTATTCCTGTTTGTGTGAACTCCGCAATCAGATGTTAAAAGGGACTGAGACTGTGATTATTTGACATGAATTAGATGTTTTTAGATATATATGATATGAATTTTGTGAATGGTGTACTACATTGTATTTTTATATTTTAATCTGTGAGCCGACCACTGTTTGTATTGTTTTAAATTGGCTAAGTGGTTCTAGCTGGCCGAGCTCCACTCTGGTGAGCCCCTCAAATCTACTGTACCGCCTATATATTTTTACAGGTTAATCATGTCCCGCCTTAGACGTCTTATTTCAAGGCTAAACAAATTCAGTTGGTTTATTCTTTGCTCATAACTAAGACCCTCCATGCCCCTTATCAGTTTAGTCGATCTCCTCTGTACTTTTTTCAGCTCCAGGGCATCCTTTTTATGGACTGGTGCCCAGAACTGAACTGCATATTCCAGGTGAGGCCACACCAACGCTTTGTTTAGTGGTAATATTACATCCCTGTCTAATGAATCCATACCTCTTTTTATACAACACAAAATTCTGTTGGCCTTAGAGGCAGCTGACTGGCATTGCATCCTGTTATTTAGTCTATGAACTACTAATACACCCAGGTCCTTCTCAACCAGTGACTCTCCCAGTTTTTCTCCCCCTAGGACAGTGATGGGCAACGTGCGGCTCTCCAGCTGTTGCAGAACTACAACTCCCAGCATGCAAAGCCTGTCTATAGCTTTCAGCCTACTGCAGGGCATGGTGGGAGTTGTAGTTTAGCAACAGCTGGAGAGCCACACGTTGCCCATCACTGCCCTAGGACATATGCTGTATGCAGATTATTTGCCCCCTAGTGCATAACTTTACATTTATCTATATTGAACCTCATTTGCCAAGTGGAAGCCCAAACTGTTAGTTTGTCTAGGTCAGCTTGTAACTTATTAACATCTTTCATAGACAGTACCATATTACAAAGTTTGGTGTCAACTGCAAAAATAGAAACAGCACTACTACTCCCATTTTCTATGTCATTAATGAATAAGTTACATAATAGGGGACCCAGCACTGAACCTTGGGGTGCACCACTTATAACCAGGGACCATTCAGAGTTGACTCTTTGGATACGATCGTGAAGCCAATTTTCAATGCAATTACAAATTATATTTTCTAAACCAATAGACCTCAATTTACCCATTAGGGTCCTTTCACACTGGCGTTTTTCTTTTCCGGCATAGAGTTCCGTCCTCGGCGCTCTATGCCGGAAAAATCCTGATCAGGATTATCCCAATGCATTCTGAATGGAGAGAAATCCGTTCAGGATGCATCAGGATGCCTTCAGTTCAGGACCGGAACGTTTTTTGGACGCAGCAAATACCCCAGCATGCTGCGCTTTTTGCTCCGTCCAAAAATCCGGAACACTTGCCGCAAGGCCGGATACGGAATTAATGCCCATTGAAAGGCATTAATCCGGATCAAGCCTTAAGCTAAACGTCGTTTCGGCGCATCGCCAGATCCGACGTTTAGCTTTTTCTCAATGGTTACCATGGCAGCCAGGACGCTAAAGTCCTGGTTGCCATGGTAAAGTGTAGTGGGGAGCGGGGAGCAGTATACTTACCATCCGTGCGGCTCCCGGGGCGCTCCAGTGACGTCAGGGCGCCCTACACACATGGATCACGTGATCGCATGGATAACGTGATCCATGCGCATGGGGCGCTCTGACGTCATTCTGGAGCGCCCCGGGAGCCGCACGGACTGTAAGTATACCGCTCCCCCGCTCCCCACTACTACTATGGCAACCAGGACTTTAATAGCATCCTGGCTGCCATAGTAACCTGAAAGTATTTCGAAGACTGATCAGGATCCTGAATAGGAATAGGTTCTATAAGATAAAACCATCCTGATAACGTCCTTCTTTCTTGATGAGATGGTGAAGGTAACAGGAAATATGAATAACGTCAACATCCACAGTAATCACAGACGTGAGGGATTGAAACTGGATCCGATGACTCGATGAGATGATCCTGAAGATAATAGAAGTATTAAACTAAAAGGAAAAAGAAAAAGACAAAATTAAGGGGCGGGTTAAAAGGGTGGGATAATGATCGTCTCCTGTCTTTCTTAAAATCTATATTTTCCTTCATTAAAACAAGAAAAATCCAATATGCATGTTCAAAGCTTGAGTTCTATGAAGATTGCCGACAACAGTTATTAATTCTAATTAATGGTGATTGAGCAATACCATGGAAACGTGTGATTCCGGTCGGAAATAAAAAGTTTTAAAAGTAGATTCGGAGGTCCAGTTGGCAGCTTTTAGAATGTCCGATAAGGATCCTCTGGCTTATCTACCTTTAGTAGACATAGCTCCTCTAGTGGAGTGTGCACCAAACAGTGAAGTATCTACCCCGGCTAAGGACATAGTTTGCGAGACCCATCTAGCTAGAGTTGCCGTATGGACTGGCAAGTGGGGTTTGCAGTATGAGAGGAGGAGTTGGGATACCGATGGGTTCCTGAGGGATAGAGTTCTACATTCATAGGATTGTAGACATCTCACTACACAAAGTTTTTCCTGTAAAGGGAAAACAGGGTAAAAAACCCAAAGAAATATTAGTCTTTGTACGACGGACAATAGAAAATTGAATTCCTTGTGGCAAGGATGGTCTACGAGAAATGTCTAATGATCGGACATCTAAGACACGTTTAAAAGATATTAGGCATAATAACATGGTAAACTTGAAAGACAATAATTTCAACAGAAGAAGATCATTATCTTCACAAGTCAGGAACAAATCCAATACCAAATTAACGTCCCAAGTAAAACTGTACTTCGGAGTCGGAGGTCTTCGAAATCGAATGCCCTTCGTCAACTTGCAAATTAAGGGGTGTTTACCAATTGCTAAAGATTGGATAGTTTCGTGATAAAAAGAGATGGCTGAACGATAAACGTTAATAGTTCTGTATGCTTTGCCTGCATCGAAAGAGTCAGATAGAAAATTTATAATCTGATTTAAAGGTGCAGATATAGGATCCAATAACTGTTGATTGCACCAATCAGACCAAATCTTCAAGGCTGATCTGTAAGAAGATCGGGTGCCTGGAGCCCAGGAGTCAGAGAGGATATTGCTAGCTGATTGTGGAATCTCGTAATCAAGTCTTGACGGCCTGAGATGAGCCAAGCTGTTAGAGATAAAAGATTCGATCGAATCAGAGGGTGTTGTTGTCCGTTCGGGACTTAAAGTATTGACGGGTGGATCAGGAGCATCCGTGGATAATCTATTATCATTGCCAGAATCTGGGGAAACCAGGATTGTGTTGTCCAGAGTGGAGTTATCAATACTAGAGTTGATAGTTGAGATATGGTTAGGAGAAGAGTCCTCGGGATTAGATTGAAAGGAGGAAAAGCGTATAGCGTTTCCGCCGGCCAGGATTGAGACAGAGCGTCGGTTCCCAGAGATTCTGGAACTGGTCACCAACTGAAAAACCGAGGAAGTTGACGATTGATTCGAGAGGCAAAAAGGTCTAAATGCATTGGACCCCAAAGCAAATTGATCTGAAGGAAGATAGTGGGGTCTAGTCTCCAATCACTGGAATCTGAACGGAATCGGGAATTCTAGTCTGCAATGGTATTTGACAATCCAGGAAGGTATTCTGCTTTTAGGGTGATATGTTTGTCTAAGCAGAAATGGCAAAATTCTTTGGCAATGTTGGCTAACATCTCTGGTTTGGTTCCTCCCAAGCGGTTGATGTATTGCACTGCCGCTATATTGTCCTCCTGAAGAAGGACAGAACAATGGGATTTGAGTTTCATGAAACTCTTGAGGGCAAAAGAGCCTGCTAAGAGCTCTAAACAAGATTCTTCTGTGGACCATCCACAGAGCACCCCAACCCAATCGACTGGCGTCTGACTTTATAATTATATCTGGGACAGAATTGAAAATGGTTTTCCCATTCCAGTCTTGAATATGTTATAGCCATCAAAGGAGTTCTTCCCTGGTATCCGGGGTTAGGGTTATCTCGTCTGAATAACCTAACCCTTCCCTTAAATGCTGAGCTTTCAAGCGCTGGAGAGCTCTATAGTGTAGGGGAGCCAGAAAGATCGCCTGAACCGAGGCCGAGAGAAGGCCCACAATCAGTGCGATAGTCCGAAGAGACACTACATTTTTGTTAAGGACAGATCTAATTTCTTTTCTGATAGTCTTCAATTTCCTGGAAGGTAGATTCAGAGTCGCTGAGTGAGTATCCACTAGAAATCCCAAAAACTCCATCTGTCTCGATGGGGTTAAAACAGATTTTTTGTGGTTGATTAAAAACCCCAGATTGGATTAAAGGGTTAACGTCCAGTGAATGTGGAGTTGGATTAATGAAAGAGATTGAGCCATAATGAGGACGTCGTCTAAATAAATGATGAGACATACACACCGAGTTCAAAGGATTGCTACTACTGGTTTCAACAGTTTCGTGAAACACCATGGAGCAGAAGATAGGCCGAACGGTAGACTGGTGAATTGATATTTGTGACCCTTCCATAGAAACTGGAGGTATGGTTGAGATGTGGGGTGCATAGGGACCATGAGGTAGGCTTCTTTCAGGTCTATTTTTGTGAGCCACTGGTGTTGTAAAAGTAGGTCCCTCAATAAATGTATTCCTTCCATTTTGAAATGTCTATAACGGATATAATTGTTGAGGGTTTTCAGGTTGATAAGAGGTTGCTTAGAAAACCCGGTGTTTGAACGGGTATTTCGATCAAAGTGCCTATGGAACATAGTTCCTTGATTTCCAATTGAATCAGACTCTGATCTGTTTGCGAGAATATTCTAGGATGGGGTAATTGTTCCTGAATTGGTTGGTAACAAAAATCAATTCGGTAACCTCTTACAGTATCTAATATCCATGCGTCTGAAGAAATCATAGCCCAGACATGGATAAAGTGTTTTATTCGCCCTCCCAAGGGAAAGTGGAAAGAAGACAGAGGAAGATTCCTTACCTGCAGAGGATCTTGATCTTGGAAAATCGTTAATTTCTAACGATAATTTGTTTTCCCTTAGTCCTAACAGCAGCACAGATGGGGTTAACCACCCCCCGTGGACTGGTAGGACCGGCGGAATGTTTAATGAGCCCAAGACTAATAACTCAATTTAACAATTAAGTATCTCCTTAAAAGGAGGAAGTCAACCACCAGCCTTCTGTGTTTATAGCAAGAAAAAAACTAGACTTACTAGGGTGGGAAATTTGTGTGCTGCTGTTAGGACTAAGGGAAAACAAATTATCGTTAGAAATTAACGATTCCCTTACGTCCTACCAGCAGCACAGATGGGGATATAGCAAGAAGAAACCCCTAGGGAGGGCCTTCCTGCCTGGCAGAACTAAGAAAAGTCTGCCCAAAGGCCGAAACTCAGCTAGACTGGCATCTAGTCTATAATGGGAGATGAATGTCGATTCAGAGCTCCAGGAGGCAGCTTTGCAAATCATGTTGAGAGGCAGAAGACTCCTCTCGGCAAAAGAAGTAGCCACAACTCTAGTAGAGTGGGCCTTCACGAATCCCGGAGGGTCCAGATTGTGGAAACAAAGGATTCCTTAATAGCCTCCTCAATACACCGACTGATGGAAGGTTTGGATGCCTTATAGCCTTTAAACTTACCGGCAACAGGATTAGCAGATTCTCATCTTTCCTGAACTCCTTGATCTATCCACATAGATTCGGAGACATCTCGACGTCCAGAGGATGTCTTGCAGGTTCCTAGGAAGAGGTGGTAGATGTCGACAGAACCGGGAGGAATATCACCTGGTTGATGTTCTGGAAGGAAGGAACTTTAGGCCTACAATACGGGAGGAATCTAAGAAGGTCTCGGTCATGTAAGAATAGGGCTCATGTGCTGAGAGAGCTTGAAGCTCAGAGACCCTCTTGGCCAAAGTCACTGCAAGGAGAAACACAAACTTCCAAGTGACGAACTTGATGTCCACCTCCTCTAACGGTTCAAAGGGGGAGGATGCTAACCCCCTGAGAACTACTGAAAAACCCATTGAAAAAAAGGGGTCTCAGTACTGTAGGCTTTAATCTTTCAGCTCCTTTAAGGAACCGTTTGATCAGCGGGTCCTGAGAAAAAAGCCTGTTAAGGCAAGCTGAGATGGCTGAAACTTGAACCTTCAGAGTAGAAGAGCAAGGCCTCTATCAAGGCCGTCTTGCAGGAACTGAAGGATAGCGGAGAGGGGCGGATCTGCAGACACCACCTCAGTTGAGGTACAACAGGATGAGAATATCCTCATAATACAAGAGTAGGCTCTCTTGGTAGAGTCCGCTCTAGAATGAGACAGCGTTCTCAGGACCGACTCTGAAAGCCCTTCTATTCTGGGAAGGGACTGATCAACCTCCAGGCTGTCAGGTTGAATCTGTGCAGATCTGAGCAGAGGTGAGTGTCCCACGACACCAGGGTCTGCTGTGGGGGGAGCCTCCAATATTGTCCTCGACTCAACTGGGTGAGCTAGGTAAACCAGGATCTCTTCGGCCAAAACAGTATGATGGCTATCACCGAGGCCTGATCCTGACGGATTTTCATCAATACCCTCGGTATCATGGAAAAGGGAGGGAAGATGTAAGCCAGCCTGAACCTCCAGGAAGGGAGCAGAACCTCTCCACCTTGGCATTGAACCTTGTTGCCATGAGATCCACCTCTGGCATACCCACTTGAGGACTATCTGCTTGATTCTCCGGATGTAAAGACCACTCCACCGACGGAAGACCGCGGCTCAGCCGCTATCATATTGAGGGAGCCTTGGATGTGGATCGCAGATAAGTGGGAAGGTACAACTCTGCCTAATCCAGAATCACCCCGATCTCTGAGAAGAGGGGAAGTGATCTCGTGCCTCCCTGCTGGTTGATGTAAAGTACCGCAGTCACATTGTCTGATTGGACTTTCACCGCTTTGCCCCGGATCTGAGGGGCTAAGTGAAGGAGGGCTAGCCGGATAGATTGAATCTCGCGGAGATTGGATGAAAGAAGCCACTCCTGAGGAAACCAGGTCCCGTGAACTGGAGAGTCGTCTAGGTGAGCGTCCGAGCCTACTTAGGACGCATCCGTAGTCAATATGACCCAGACTGGCTGGGTCATAGACTTCCCGTCGAAAAGATGGCACCACCATCTGAGGGAATACCGGGTTTGCCAAGTCAGGGAGCACAGGGAGTTTAGCCCAGCAGGGCTGCCATTCCATTAGGAGAGGACCTCCGACTGTAGAGGGCGGAGGTGCCATAGAAGCCCAAGGGACTGCTTCCGCAGACGCTGACATGAGCCCCAACATCTTCATGAGAGTCCGGATTGGAACTCGCCAGGGAAAGGAACTTGCAGTGTTCTGAACCCGGAATCTTCTTTCTGGAGTCAACTGGAGCGACATCCCAGTGGAGTCGATTATGAAGCCTAGATATCTTACTGAAGTCGACGGGCTCACGTTCGACTTCTACCAGCTGATGATCCAACCTAGGTGGAACAGAAAGGAGATTGTTACCTGAAGAAGTTGGGTTAGGACCGCTAGAGCAGAGGCTTTCAAAGCCAGTCGTCCAGATAAGGAATGATGGTCAGTCCTTGAAGCCTCAAAGCCGCCACCACAGAACCACCACCTTGGTAAAAATGTGAGGGGCAGAAGAAAAGCCAAAGGGAAGGGCAACAAACAGAAGATGCCTGACGACACCGGACACCTGGACCGTGATCCTGATATACTTCCTGGAACCAGGATGGATCGGGATGTGCAGATATGCATTCTTGAGGTCCAGGGTTGCCATCACGTCTCCAGGATTGATGACGTGAACTATTGACCTGATGGTTTCTACACAAAACTTCACCTTCCTTATAAATCGATTGAAATATCTCAGATCAATAATCATCCGGAGATCTCCTGAAGCCTTGGGAACCAGAAAAAACTGGTGAATAGATCCCGTTCTCCTGCCGGAACCTCCTCCAGAGCCCCTTTGCAAATGTAGTCCTGAATGTAGGCCTCTAGGATCGCCTCCTTGGCAGCTTGTAGAAGGTTGATCTTGACAAACCTGTCCAGAGGAATAGAGGTGTTGTTGACTAAATAACCGTTGAAAATGATATTCAGGACCCCGGGATCTCTTGAAACCATTCTTCTCCGAAGTGGGAGAGACGACTCCGACGGGTACATGAAGCTTAGGAATGGGGAAGCTTATTGGCAGGGCGGCAGGAGTAACGGGAATTAACCAAGAGCCTCGAAGAGGCCCGTAGTCAGGAGGTGGATTTTCCATCTTTGGCTCCTCCACGAGAGCACCTCAAGCCCTTTAGCTGTGCTCTTCAGTTACTCTGTATTTTGAGGAATTGTCAGGGACCCAAGGCTTAAGCCAAAATGGAATATGGGCCGCTGATCCCAGGGCCATGCTATATATAGGCCTCTGATGTTATTTGATAGTATTGTTACAGTGTGCCAAAGGCGCACTTCGTCTCCCATGAGCCACAGACCTGCTGCTTAGCTTCAATAGCAAGGATCTGTGTTTGGCCTTGTTCCCAGGACTTGCTTTGCTAGCGGGGAAGCTCCCTCGCTAGCTTCAACTGGAGCTGTGCGGTATTGCACAAGAAGTCCGTAGCCAGGTTGATGGTCTTGAAAGCAGCCAGTATGTCGTCCTGGAAAAAACCTCTGGTTCACATCAACTTGAATTTGATCCAGGCTAGATCGGAGGAACGTAGAGACTTCAAAAGCCGCTATGGCTGTGGAAGCGGAAGCCGCAGCTGCCGTAACACCCCGTCTTAGTGTGCACTCTGCAAGGGGGTCCTGCAGCTAGACCCATTGTCTGCAGGAACCAGAGTGCGCTTGGACAACTTGGCAATAGCCATGTCCACCTTGGGAATGGATCCCCACGAATCCACCAAGGGTTAAGCCATCGGGAACATGGATTTAAACTTCTTTGTTAAAACCAGACCTTTTGCAGGTTTTTTCCACTCTATATCATGATAGAGAGGAGGGTCTCATCCGCTCTAAAGACACGATGTGCCCGAGTAGCGGGAACGGGGGGCTCCCCACAGTCAACATCATGGTCCCCCGACCTGATGGACTTGATCAACTTCTGTGTCTTTCCAGGGGAGAAAACACAAAGTCTCCTCCTCATCCGAGGAGAGAAGAAACTAAGTAGGACCAAGGTCTCTCTACCGGGACAGAGGTCTCCATAGGGGCCTGGGCACGAATAGGAAGCCTTTCCATCCAGCATGCCTATGACTCCTTTAATAGAGCCATTGATACATATCCTGCAACGTAGGTTCACTAGAGGTCAGAAACCTCTAACGGCAGCTGTAACACCTGGTGCAGGCCAAGCCAACAGACCCAGGGATTCCCAACCGGTCTCCCAAGCTGGTCCCAGCCCAGCCCCAAGCTGTTTAGCTTCTGCGATCTCACTAGTGCAGGTATGATCAGCTTACAATAACCGTTGACTGCTGCAATGGTAGCAGGATAGATGCTTCCTCTTGGAATCCACTTTCCTGCCTTCCGAATTCCGCGGAGAAGACATCACTGCGGGAAAAAAAAGGGACAAATAAAACATTTGTAAACCACCTATCTACGCAGGAAAGGAAGAAAAACAGACCGGAGGCAGCTGAGGAAAAAAACACCACAGTGGAACAACACCAATTTTAGGACTCTGGGATCTAGCTGAAAAAGCATATGTAGCCAGAGACTGAACTGGAGCACACAGCCTCCCAAAATAAGGGAAGGGGAGGGATAGCCAATCCACCCTTCCCCAGTAAATCCTCCACAGGAAGATGCATAAAAAAAAAAATCGCATCTATGAAAAAATCGTGCCCGTGAAAAAATCACGGCCGGATTACCCGGAGGTGATGCAAAAGGAGAGTCCCCGCCACCTCCGGAAGATGGCGGCGCACAGGGACCGGGAATCCTGGACCAAGGACGCCGCCAAAATACTCCCAGCCAGGCGCACTGCATGGGGCCGGCAGCAAATAAGCTGCCGGCCAAACTGACAAGGTACCTAGGAAAAAAGGGCAACGCCGTTACCCAAACGAAAAGAAGGCTCCCCGCACTTTCCATAAGAAAGGGGGGAACAAACCGCCTAGTCCACCTGTCCAGGAGGACAGAAAAAAACACAGTGGGCTGGGGGTTGACTTCCTCCTTTTAAGGAGATACTTAATTGTTAAATTGAGTTATTAGTCTTGGGCTCATTAAACATTCCGCCGGTCCTGCCAGTCCACGGGGGGTGGTTAACCCCATCTGTGCTGCTGGTAGGACGTAAGGGAACCTCTATTGCCTCTTGGTCCTCCTCTTGTTGGGAAGAAAGGAGTGGAATATGAGGTGGTTGGGAAATTTGTCTGTTCTTGTTGAGGAGGGGGAGGACCTCTGAAGTATTGTCTCCCATAGGACACTCGGCTGGGAAATCGGCCCTTCTTTTCCCTTCCAAAAACACGGCCTTGGAAGACCCGTTTTAAAGAAGTTTGGGCTTTATCTAACAATGAAAATTGTCCCACATATTTATTAATGTCTTTAACAAAAGAGCCTCCAAAGAGAAGGCCCCTTGAGAAGATGGGGTATTCTCCACATTGGCCAAGTGTACCAGTTGTGGGTCTAATTTCATGAGGATAGACCTCTTTCTTTCAGTGCATATGGATGCATTAGTGTTAACCAATAGAGATATAGCCCTTTGAGACCAACTCTTCAGTACTGATAAGTCTACTGGATTACCTGTGGTTGAGGCCTATTCGGCCAGATCCAGGATTTTTGTTAACGGACCCACAATGTCCAATAATCTGTCTAAAGGATCGATCGACTCCTTTTTGGGGATTTTTTCCCGACTTAGACAAAAATTTTATCAGGGTTGGATCTATTTCAGGGGTATTGGATATTTTATGCGGAAGAGTAGGTCTAGGGCATTATGATCGTAGTTTGTTCCTCACTGTTTTATCTAGCGGCTTTTTGAGCCATGAGAAAACAAACTTGGAGATCTGAGGCAGGGGTACCCACTCCCCTGACCTAGGGTGTTTGATCATCCCTGGATCAAAGAAAGGGACACCCAAACCGTCTAAGCTAACGGGAGAAGTGTTTACACCTTCTTCTAATTTATCGTCTCCTTCATCTGACATGTCTTCATACAAAGACATATTATCATGATCAGAGATATCTAAAATAACATCCTCTCCACGGGAGGCTTCAGAAGGGGACGGGTTAGAAGAATTCGGCTCAACTCTTAAAGCCTTAGAAGCCCGCTTCGAACTGACAACCTCAGGGGCGGAGGGTTCAACAGTGACTGCTTTTAGCAGCGGAAATGATGCTTTTTGAAAAAGCTTTAGATAAATCCTGATCCCGTTTTTCCTGTAATTTTTGTACTTTTTTGGGAGTGGGATCGGTAAAGAAACGCCTTTTTAGGGCGGTTTTTCCCCTAAGAATACCTTCCGCTAAACGGGAAGTAGATTCTTCCGTGGACTAAAATTGGTTGGACGGAGTAGCAGGGTCCTTGGCAATTTGCGTGGTTTGCGCAGTAATAGCCATAGTCACAGATTAAGTGAAGACATAGCGGTATCAACTGCACATTGCACTGATTTTGCCACCGTGTCATTTACTATGGCTTGGAGGAGGTCTTCCTCCACAATGACTGAACCTGGAGTTCCAGGAATTTTTTTATGATTTTCGGCAGACATTATAATGGCAATGCAGATATATGTGTTTAGCTAAGGAAACAAATAATTAGCCTGTAATAGTTAATAACTTGTGAAATATTTTAACAAACTGTTAAAGAAATAGAACTAAACCAATATAAATCCATTGAGACATGTAAAAAGGATATTATGATAAATGGCCAGTAGGTGGCAGTAGAGTACTGTGTAATACAGACAGTAAGTGCGCACTGGCTCTTACCGAAACACCGAGGATGTCGGAGGGAAACCTGTGACATAAAAAAAGTGCGCAGGCTGAGGACCAGCCGCGCGTGCGCACTGTAGGACGGAGTTGTGAGGTAAACCGAAAGTAGCAGCACCGAACGGTAAGTAGAAGGAGAAGGAAGAAGATAATGGCAGAAAAACGCAGGAATGGTCAAACCCTAACACTGGGCAAAAGTGAGGGAATAGAAAACTATAAATATGAAGGAATATAATTAGGAAATATAACCAGGGAACACACTGGTCCCTAAATGGGACGAGTGAATGAAAAGACGCCGAACTAATAGGAATACACTCATAAGCGTTTGTATCTGTCTATTATTATAAAACATACATAAAATAATCATAGCAGGAATTTAATAATTATCTCGGAGTCAGCAGCAAGAAAGAAGGACGTTATCAGGACGGTTCCATCCTATAGAACCTATTCTGCATGTTCATTGGCTGTTCCTACATATGGATTTGCATATATTATAAAAAATGTGCTCTGTTTACTTTGTTAACCATTTGCTGCTGGGAGTAAAAGAGAAAGATCATTAGTATAATGGAGTCTCCTGTCTTGAATTAAAATCCTGTATGTAGTCAAACATTTTTCTCACTATAGATGTTAAGCTTACTGGTCTATAATTTCCTGATAAAGACCCAGCACCCTTTTTAAAAATTAGCACCACATTTGCCTTGCACCAGTCCCTTGGTACAAAGCATGTCATTAACCCTTAGGATACCGGAGGTTTTTAGTTTTCATTTTTCTTCCTTATCTTCCTTGAGCCATAACTTTTTTATTTCTCCATTCACACAGCTGTATAAGGGCTTATTTTTTGCAGGACAAGTTGTACTTTCTAATGCTACCATTTAATAAGGCATACAATGTAGTAGTGGGTAACAGAAAAAAAATTCCAAATGGAGTGGAATTGGGGGGGGGGGGGGGGAGGCTACAATTTTTCCACCGTTTTACGGATTTTGTTCCTACGGCGTTCCGTTTGTGGCAAAACTAACCTATGCCCTTGATTCTCTGGGTCAGTACGATTACAATGATACTACACTCACCTAAAGAATTATTCGGAACACCTGTTCTATTTCTCATTGATGCAATTATCTAGTCACCAATCACATGGCAGTTGCTTCAATGCATTTCGGGGTGTGGTCCTGGTCAAGACAATCTCCTGAATCCAAACTGAATGTCAGAATGGGAAAGAAAGGTGATTTAAGCAATTTTGAGCGTGGAATGGTTGTTGGTGCCAGACGGGCCGGTCTGAGTATTTCACAATCTGCTCAGTTACTGAGATTTTCACGCACAACCATTTCTAGGGTTTACAAAGAATGGTGTGAAAAGGGAAAAACATCCAGTATGCGGCCGTCCTGTGGGCGAAAATGCCTCGTTGATGCTAGAGGTCAGAGAAGAATGGGCCGACTGATTCAAGCTGATAGAAGAGCAACGTTGACTGAAATAACCACTCGTTACAACCGAGGTATGCCGCAAAGCATTTGTGAAGCCACAACACGCACAACCTTGAGGCGGATGGGCTACAACAGCAGAAGACCCCACCGGGTACCCCTCATCTCCACTACAAATAGGAAAAAGAGGCTACAATTTGCACGAGCTCACCAAAATTGGACTGTTGAGGACTGGAAAAATGTTGCCTGGTTTGATGAGTCTCGATTTCTGTTGAGACATTCAAATGGTAGAGTCCGAATTTGGCGTAAACAGAATGAGAACGTGTATCCATCATGCCTTGTTACCACTGTGCAGGCTGGTGGTGGTGGTGTAATGGTGTGGGGGATGTTTTCTGGGCACACTTTAGGCCCCTTAGTGCCAATTGGGCATCGTTTAAATGCCACGGGCTACCTGAGCATTGTTTCTGACCATGTCCATCCCTTCATGACCACCATGTACCCATCCTCTGATGGCTACTTCCAGCAGGATAATGCACCATGTCACAAAGCTCTAATCATTTCAAATTGGTTTCCTGAACATGACAATGAGTTCACTGTACTAAAATGGCCCCCACAGTCACCAGATCTCAACCCAATAGAGCATCTTTGGGATGTGGTGGAACGGGAGCTTCGTGCCCTGGATGTGCATCCCTCAAATCTCCATCAACTGCAAGATGCTATCCTATCAATATGGGCCAACATTTCTAAAGAATGCCATCAGCACCATGTGGAATCAATGCCACGTAGAATTAAGACAGTTCTGAAGGCAAAAGGGGGTCCAACACCGCATTAGTATGGTGTTCCTAATAATTCTTTAGGTGAGTGTATATACAGTACAGACCAAAAGTTTAGATACACCTCATTCAAAGAGTTTCCTTTATGTTCATGACTATGAAAATTGTAGATTCACACTGAAGGCATCAAAACTATGAATTAACACATGTGGAATTATATACATAACAAAAAAGTGTGAAACAACTGAAAATATGTCATATTCTAGGTTCTTCAAAGTAGCCACCTTTTGCTTTGATTACTGCTCTGCACACTCTTGATTAAATGGTCTTCCAACAGTCTTGAAGGAGTTCCCAGAGATGCTTAGCACTTGTTGGCCCTTTTTCCTTCACTCTGCGGTCCAGCTCACCCCAAACCATCTCGATTGGGTTCAGGTCTGGTGACTGTGGAGGCCAGGTCATCTGGCGCAGCACCCCATCACTCTCCTTCATGGTCAAATAGCCCTTACACAGCCTGGAGGTGTGTTTGGGGTCATGTCCTGTTGAAAAATAAATGGTGGTCCAACTAAACGCAACCCGGATGGAATAGCATGCCGCTGCAAGATGCTGTGGTAGCCATGCTGGTTCAGTATGCCTTCAATTTTGAATAAATCCCCAACAGTGTCACCAGAAAAGCACCCCCACACCCCCTCCTCCATGCTTCACGGTGGGAACCAGGCATGTAGAGTCTATCCGTTCACCTTTTCTGTGTCGCACAAAGACACGGTGGTTGGAACCAAAGATCTTATATTTGGACTCATCAGACCAAAGCACAGATTTCCACTGGTCTAATGTCCATTCCTTGTGTTCTTTAGCCCAAACAAGTCTCTTTTACTCTCTTCTACTTGTCCCAGCAGATATTCTACCATGAAGGCCCGATTCACACAGTCTCCTCTTAACAGTTGTTCTAGAGATGTGTCTGCTGCTAGAACTCTGTGTGGCATTGACCTGGTCTCTAACCTGAGCTGCTGTTAACCTGCGATTTCTGAGGCTGGTGACTCGGATGAACTTATCCTCCGCAGCAGAGGTGACTCTTGGTCTTCCTTTCCTGGGGCGGTCCGCATGTGAGCCAGTTTCTTTGTAGCGCTTGATGGTTTTTGTGACTGCACTTGGGGACACTTTCAAAGTTTTCCCAATTTTTCGGACTGACTGACCTTCATTTCTTAAAGTAATGATGGCCACTCGTTTTTCTTTACTTAGAATTTGTATTATTGCAAGAAAAAAGCAGCTAACAGTCTATTCAGTAGGACTATCAGCTGTGTATCCACCTGACTTCTCCACAACGCAACTGATGGTCCCAACTAGAGATGAGCGAACTTTAAAAAAAAGTTCGGCGTTCGGGTAACTCGCGCATCCCGTTATGGATTCCACTATTGCGGCATATGGAATCCATAAGGGGCGGCTTCCACCAACCTGAACTGTTGAACAGCCGAAGGACCTGGGGTGACGTCACAGTCATGTGATCAGTGCAGGGGACGTGGCTCAGCACTGGATTTGATCCCCCACTGAGCCACGCCCCCTGCACTGATCACATGACGGTGACGTCACCCCAGGTCCTTCGGCTGTTTAACAGTTCGGGTTGGTGGAAGCCGCCCCTTATGGATTCCATATGCCGCTATAGTGGAATCCATAACGGGATGCGCAAGTTACCACAACCCAAACGCCGAACTTTTTTTTAAAGTTCGCTCATCTCTAGTCCCAACCCCATTTATAAGGCAAGAAATCCCACTTATTAACCTCTTAAGGACGAAGGGCGTACATGTACGCCCTTCGTCCGCACTTTAAAGATGGCGCCTGCTCCCGCACGGAGCGGGCGCCCGAGCTGCGGGTAAACGCTTGATTCATCAAGCTGACACCCGCAGCTCATGTCCGCGACCGGCAGCGATGCCGATCGCGGACATTTAACCCCTCAGATGCCGTGGTCAATCCTGACCACGGCATCTGATCGCGCAAAACCGAAAGTTTCACTTCGGTTTTGCTCGGCCCCTGATGGCCACAAGGGGAGCCGGAGCATGATGTTGTACCCTAGGTTTCTGTGAATGAAACCTAGGGTACTACATAGTATTCCTATGGAGCCTATGACTGTAATAGGCTCCATAGGAAATATGCGATTTTCTCATATATTCCAATGCTATTGCATTGGAATATATGAGAATAGCAATCTGATGATTGCATCTTATAGTTCCCTATGGGAACTATAAGAAAGTGGTAAAAAAAAAAAAAAAAAGTTTAAAAATAAAAATTAAATAAAAAATATAAAAATTCAAATCACCCCCTTTCCCCAAAATGAAAATAAAATAAATAAAAAAATAAAAAATTACACATAATGGTGTCGCAATGTGCGAAAACGCCCATACTATAATAATATTAAAAATATTCACCATACGGTAAACATAAAAACGGAAAGAAAGCGTCCAAATGGCTAATTCGCCATTTTTGGACGCTTCATTTCCTAAAAAAATGAATAAAAAGTGATCAAAACATCATACGCACTCCCATAATGGTATCAATTAAAAGTTCAGATTGCCCCGCAAAAATAAGCCCCTACACTACTCCGCGACGCATAATTACAAAAAAGTTATAGGGGTCAAAACATGGCGACAAAAAATAAAATAAAAAATTCCCACTTTTAATTTTTTTTCACTATCAAAACGCAAGAAAAACTATACATATTAGGTATTGCCGGATTCGTACTGACCTGAAGAATAAAATTAACCAGTCAGTTTTATCGCAAATCGAACGTTGTAATTTAAAAACCCGTAAAACTGTGGTGAAATTGCTTTTTTTTTGCAATTTCACCCCATTTGGAATTTTTTTCCCGTTTCCCACTACATCACATGCAAAAATAAAAGGTAGCGTTAAAAAGTACAACTTGTCCCGCAAAAAATAAGCCGTCATATGGCTATGTGAGCGGAAATATAAAAATGTTATGGCTTTTGGAAGGCAGGGAGCGCAAAACAAAAACGCAAAAATCCCAAAAACCCCGGTCCTTAAGGGGTTAAACCTGACAGGGCACACTTGTGAAGTGAAAACCATTTCAGGTGACTACCTCCTGAAGCTCATCAAGAGAATGCCAAGAGTGTGCAAAGCAGTAATCAAAGCAAAAGGTGGCTACTTTGAAGAACCTAGAATATGACATATTTTCAGTTGTTTCACATTTTTTGTTATGTATATAATTCCACATGTGTTAATTCATAGTTTTGATGCCTTCAGTGTGAATCTACAATTTTCATAGTCATGTTTGTGTCCAAACTTTTGGTCTGTACTGTATATATATATAGGTTTTTAGGTGTAAATCGTGTAAAACGCAATTTTTTTTTATCCATTATTTTTACAGATTTGCTCATTTCTTATGTTGGCCTGCCCCCTGCTGCCCCAAATAAGAATTGCAGCTCCAATGCCCTGGGTCTCTTCAATTACCACCATCCTCATTGGCCACAGGAGATGCCGGTAAAAAGCCCAGAAACACGAGCTTCAGTTTTTTTTACCCCTTAGATACCGTGATCTCACTTGTTCACGGCATATAAAGGCTTTAATGACTGCGATCGGCATTATTGCTGGTTGCGGTCATTAGAGGCGGGTCTCTGCTGTTTGACGAGTGGGCGCCATATTTGCACTTCTGCGGTCAGCCCTATCGGACATACACCACCACCTCTGGGGTCAGCCCTATCGGACATACACCACCACCTCTGCGGTCAGCCCTATCGGACATACACCACCACCTCTGCGGTCAGCCCTATCGGACATACACCACCACCTCTGCGGTCAGCCCTATCGGACATACACCACCACCTCTGCGGTCAGCCCTATCGGACATACACCACCACCTCTGCGTTTAGCCCGGTCATTTCTAAAGAGTGTAAAACCTTGAAGATTTACAGTCCAATCATGAGAACAGTCCAGCCATCTCAGCAACACCAACTACATCAATATGTTTCTCCAGTACCAAGGCCTTAAGCGCTCCCATTTTGCTTACTAGACTTCTGGCATTTGTTAACATGCATTTTAACTTGTCATAAATTTTACACTTTTAGGAAATTTATTTTTTTATGATAATTTTTTTCTCCTTCAGAGTTGGTTTGCAACTGACGGATCTCCTTATCCACTTTTCTTGTGCTCCTTCCACCAATATACTCTGACCCCTGTATGACCTGTCTACCTCCATATTTATAGCCATATCCTCCACCCTCTAGTTTAAATGTACTGCCACCCCAGCCAGAATTCTCTCCCCCAACACAGCAGCTCCCCTTCTATTGAGGTGCAAATTATCTACAGAAAACAGTTTGTACCCCAGTGAAAAGTCAGCCCAGTGGTCTAGGAACCCAAACCCTTCTGCTCTACACCAAGATGTAAAGGTCATATACACCTATGGAGTCAATTTTTTTTATGCTTGCATTTAACTTATTTTTGGCTACAAATCATATTTTCAATTGGCCTTTATTAAAAATATTAAGCTGTTAAGTCACAAAGGGTTAAAGGGAACCTGTCACCTCAAAAACGCATCTACACCCCCAGCAGTACCTCATAGTAGCCCGCAGCCTGACAATAATCATGTGTTTCATCCTGTAGTTCGATGCTGCATAAGCTAAAAAAACACTGTTTTATTCTCCATCAGCGTTATATTGCCGGTCAGCTTGAAGTCAAGGTAACCAAGCCTCCTAACCGTCTTCTACTGCCTGAGAGGGACAGCCTGCAGTTCGGCCATGATTGCCAAAGTCTTGCGCACTGGGCACAGACTCAAAGGCAGTCAGCCGACCGGGCACAGACCCAAAGGCAGTCAGCTGACCGGGCACAGACCCAAAGGCAGTCAGCCAGACAGGCATAGACCCAAAAGGTAGTCAGCTGACCAGGCATGGACACACGAGTGTTCAACCAACCAGGCATGGATTCACAGGGGCTCAGCAGTCTAGGCTTTCAACGAAGCAGGTATAGATGCAAGACATTCAGCTAAGCAAGCATAGATGCACAGGTGGCCGCCAACCAGGTGTTCAACACACTGACCGGGCACAGACTCAAAGGCAGTCAGCCAGACAGGCATACAGCCAAGAGGCAGACGACCAGGCCCTAAAGCCAAGAGGCACAGGGCAGGGCGCAGAAGGAAAGGAGCGCCATATGGTTTATAAAAGGCAGATCTAGCTGGACTGGTTTTTAGATGCCATGTCCCATTTGAAGCCCCCCTGATGCACCCTTACAGTAGAAACTCCCAAAAAGTGGCCCCATTTTGGAAACTACGGGATAAGGTGTCAGTTTTATTAGTACTATTTTGGGGTATGTATGAGTTTTTATTGGTCTATATTGCATTTTTTGTGAGGCAAGGTAACCAAAAAATGTCTGTTTTGGCGCAGTTTTTTTTACAACATTCATTCAACAGGGTATATCATGTGCTACTTTTATAGAACTGGTTGTTACGGACACAATGATATCAAATGTGTCTACTTTCTTTGTTTGTTTCAGTTTTACATAATAAAGCATTTTTGGAAAAAAAATTATGTTTTTGTCTCCATATTCTGAACGCCATATTTTTTTAAGTTTTCTGCCGATCGTCTTGTGCAGGGGCTCATTTTTTGCAGGAAGAGTTGATGTTTTTATTGGTATCATTTTTGGGTACATATGATTTTTTGATCATTCATTATTACACTTTATGGGCAAGGTGACCAAAAAATTGGTTGTTTTGGCAGATTTTATTTATTTATTTTTACAGCGTTCACCTAAGGGGTTAGGTCATGTGATATTGTTATAGAAAAGGTTGTTACGGACGCGGCAATACCTAATACATATACTTTTTTTTTTTTCACTTTAAACACAATAATAGTAGTTTTAAAGCAAAAAAAAAATCATATTTTAGTGTATCCATTGTCTGAGTCATAGTTTTTTTATTTTTTGTCCAATTGTCTTAGGTAGGGTCCAACTTTTTGCGGGATAAGGCGACGGTTTGATTGGTACTATGTTGGGGGGCACACGCCTTTTAGATCGCATGGTGTTGCAATTTTTGTTATGTAAGGTGACAAAAAATTGTTTTTGGCACTTTTTCTGAGGGGTTAGGTCATGTGATATTTTTATAGAGCTAGTTGTTACGGATGTGAAGATACCTAATAGGTATACTTTTTTATTTCACCTTAACACAATAATAGCATTTTTTAAACAAACAAATTATGTTTTAATGTCTCCATGTTCTGAGAGCTATAGTTTTTTTTATTTTTTAAATGATTTTGCTGGGATTTTGCTTACCCGTATATACTCGAGTATAAGCCGACCCCCCTAATTTTACCCCAAAAAAACTGGGAAAAGCAGTGACTCGAGTATAAGCCGAGGTGGAAATGGATGTCACTGTTATGGGGGGGATCTGTGGATGACACACTGTTATGGGGGGATCTGTGGATGACACTGTTATGGGGATCTGTGGATGACACACTGTTATGGGGGGATCTGTGGATGACACACTGTTATGGGGGATCTGTGGATGACACACTGTTATGGGGGATCTGTGGATGACACACTGTTATGGGGGATCTGTGGATGACACTGTTATGGGGATCTGTGGATGACACACTGTTATGGGGGATCTGTGGATGACACTGTTATGGGGATCTGTGGATGACACACTGTTATGGGGGATCTGTGGATGACACACTGTTATGGGGGATCTGTGGATGACACACTGTTATGGGGGATCTGTGGATGACACACTTATGGGGGATCTGTGGATGACACACTGTTATGGGGGATCTGTGGATGACACACTGTTATGGGGGATCTGTGGATGACACTGTTATGGGGGATCTGTGAATGACGCACTGTTATGGGGGATCTGTGGATGACGCACTGTTATGGGGGATCTGTGGGTGACACTTATGGGATGGGGGCTGTGGATGGCACTTATGGGATGAGGGGATGTGGATGACACTGTTATGGGAAGGGGGGGATGTGGATGGCACTTATGGGATGAGGGGGATGTGGATGGCACTTATGGGATGAGGGGGATGTGGATGGCACTTATGGGATGAGGGGATGTGGATGGCACTGTTATGGGAAGGGGGATGTGGATGGCACTTATGGGATGAGGGGATGGATGACACTGTTATGGGAAGGGGGGATGTGGATGGCACTTATGGGATGTGGATGACACTGTTATGGGATGGGGGGGCTGTGGATGGCACTTATGGGATGAGGGGGATGTGGATGGCACTGTTATGGGAAGGGGGGATGTGGATGGCACTTATGGGATGAGGGGGATGTGGATGACACTGTTATGGGAAGGGGGATGTGGATGGCACTTATGGGATGTGGATGACACTGTTATGGGATGGGGGCTGTGGATGGCACTTATGGGATGAGGGGATGTGGATGACACTGTTATGGGAAGGGGGGATGTGGATGGCACTTATGGGATGAGGGGATGTGGATGACACTGTTATGGGAAGGGGGATGTGGATGGCACTTATGGGATGAGGGGATGTGGATGACACTGTTATGGGAAGGGGGATGTGGATGGCACTTATGGGATGAGGGGATGTGGATGACACTGTTATGGGAAGGGGGATGTGGATGGCACTTATGGGATGAGGGGATGTGGATGGCACTGTTATGGGATGGGGGGGATGTGGATGGCACTTATGGGATGAGGGGGATGTGGATGACACTGTTATGGGAAGGGGGGATGTGGATGGCACTTATGGGATGTGGATGACACTGTTATGGGAAGGGGGGGGGATGTTGATGGCACTTATGGGATGTGGATGACACTGTTATGGGAAGGGGGGGGGATGTTGATGGCACTTATGGGATGGGGGGGCTGTGGATGGCATCCACAGATCCCCCATCCTATAACAGCAGTGAATACTTCAGGCCGGGCGGGAGAGCGAGCGTAGTGTGACTGACGTCACGTGCCTGCGCCGCCTGCTTCATTCATAAAGCAGGCCGGGCAGGCACGTGACATCAGCAAGTCACGCTGCTCTCGTCTGCCCGGCCTGAAGTATTCACTGCCCGCCTGCCGCATGTAATGAGGTACAGAGGGGGCAAGAATTATAGTAAGAATAAGTGTATAGTATAATCAAATTTAAAAACTATACATGAGCGGTGGGGCCGGAGCGCAGTGAGTGCATCGGCCCTGCCGCAAATGCCCGCCCCCAGCTCCTCCCCCCGCTCCTCCTCCCACTCCGCTCTTCAGATTTTAAATTTATGACTCAAGTATAAGCCGAGTTCGGTTTTTTTGGCACAAATTTTGTATATACGTATATAGGGGCTCATTTTTTTTGCAGGATGAGGTGACGGATTCATTGGTACCATTTTGTGGGACATACGGCTTTTTGATCACTTGGTGGTGCACATTTTGTGATAATTTTTACACAGTTTTTATTTTTTTATGGTGTTTATCAGACGGGGTGGATCATGTGATATATTTATAGAGTCGGCCGTGGTGATACCTAATATGTGTGTTTTTTTCCTTTTTTTTCTTCTATTTTTTATTATAAAATCAGGGGAAAGGGGCGTTTTTTTTTTTTTACTTGAAACTTTATTTTTTTATTAAAAATTTTTTTTGCTATTTTTTTTAAACTTAGATTTCTGTCCCACTGTGGGACATCAACTTTAGAGGGTCTGATCCCCTTTGCAATGCATTGCCTGTTAGTGTATTACAGGGGCTGGATCTCCTCGGCCCCCTTAAAGGCAGGTCCCGATGCCGTGCAAGGCACTGGACAGCCTGTATAAGACATCGTGCTGCCTTGTCACCCATCGGGTCCCCGCCAGAGCAGCGTGGGGACCCGATGGGCTCCCTCACCCACCACATGCACCTTCTGTGCCGCGGTCAGCGCGCCGAAGTCGCTGGAAGTGACGCTCCTGGGACTGCCTCCAATATGGCTGCGCCCTGCACGTGGAACGTCAACGGAGAAGAAGAGATGCAGAACGGAGCAGAGAGCCTCTCCAGAGAGAAAGCGGACACCGCAACCAGACCCCGCGGCCTCAATTGGTACTGATAAGGCCAGGGGACCCTGCCATAAGGGGTGCTAGGCCAGCCTCCCGGTTCAGGGATGGAAGGAGAGACATAAACCCCCCCCGATCTTATCCTGGAATCATATACCAAAGCATAAACTTTTTCCCATAACAGGGTTCCTCGCTGTTGGCTGCTGCCCTGCAAGCGACAGGAAGAACACTGGTGTTGGAGGGGCTTTTAACCTCTCTGTGCTTCCAGTGACTTTACAGGTATATAAGGACATCCTCCATGTGTGCTGTCATGTCCTGGAAAAACAACATGACTGCATGTGCACCACACCAGTCTACAGGCAGCATCTGGTACTGCAGCTCAGACCCTGCAATCAGGATTCTGTTAATCTCATAGAACAGAGAGAAGCTTCATCTGCAGCAGATACTGTGGACCAGAGGCAAGTTCTTCTGTCTCTGCGCATACACACACCTTTCAGTAATCCGGCACTTCCATCTACTCCGGATTACTCTAACTGTACGACAAGTCGTGGAAGAAAATCTTTATTTATAGCAATTAAAAGGTTCTGTTGAACCAAACAAAGGACACTGGGGGGGACATTACACCCCCTGCTACATCTAGTGCGTTTATTGTTGGTAAAACACACAGAGGACGTCCAACATCTAGGTCATATGTATAGAAAGCACTAGTGAAATCCCGTGTTTATGGCAGAGCTACTGTTGTATCCACCAAATGTACCAGGAGAGACTATACGGTCATATGTATTCCCTCCAAAGTCACGTGTGAACGGTCACACATACTCATGACCGTATATAATATAAATCTGAACGGTAAGCAAATGTTGATGGAGGTAAAACATTTAATACATCAGGGTCCCATAAGCTAGTATGATTAGCAGCTCTCCGATGTTAACCCCAAAACTGTCAACCCTATCAAGGTGTATTGGTAACCAGCGTCATGGCGCCTACAAACAAGTGACCCTAATGATGAGGTTATACAGCGTGTCCGGCGCTAGTGTGGCCGTGAAGCAGCAGCCTAAAACCCGCCATCTAATATTTCGAACCACCTTACTTTTGGTCGCAGTGGGCCCCTGGTTACTACGGCATTACCAATCCACTTTAAGGTAAACTAATGTCTGCTGTTCGCGCATTAATTTTATCATCTTGTCCGGTTTTGTCACTGGTTTCTTGCCTTCCTTTTTCTGCTGTTCCCAGTAATTATGATTACTACAGTATTTTGGGGTTATCATTACCTGCCATAGAATATCCCTCTTTTCTATTCATCACTTGTCAGGGGCAGGCGATGCAACCCTGCCTCCCTATCACCTGATTGGCCGCGAGTCACTTTGGCTCCTCCCAGGGGGCTGTCTTTTCTCTTTATAGACCAGCGTTTTAGGCGGCTGCTTCACGGCCACACTAGCGGCGGACACGCTGCCATACACTGTTAGTGTGGCAGTGCATTTATAGCTGTACGACCACATAATTATTAATAGCTCCTGATGAATCACATTGAAGAAACGCGTCGGGCCAGACTCATATGTGGGAATGATAGCGGAGGACTCTTAGCAAGGCAGGGTGTTGTTTAACCTCATGATTAGGGTAACTTGTTTGTAGGTGCCATGACCCTGGGGACCAATACACCTTGATAGGGTTGACAGTTTTGGGGCTAACATCGGAGGGCTGCTAATCATACTAGCCTATGGGACCCTGATGTATTAAATGTTTAACCTCCATCACCATTTGCTTACCCTTCAGATTTATATTATATACGGTCATGAGTATGTGTGACCGTTCACACGTGACTTTGGAGGGAATACATATGACCGTATAGTCTCTCCTGGTACATTTGGTGGATACAACAGTAGCTCTGCCATAAACACGGGATTTCACTAGTGCTTTCTATACATATGACCTAGATGTTAGACGTCCTCTGTGCGTTTTACCAACAATAAACGCACTAGATGTAGCAGGGGGTGTAATGTCCCCCCCAGTGTCCTTTGTTTGGTTCAACAGAAACTTTTAATTGCTATAAATAAAGATTGTACTTTTTAGCGTCTCTTTCTTCTGCGACTAATTTATTACTGAGACGTATACCTACCTAGACTTTTTTTGATCCGTGATATACAACTGTATGACAAGACAACGAAGAGACATTTTATTACCTACTAGCCGAATAAAGGGGGGGGGGGGGAAATCACATTTACATAATTTCACAAACCTGCGTAGGTGAGGAACCCTCTTCTGGAACACCTACAAAAGGTGAGGACCCCCCCCCCTACTGGCCTTGGTAAGTGAGGACCCCCCTACTGGCCCTGGTAAGTGAGGCCCCCCCCCCCCCACTGGCCCTGGTAAATGAGGACCCCCCCTCCCCCTGCTGGCCCTGGTAAGTGAGGACCTCCTTCCCCCCCTTTACTGGCCCTGGTAAGTGAGGACCCCCCCCCCTCCCTACTGGCCCTGGTAAGTGAGGACCCCCCCCCTCCCCCTACTGGCCCTGGTAAGGGAGGGCTGTCACTAAAGCCTTGATTACAGCTACATACAGAGGATATAAAAAGTCTACACACCCCTGTTAAAATGTCACCTTTAATGTGACCTATAAACTGTACAACTCAATTAAAAAAAAACTGAAATCTTTTAGGTAAAGGGAAGAAAAAATATTAAACTAAAATAATGTGGTTGCATAAGTGTGCACACCCTCTTATAACTGGGGATGTAGCTGTGTTCAGAATTAAGCAATCACATTCAGAATCCTGTTAAATAGGAGTCGGCATACACCGGCCATCACTTACAGGGCCTCTGATTAACCCCAAATAAAGTTCAGCTGCTCTAGTTGGTCTTTCCTGAAATTTTCTTAGTCGCATCCCACAGCAAAAGCCATGGTCCACAGAGAGCTTCCAAAGCATCAGAGGGATCTCATTGTTAAAAGGTATCAGTCAGGAGAAGGGTACAAAAGAATTTCCAAGGCATTAGATAAACCATGGAACACAGTGAGACTGTCATCATCATGTGGAGAAAATATGGCACAAAACTGACATTACCAAGAACTGGATGTCCTTCCAAAATTGATGAAAAGACGAGAATAAAACTGGTCTGGGAGGCGACCAAGAGGCCAACAGCAACATTAGAGAAGCTGCAGGAATATCCGGCAAGTACTGGCTGTGTGGTCCATGTGACAGCAATCTCCCGTATTCTTCATATGTCCGGGCTATGGGGTAAAGGGGCAAGACCAAAGCCTTTTCTTACCAAGAAAAATATCCAAGCCAGGCTACTGCAAAAACACATCTGAAGTCTCCCAAAAGCATGTGGGAAAAGGTGTTATGGTCTGATGAAACCAAGGGGGAACTTTTTGACCATAATTCCAAAAGATATGTTAGGTGCAAAAACAACCCTGCCCATCACCAGAAGAACCCCATCCCCACAGTGAAGCATGGCGGGGGCAGCATCAGGCTGCGGGGCTGGTCTTCAGCTGGAACTGGGGCATTAGTTAAGATAGAGGAAATTATGAACAGTAATAAATACCAGTCAATATTGGCACAAAACCTTCAGGCTTCTGCTAGAAAGCTGAACATGAAGAGGAACTTCATCTTTCAGCATGACAACGACCCAAAGCATCCATCCAAATCAACAAAGAATGGCTTCACCAGGAGAAGATTAAAGTTTTGGAATGGCTCAGCCAGAGCCCAGACCTGAATCCGATTGAAAATCTGTAGGGTGATCTGAAGAGGGCCGTGCACAGGAGACGCCCTCGCAATCTGACAGATATGGAGTGTTTTTGCAAAGAAGAAGTCAAAATGTGCCATGCTGATAGACTCCTACCCAAAAAGACTGAGTGCTGTAATAAAGTCCAAAGGTGCTTCAACAAAGTATAAGTTTAAGGGTGTGCACACTTATGCAACCATATTTTTTTATTTTTATATTTTTTCTTCCCTCTACCTAAAAGACTTCAGTTTGTTTTTCAATTGAGTTGTACAGTTTATAAGTCACATTAAAGGTGGAAGAAGTTCTGAAATGATTTATCTTTGTCTCATTTTTTTACAGCACAGAAACCTGACATTTTATCAGGGGTGTGTAGACTTTATATCCAGTGTATTGCACTATTCCCGGGAGACCCCTTTGATCCCGGTAGATTATAAGAACACTGGGGTCTCCCCGATTTTCTCAGCCGTAATCATGTATCTGATTTGCGTCCGCACAGAACTGACGGATTTGCCTCCATGTTGATCCCGTGTGTCAGACATTTTTCTGGAATGCACTTTTTTCAGTGTTGATTAGCAACAGATGAGAGAAAAACGGGCAGCACACGGATGGCGCTCCCACAATGGGAAAGAACAAGGCACCGGATGTGTGACTACCCCATGGACATGTGAACACAGCCCGGCAGACGGGGGAGGCAACTACACATCATAAAAGTCCACGTGGTCCCCGGACTTGTAGGTGTCTCTCAGGAGGACGTCCAGCATCTTCCGGGCAGACATCTCAATGTCTACTAACTTGCCTTCATTCTTCATGTTGACAAACAGCTGCCGTAGCTCAGCGTCCGCCGTCAGCGTCCGCACCTGCTCCTGCATGTCCGTGTCCAGGGGACCTGCAAGACACAAGACTATTACTTGGTGCGTCTACAGAGGGATTGTCTAATGCTCACGTTCAGGCTAGTGAAAGGGTTAATACCTGCCTACAGCCATACTGAGCCCCAGAGAACGGGGAGCGGACAGTCTCGCCCCACTGTAAGTGACCCAGATGGGATCTACTGTCCTGCAGTGAACAGCCGTGTCCTAACCCAGACAGGATCTGTGAGGAACATATCCCCACCCCGTATACATAGAGAGCAGCCACTGCACACGGTACTGACTGATACCACAGAGGACGGCTGTAGGACAGGAGAATGCAGACTATTACTCTGTGGTATCAGTCAGTACAGGAGAGGATGACTGTAGGACAGGAGAATGCAGACTATTACTCTGTGGTATCAGTCAGTACAGGAGAGGATGACTGTAGGACAGGAGGATGCAGACTATTACTCTCTGGTATCAGTCAGTACAGGAGAGGACGGCTGTAGGACAGGAGAATGCAGACTATTACTCTCCGGTATCAGTCAGTACAGGAGAGGACGGCTGTAGGACAGAAGAATGCAGACTATTACTCTGTGGTATCAGTTAGTACAGGAGAGGATGACTGTAGGACAGGAGAATGCAGACTATTACTCTCCGGTATCAGTCAGTACAGGAGAGGACGGCTGTAGGACAGGAGAATGCAGACTATTACTCTGTGGTATCAGTCAGTACAGGAGAGGATGGCTGTAGGACAGGAGAATGCAGACTATTACTCTGTGGTATCAGTCAGTACAGGAGAGGATGACTGTAGGACAGGAGAATGCAGACTATTACTCTCCGGTATCAGTCAGTACAGGAGAGGACGGCTGTAGGACAGGAGAATGCAGACTATTACTCTCCGGTATCAGTCAGTACAGGAGAGGACGGCTGTAGGACAGGAGAATGCAGACTATTACTCTCTGGTATCAGTCAGTACAGGAGAGGACGGCTGTAGGACAGGAGAATGCAGACTATTACTCTCTGGTATCAGTCAGTACAGGAGAGGGACGGCTGTAGGACAGGAGAATGCAGACTATTACTCTGTGGTATCAGTCAGTACAGGAGAGGACGGCTGTAGGACAGGAGAATGCAGACTATTACTCTCCGGTATCAGTCAGTACAGGAGAGGACGGCTGTAGGACAGGAGAATGCAGACTATTACTCTGTGGTATCAGTCAGTACAGGGGAGGACGGCTGTAGGACAGGAGAATGCAGACTATTACTCTCCGGTATCAGTCAGTACTGGAGAGGACGGCTGTAGGACAGGAGAATGCAGACTATTACTCTGTGGTATCAGTTAGTACAGGGGAGGATGACTGTAGGACAGGAGAATGCAGACTATTACTCTGTGGTATCAGTCAGAACAGGGGAGGACGGCTGTAGGACAGGAGAATGCAGACTATTACTCTCCGGTATCAGTTAGTACAGGAGAGGATGGCTGTAGCCTGTAGGACAGGAGAATGCAGACTATTACTCTCCGGTATCAGTCAGTACAGGAGAGGACGGCTGTAGGACAGGAGAATGCAGACTATTACTCTCTGGTATCAGTCAGTACAGGAGAGGATGGCTGTAGGACAGAAGAATGCAGACTATCACTCTCTGGTATCAGTCAGTACAGGAGAGGACGGCTGTAGGACAGGAGAATGCAGACTATTACTCTCTGGTATCAGTCAGTACAGGAGAGGATGGCTGTAGGACAGGAGAATGCAGACTATCACTCTCCGGTATCAGTCAGTACAGGGGAGGATGGCTGTAGGACAGGAGAATGCAGACTATTACTCTGTGGTATCAGTCAGTACAGGAGAGGACGGCTGTAGGACAGGAGAATGCAGACTATTACTCTCCGGTATCAGTCAGTACAGGAGAGGACGGCTGTAGGACAGGAGAATACAGTCTATTACTCTGTGGTATCAGTCAGTACAGGGGAGGATGGGTGTAGGACAGGAGGATGCAGACTATTACTCTCCGGTATCAGTCAGTACAGGAGAGGATGGCTGTAGGACAGGAGAATGCAGTCTATTACTCTCTGGTATCAGTCAGTACAGGAGAGGACGGCTGTAGGACAGGAGAATGCAGACTATTACTCTCTGGTATCAGTCAGTACAGGAGAGGACCGCTGTAGGACAGGAGAATGCAGACTATTACTCTCCGGTATCAGTCAGTACAGGAGAGGATGGCTGTAGGACAGAAGAATGCAGTCTATCACTCTGTGGTATCAGTCAGTACAGGAGAGGATGACTGTAGGACAGGAGAATGCAGACTATTACTCTGTGGTATCAGTCAGTATAGGAGAGGACGGCTGTAGGACAGGAGAATGCAGACTATTACTCCCCGGTATCAGTTAGTACAGCAGAGGTCGGCTGTAGGACAGGAGAATGCAGACTATTACTCTCTGGTATCAGTCAGTACAGGAGAGGACGGCTGTAGGACAGGAGAATGCAGACTATTACTCTGTGGTATCAGTCAGTACAGGAGAGGATGGCTGTAGGACAGGAGAATGCAGACTATTACTCTCCGGTATCAGTCAGTACAGGAGAGGATGGCTGTAGGACAGGAGAATGCAGACTATTACTCTCTGGTATCAGTCAGTACAGGAGAGGACGGCTGTAGGACAGGAGAATGCAGACTATTACTCTGTGGTATCAGTCAGTACAGGAGAGGACGGCTGTAGGACAGGAGAATGCAGACTATTACTCTCTGGTATCAGTCAGTACAGGAGAGGACGGCTGTAGGACAGGAGAATGCAGACTATTACTCTCTGGTATCAGTCAGTACAGGAGAGGATGGCTGTAGGACAGGAGAATGCAGACTATTACTCTCTGGTATCAGTCAGTACAGGAGAGGATGGCTGTAGGACAGGAGAATGCAGACTATTACTCTCTGGTATCAGTCAGTACAGGAGAGGACGGCTGTAGGACAGGAGAATGCAGACTATTACTCTGTGGTATCAGTCAGTACAGGAGAGGACGGCTGTAGGACAGGAGAATGCAGACTATTACTCTGTGGTATCAGTCAGTACAGGAGAGGACGGCTGTAGGACAGGAGAATGCAGACTATTACTCTCCGGTATCAGTCAGTACAGGAGAGGATGGCTGTAGGACAGGAGAATGCAGACTATTACTCTGTGGTATCAGTCAGTACTGGAGAGGATGGCTGTAGGACAGGAGAATGCAGACTATTACTCTCTGGTATCAGTCAGTACAGGAGAGGACGGCTGTAGGACAGGAGAATGCAGACTATTACTCTGTGGTATCAGTCAGTACAGGAGAGGACGGCTGTAGGACAGGAGAATGCAGACTATTACTCTCTGGTATCAGTCAGTACAGGAGAGGACGGCTGTAGGACAGGAGAATGCAGACTATTACTCTGTGGTATCAGTCAGTACAGGAGAGGACGGCTGTAGGACAGGAGAATGCAGACTATTACTCTGTGGTATCAGTCAGTACAGGAGAGGACGGCTGTAGGACAGGAGAATGCAGACTATTACTCTCTGGTATCAGTCAGTACAGGAGAGGACGGCTGTAGGACAGGAGAATGCAGACTATTACTCTCTGGTATCAGTCAGTACAGGAGAGGACGGCTGTAGGACAGGAGAATGCAGACTATTACTCTGTGGTATCAGTCAGTACAGGAGAGGACGGCTGTAGGACAGGAGAATGCAGACTATTACTCTGTGGTATCAGTCAGTACAGGAGAGGACGGCTGTAGGACAGGAGAATGCAGACTATTACTCTGTGGTATCAGTCAGTACAGGAGAGGACGGCTGTAGGACAGGAGAATGCAGACTATTACTCTCTGGTATCAGTCAGTACAGGAGAGGACGGCTGTAGGACAGGAGAATGCAGACTATTACTCTGTGGTATCAGTCAGTACAGGAGAGGACGGCTGTAGGACAGGAGAATGCAGACTATTACTCTCTGGTATCAGTCAGTACAGGAGAGGACGGCTGTAGGACAGGAGAATGCAGACTATTACTCTGTGGTATCAGTCAGTACAGGAGAGGACGGCTGTAGGACAGGAGAATGCAGACTATTACTCTGTGGTATCAGTCAGTACAGGAGAGGACGGCTGTAGGACAGGAGAATGCAGACTATTACTCTCTGGTATCAGTCAGTACAGGAGAGGACGGCTGTAGGACAGGAGAATGCAGACTATTACTCTGTGGTATCAGTCAGTACAGGAGAGGATGGCTGTAGGACAGGAGAATGCAGACTATTACTCTCTGGTATCAGTCAGTACAGGAGAGGACGGCTGTAGGACAGGAGAATGCAGACTATTACTCTGTGGTATCAGTCAGTACAGGAGAGGACGGCTGTAGGACAGGAGAATGCAGACTATTACTCTCTGGTATCAGTCAGTACAGGAGAGGACGGCTGTAGGACAGGAGAATGCAGACTATTACTCTCTGGTATCAGTCAGTACAGGAGAGGACGGCTGTAGGACAGGAGAATGCAGACTATTACTCTCTGGTATCAGTCAGTACAGGAGAGGATGGCTGTAGGACAGGAGAATGCAGTCTATAACTCTGTGGCATCAGTCAGTACAGGGGAGGACGGCTGTAGGACAGGAGAATGCAGACTATTACTCTGTGGTATCAGTCAGTACAGGAGAGGACGGCTGTAGGACAGGAGAATGCAGACTATTACTCTCCGGTATCAGTCAGTACAGGAGAGGATGGCTGTAGGACAGGAGAATGCAGACTATTACTCTGTGGTATCAGTCAGTACAGGAGAGGACGGCTGTAGGACAGGAGAATGCAGTCTATTACTCTCCGGTATCAGTCAGTACAGGGGAGGATGGCTGTAGGACAGGAGAATACAGACTATTACTCTCTGGTATCAGTCAGTATAGGAGAGGACGGCTGTAGGACAGAATACAGACTATTACTCTCTGGTATCAGTCAGTATAGGAGAGGACGGCTGTAGGACAGGAGAATGCAGACTATTACTCTGTGGCATCAGTCAGTACAGGGGAGGATGGCTGTAGGACAGGAGAATACAGACTATTACTCTCTGGTATCAGTCAGTACAGGAGAGGACGGCTGTAGGACAGGAGAATGCAGACTATTACTCTGTGGTATCAGTCAGTACAGGAGAGGACGGCTGTAGGACAGGAGAATGCAGACTATTACTCTCCGGTATCAGTTAGTACAGGAGAGGACGGCTGTAGGACAGAAGAATGCAGACTATTACTCTGTGGTATCATTCAGTACAGGAGAGGATGGCTGTAGGACAGGAGAATGCAGACTATTACTCTGTGGTATCAGTCAGTACAGGAGAGGACGGCTGTAGGACAGGAGAATGCAGACTATTACTCTGTGGTATCAGTCAGTACAGGAGAGGACGGCTGTAGGACAGGAGAATGCAGACTATTACTCTGTGGTATCAGTCAGTACAGGAGAGGACGGCTGTAGGACAGGAGAATGCAGACTATTACTCTGTGGTATCAGTCAGTACAGGAGAGGACGGCTGTAGGACAGGAGAATGCAGACTATTACTCTCTGGTATCAGTCAGTACAGGAGAGGGACGGCTGTAGGACAGGAGAATGCAGACTATTACTCTCTGGTATCAGTCAGTACAGGAGAGGATGGCTGTAGGACAGGAGAATGCAGACTATTACTCTCTGGTATCAGTCAGTACAGGAGAGGATGGCTGTAGGACAGGAGAATGCAGACTATTACTCTCTGGTATCAGTCAGTACAGGAGAGGGACGGCTGTAGGACAGGAGAATGCAGACTATTACTCTGTGGTATCAGTCAGTACAGGAGAGGACGGCTGTAGGACAGGAGAATGCAGACTATTACTCTCTGGTATCAGTCAGTACAGGAGAGGACGGCTGTAGGACAGGAGAATGCAGACTATTACTCTGTGGTATCAGTCAGTACAGGAGAGGACGGCTGTAGGACAGGAGAATGCAGACTATTACTCTGTGGTATCAGTCAGTACAGGAGAGGATGGCTGTAGGACAGGAGAATGCAGACTATTACTCTCTGGTATCAGTCAGTACAGGAGAGGACGGCTGTAGGACAGGAGAATGCAGACTATTACTCTCCGGTATCAGTCGGTACAGTCTGGGGGACACTTTAGGGGGGCTCCAGAGGATGGACCGTTTGATGTGTGTAAACTCTGTTACTAGTGTTTGGGAAGCTGAGCTATCAAGTGCAGTATCTCCAGTACACAGCCTCCCTGTGTAAGTGATATGGAGAGGGGGGGGGCAGCTGGTAGTGCACTGTGCGTACAGCGGCCTAGATCCTGTTTGCACACCTTCCGCTACGTCCTGTGATAATGAGAAGTAAATATAAAGGGGTTTTCCGGTTGCAAGTGAAGTTCCCGTATAATAAAAGGTTCTTCAGCGCTAACGACTACTCAACCATGTATCTAGTTACTGACAGCAAGCAGAGATCTGCAAAGATGGTGACAAAACTGATTAGAGCCCTACCTGGCCCATAGCTGAGCACGCGCAGGTCGGCCTCCTCCTCGGCCAGGACTCTGAACATCATGTCCCGAGCTGCTTTGCCGGCACAGTAGAAGGTCCAGGCCCTAAAGGGCTTGATGGCGGCCAGTGAGGACACGTTGACCACCAGTGTCCGCAGCCCCGGGAAGCTCCTCAGCATGGAGGAGGTGAGGCAGAGCGCCGAGGACACATTGAAGGACAGGTAGCGGTCCACCTCCCCCATGTCCACGATGTCCACAAACCGCTTACTGATGTCTCCCAGGGACCCTGCAGGGGAGAGGATGCGTCAGCCGAGACCACCGACGAAACCTATCAAACCTCCAGCAGAGCTAGGCAAACTGACACGAGTGTGGCCCCTGACTTATAGGGCCACACATCACAGTAAGCGAGGGCCGGACCCTGGCTAGGTGCACCCGCATGTCACCTCCATTCTGATCAGAATGTTCCCCAAAAATATCTAAAACTACATCCTTTCACACATCCTGTGCTGTCCTCCTGCGCTGGCTGGCCCACCCCAGCGTCGTTCCAGCCATCTTCGCAGCCCCCAAGCGTTGCAGGCCCGCTTTAAACACGCGCGCCCCCAAGCGTTACTGGCCCAGCCCAAACACGCGCGCCCCCAAGTGCATTTCGCACAAACACGCGCGCCCCCAAAGCGTTACTGGCTGCTTTAAACACAGCGCCCCAAGCGTTACTGGCCGCTTTAAACATGCGCCCCAAGCGTTACTGGCCCCGCTGACACGCGCCCCCAAAGCGTTACTGGCCGCTTTCGGCACGCGCCCCCAAGTTACGGCCCGCTTTAAACAGCGCCCCCCCAAGCGTTACCGGCCCTTTAAACAAGCGCCCCCAAGCGTTCGGACACACGTTATGCGCGGGCATATTCCCGAGACCTGCACGTTACCGTCAGGCATATTTGTGGACACATTACCATTCGGGCATGTTCGGTCACACGTTACCGTCGGGCATGTTCCAGTCACCATACTACGTCGGGCATATTCCCGGTCACCGTTGTCGGGCATATTTCCAGTCACGATTACACACGTGGGCATTCCCAGTCACCGCGTTTTTGCGTCGGGCATGTTCGGTCACACGTTACCGCGTCGGGCATGTTCCCAGTCTGTACGTCGGGCATATTCCCGTTACGTTACCACGTCGGGCATATTTCGGTCCTACGCGTTCGTCGGGCATGTTCAGTCACGTTACGTCGGGCATGTTCCAGTGCCACGTTACCGTCGGGCATATTCCAGTCACGTTACGTCGGGCATGTTCGGTCACGTTACACGTCGGGCATGTTCGGTCTACGTTACGTCGGGCATGTTCCCGGTCACACGTTACGTCGGGCATGTTCCCGGTCACACGTTACACGTCGGGCATGTTCCCGGTCACACGTTACACGTCGGGCATGTTCCCGGTCACACGTTACACGTCGGGCATGTTCCCAGTCACACGTTACACGTCGGGCATGTTCCCGGTCACACGTTACACGTCGGGCATGTTCCCGGTCACACGTTACACGTCAGGCATGTTCCCGGTCACACGTCAGGCATGTTCCCGGACACACATTATACGTCAGACATGTTCCCGATCACACATTATACGTCACGCAGGTTCCAGGTCACACATGTCCCTGGTCAGACTCTTGCGGTACCGGCGTTGTTGACGATGATCAGGGTCTCGGCTTCCATTCCGCTCTTAATCTCCTCCGCCGCCGTCACCGTCCTCCTCAGCCCGGGCTCGGTGCTCAGATCTGCGGCCACCCAGTGCACCGCCAGCCCCGGGCACCGTTCCCGCAGCCTCTCCGCCTCCTGCCGCAGCGTCTCCTCAGAGCGGGACACCATGAGCAGCGCTGAGCCCGGGGCCACCCGAGCACCCAGCTCCCGGCACACACCGAGCCCGAATCCCCGGGAGGCTCCGGTCACAACACACAGCACTCGTCCGAAAGCCATCCCCGGTGTTCTGCCAGAGTCCAGAATCAGAAGGCACTGCCACACGGCTCCGCCCCCGAGGCGTGGCCAGGGAACACATTGCAAGAAGGGAGGTGCAACCAGAGTCCGCCCTCAGCACCGCTGTACGGACGGAGACCAATCACTGCGCTGCTTTCATTTTACCACAGAGAGGCAGAGCAGCGATCTGATTGGTTGTTGTCAGTACAAACTAAATCATTTTATGAATAAAAGTTGTTCACTGCTTTCTATGACTGCTACACAATGCTACTGTCTGCTTACCAGTGATATCTCCTGTACAGTGTAGAGACCGTCCTGTTACCAGTGACATCTCCTGTACAGTGTAGAGACCGTCCTGTTACCAGTGACATCTCCTGTACAGTGTAGACCGTCCTGTTACCAGTGACATCTCCTGTACAGTGTAGAGACCGTCCTGTTACCAGTGACATCTCCTGTACAATGTAGACCGTCCTGTTACCAGTGACATCTCCTGTACAGTGTAGAGACCGTCCTGTTACCAGTGACATCTCCTGTACAGTGTAGAGACCGTCCTGTTACCAGTGACATCTCCTGTACAGTATAGAGACCGTCCTGTTACCAGTGACATCTCCTGTACAGTGTAGAGACCGTCCTGTTACCAGTGACATCTCCTGTACAGTGTAGAGACCGTCCTGTTACCAGTGACATCTCCTGTACAGTGTAGAGACCGTCCTGTTACCAGTGACATCTCCTGTACAGTGTAGAGACCGTCCTGTTACCAGTGACATCTCCTGTACAGTGTAGAGACCGTCCTGTTACCAGTGACATCTCCTGTACAGTGTAGAGACCGTCCTGTTACCAGTGACATCTCCTGTACAGTGTAGAGACCGTCCTGTTACCAGTGACATCTCCTGTACAGTGTAGAGACCGTCCTGTTACCAGTGACATCTCCTGTACAGTGTAGAGACCGTCCTGTTACCAGTGACATCTCCCTGTACAGTGTAGAGACACGTCCTGTTACCAGTGACATCTCCTGTGCAGTATAGAGACCGTCCTGTTACCAGTGACATCTCCTGTACTGTGTGAGACCGTCCTGTTACCAGTGACATCTCCTGTACAGTGTAGAGACTGCCCTGTTACCAGTGACATCTCCTGTACAGTGTAGAGACC
>CM065589.1:596837087-597148312 GCA_033119425.1 Bufotes viridis | reverse complement strand
GGGGTACACGGGGGAGGTGCAGTGACTGGGGTGCAGCAGTAACGAGCAGCCCCTCCTGCAGTGAGCTGTGGCCGGCACTGCAGAGCACCCTCCTCTGCTGCAGATCTCCTCCCCTCCCCCTCCCTCTCTCCTCCTCTTCTTCTGAGCAGCAGACACACAACAAAGTTTTGCAGTAGGAGCCGCAGGACCCGCTTGCTGTGCCCCCCGGGACCTCCGCACCCCTGGCAGATCGGCGCAATGTGCTGCAGCTGAGAGGTGAGCCCCGCCGGCAGGGTGCTGGGTGCCGCCTGCGATAAGTGCTGCATCATTCAGTGCACTGGAGGTAGGTGGTGCGGCACCGCTATACACACCGTGCACTGGAGGTAGGTGGTGCGGCACCGCTATACACACAGTGCACTGGAGGTAGGTAGGGTGGCTCTCCTATACACACAGTGCACTGGAGGTAGGTGGTGCGGCACCGCTATACACACAGTGCACTGGAGGTAGGTAGGGTGGCTCTCCTATACACACAGTGCACTGGAGGTAGGTGGTGCGGCACCGCTATACACACAGTGCACTGGAGGTAGGTGGTGCGGCACCGCTATACACACAGTGCACTGGAGGTAGGTGGTGCGGCACCGCTATACACACAGTGCACTGGAGGTAGGTGGTGCGGCACCGCTATACACACAGTGCACTGGACGTAGGTAGGGTGGCTTTCCTTATACACAGTGCTCTAGAGGTAGGTAGTAAGGCTCTTGCTGTGGTGGACATGTGGTTGGAGTGGGGGCAGGGATGGAATCTGGTCATGTGTGAAACCTTACCAAACTGACCATAAACTAGAAGAAAACGGGTGGTCCTTTTGTCCCATGGATGTTCTAAGGTGGACTTGCCTCCCAGTGGACCTCACATGTTAGGAGTATTGTCCCATGTGCCATAGCGGATGGGCTTGTGGACCTCACACATAGACATGTCTCCATAGTGGACTGTGAGTAATCTCCGGTAACTTGTGGAGCGAGTTTGAGGTAAGTCGACGTGGTCATCTTGTATGGTTTACCTTCGCCCTCTCTTGTTTCAGGTACGTCTGGTTCCAGGCCTCGCTTACTCCCATCCTCTAGATGTTTCTACGGCCCGAAACCGAATTGGGTTGGCTCCCCACCCATGTGCAAGTCACCATCCTGCAAGCCCGAGGCCTGCGTGCCAAGGGGAAGCATGGCACCAGTGATGCCTACACCTTGATCCAGGTTGGACGGGAGAAGTACAGCACCTCGGTGGTGGAGAAGACCACGGGATCTCCAGAATGGAAGGAGGAATGTTCCTTCGAGCTTTCCCCCGGAGCTGTGGAAAGAGGGGAGAACTGCGAGCTTCAGCTCATCGTCATGCATCGAGCCCTCATTGGTATGGACCAGTTCCTGGGGAAGGTCAGCATTCCTCTACAGGAGGTGTACCAGGAGGGCCGCTCGCAGAGGAACCAGTAAGTAGCCATTCATCATTGGCGCGGAGGTGGTATCAACTAGCATCTCTGCCCTTTATAACTCTTCCAGGCCACAAGGAACCTGGGCCACCACTCCTGAGGGACGAATGTTCCTCATAGTGACTCCAACATGGTGGTTCACTGCCATCCTGTGGTCCATAGTCCTTTCTAGAGGCAGAGTTCAGGTGTGAAGCTGGTCCACAAAACTCTACAATCTACCAAATTGCGACCAACTTGTGGCAAAATAAAGGGGGTGGAAGTCCTGGTGCTGTATCGGTAAAACCAACCACCACCACCGCCATGTTGGTCTTTGCAACAGTCAAGAAGATTGTGGTCATCTCCGGTCTGGTGACCCTCGGAAGAGATGTTGCCCAGCCCCACCTACCTTGGTGATATCACTAGAACCAAGTGATTATGATGTGTCTGTAGGGGTCACCTACCTACATGATACTAGTTACCTGACACTAGATTTGTCTCCAAATCCAACGGCCTTATGAGGGACAACCTCGTTTCTGATCGCTCCCATCTGGCCAATATGGCTGCCGTCTATAAGAACACCCCCATCAATATTCACCCCGTGAGGGTTGGGAGATCACAATATCCAGAAGTTTCAGGTTTATAAAGGGTGGAGTTCCCCTTTAAGTAGCTTTTTATTATAGAACAGGATGTGCACTGTAATCTACACGGTGTTTCCTAGATCTTTGTGGACTCGTGTCAACATGGCCGCTGTTCTTTGCCGTCATCTCCAGTAATCGTGAAGGAGGGGCAGTGCGTGACACTGGATCATAGTCTGTGTCAGGGGATGTAGCAGAGCTGAGTTTCTTATGAAACTAGGGACTTGTAGTTCGACATCAGATAAGAAATCATCATATCGTTCTAGGTGACGGTCCTCCTTGGGCGTCTATAGGCCCTCGGTCATTAATATTTTAGACCGCTGCAGTATTCCTGTATCCTGACGTCTGCACACCCCATGCAGTGTCTGCATAGAGTCCCGGCTTAAAGGGTTAACTCAGTTCAGCTTTTTAATGTTTTATAGGGGTCTCTGTGGAACCCCTCGACCTAAAATGAAATGATTAGTTGTCCATTTTAGGGCCTATCGCCCTGAATATCTTCACGCTGCACCTACAAGTAGTACATGTCTGGAGGGGTGACTACCCAGGAGAGGAGAGTGGAGGCTGTGATGCAGGGCGGAGCAGAGGACTCTGGGGGAGGGGTTTATCAAACTGGTGTAAAGGGAAACTGGCTTAGTTGCCCAAAGCAACCAATGAGATTCCACCTTTCATTTTTCACAGCTCCTTTGGAAAATGAAAGGTGGAATCTGATTGGTTGCTCTGGTCAACTAAGCCAGTTTTCCGTTGCACCGGTTTTGATAAATCCCCCTCTGATTTTCGTTGGTGCCATGAGTGGCCAGTCCTCATTTATCAAGACTGGTTGCTGATAGCAACCAGTTTTCGGTGAAAGTGAAAGCTGTGCTGTGATTGGTTGCTATGGGTGACAAGATCAGGTTTATTTCTCTCATGAAAACAACCCCTGACCATATGCCCAATTTGGGGCGTATGGATGTCATGGAGGGAGGGGCCCATGATTGAGGCTCACACCCCCACAAACCAGAATAAAGAGCCCCTGTAGGGGTGTAAAGTAGAACTGGCTTAGTTGCCCATAGCAACCAATCAGATTCCACCTTTCATTTTTCAAAGGAGCTCTGAAAAATGAAAGGTGGAATCCGATTGGTTGCTGGTTTTGTAAATCTCACCCCATGTGTGATGGGGGCGGCCGTTCCTCTGTCTAATTCTACGTGACTTCCTTACTGACCATGGCAAATTCAGCCATTTACCGGGATTGTGACCCGTGACGAGCAGCCAGTTCTGAAGGGGCGTGGCTTAAAATGGTTCTAATAAATGTGGCCCCTTTCCGTTAGCCTGATGGAGAATTCCTTTAAGACTCTGTTCACATCTGTGTAGTGTCGAGGGATCCCTCATCCTGAATTTGGGTTACATGTGGCTATTTTGAGGTTTCGTTTTGTACCTGTGGTGGCCTGAGCGTAGATTCTAGGGTCCATCCCAGAATCCTTTGCTCAGGGTTGGTCTAGTCGACCCTCTTGTGGTTTTGGGAAGGGCTCAGGAGATGAGGGAGCCTTGCTTTTCTTGGAGCGAGTCCTTTGTGCTGCCTGCGCCCTGCTCGTATGTGACAGGAGCGGGCAGGAAGCAGAAAGGAGATGCTCGCTCTATTTTGGTCTGGTTATTTATTAGGACGGGGCACGGTATGCGGCCAGGAATGTCTGCTGACCGAGCCAGCGCTCTCAAAAACCCAACCCGTGTGTGTGTGTCTGCTCGGGGCCCAGCCTGTTCTGACCCCTGGCTTATCTGTATCTGGGAAAGCTTAGTGACGCCTGATTCCAGCCTGCTTTCCCACATCAAGTCCATTAACCCAGCTTTCCCAGATGCTGCCGTTCATTACCAGCCGCCCACATGACACCTCCAGAAATAATCCGCACAAACAATCACTTGTCTGTTCCCTACTAACCTACTTATGTGATCAGCCTGAGGGCGGCACTTTTACTTCACCCGACGCAGGCCATACACTTATTACCTATCCAAGTTCTTCTGACCGCCAGCAATACTGCAAAGAAAGGGTATACATGTCATACAGGTTATATTATTCTTCATATAGGGCGGTATTATAGTAGTTATATTCTTGTACATAGGAGCAGTATTATAGTAGTTATATTCTTGTACATAGGAGCAGTATTATAGTAGTTATATTCTTGTACATAGGAGGCAGTATTGTAGTAGTTATATTCTTGTACATAGGAGCAGTATTATAGTTATATTCTTGTACATAGGAGGCAGTATTATAGTAGTTATATTCTTGTACATAGGAGTAGTATTGTAGTAGTTATATTCTTGTACATAGGAGCAGTATTATAGTTATATTCTTGTACATAGGAGACAGTATTATAGTAGTTATATTCTTGTACATAGGAGCAGTATTATAGTAGTTATATTCTTGTACATAGGAGGCAGTATTATAGTAGTTATATTCTTGTACATAAGAGCAGTATTATTGTAGTTATATTCTTGTACATAGGGGCAGTATTATAGTAGTTATATTCTTGTACATAGGGCAGTATTATAGTAGTTATATTCTTGTACATAGGAGCAGTATTATAGTAGTTATATTCCTGTCCATAGGAGGCAGTATTATAGTAGTTATATTCTTGTACATAGGAGCAGTATTATAGTGGTTATATTCTTGTACATAGGAGGCAGTATTATAGTAGTTATATTCTTGTACATAGGAGGCAGTATCATAGTAGTTATATTCTTGTACATAGGAGCAGTATTATAGTAGTTATATTCTTGTACATAGGAGGCAGTATCATAGTAGTTATATTCTTGTACATAAGAGGCAGTATTATAGTAGTTATATTGTTGTACATAGGATCACTATTATAGTAGGTATATTCTTGTACATAGGAGCAGTATTATTGTAGTTATATTCTTGTACATAGGGGCAGTATTATAGTTGTTATATTCTTGTACATAGGGGCAGTATTATAGTAGTTATATTCTTGTACATAGGAGCAGTATTATAGTAGTTATATTCTTGTACATAGGAGCAGTATTATAGTAGTTATATTCTTGTACATAGGAGCAGTATTATTGCAGTTCTATTCTTGTACATAGGAGCAGTATTATTGTAGTTATATTCTTGTACATAGGGCAGTATTATAGTAGTTATATTATTGTACATAGGAGGCAGTATTATAGTAGTTATATTTTTGAACATGGGGGGCAGTATAATAGAAGTGATAGATTGTAGAGATATGCTTTGTTTGTGAGTACATGTAATTCCTTCCCCCATAGAGACATAATGGGAGGGTCATTGTGATACTAGGACCCCCGGTGTTATAATCCTCCACCATATAGCTCAGCAGTCACTGGAGAATGACTTTTCTTGATGGAGTTTACAGGGAGGACTCCGCACTTGGGTTTGATCGTTGGGAGGGATTTTCCTGAGAAGTCGGGGGCTTTCCTCCCTGGCGGCGGGCTTTACACGTGACGCGTCCTCGTCTTCTCACCTTCAGATCTTTATTTGCTCAGCTGGTTCTTTCTCTTCTCTATTTTCAAAAGCAATGAACAGATGAAAGCGGTCACACTAATCCCGGGGCCCTCCGATCCATGAAGCGGTGACATTCCTGTAATCTGGCTTCGATGGTGTCGCAGCAGTGCCGGATTATCAGACGGTCTTGTGATACGGAAGGCGTTCTGGGCTTCCGGAGTCTCATTTGTGGTCACTATAAGGGGGCACTCCACCAAACCTTTTTAGTCCTGGTTGAGTGATACGCTATGTTACTGGTGTCAGCGGTTCCCTGCAGGTTGTCAGAGTTTTTCTGCCCTCGGCAGCCGGCTGGAATTTTCCAGTCTATATCTCGTCCTCCTGAGACATTCCACACTGTGCTCCCAGCTCTCGCTCCTGTGCGGCGCCTCCCCGCTCCCCGTGTTTAGACTGCGCCTCCCAGAAATAGACTGTTTTTGACCTGTAAAGACACGTCTCGGGGTTGTCAGACAGTGGGGGGGGGGGGGCTGTGGTTCTTGGGACTAAATCCTACTTTCAACCATTTAACTCCCTTCGAGGTTCCTGGTGCCTCACGCCTCGCTAATGTTCATGGGTTTTGGAATCCTCCAGATTCTGTCCTTACCACGTTCTGAAGGTCGGCAGAGAGCCTGATAATCCGCAATGTCCGATAATCCGGCATCTGACAGGTCAGGTTGGATAATATATTAAATGCGGCGGTGGCAGTGTGGGTTCTGTGGACTCTAATGGTTCTTGTTCATGTTGCGCTGGTATCGCCTCGTCTTACATGGGACTGCATTTGTGCGATATGTGGTGTTACACAGGACTGCATGTCGGCCTAGTAAACTCACACAAGTTCAGTGACAAACTCCGCTCTGCTACAACTGGGCGTACATTGTGTCGTATGGGGCACTGGACTAACCCTGAATGTGGGGGACACCCTGCGCCCTTGGGCTCCGCGTGTAACCGGATCCATGCATCAGATGACACTGGGCTCGTCCTTACACGCTGCGGGCCCATGAGGCGCGTCTGCCCGGGACTACAACCCTCATGTGAGCACATCCCCCTCCCCTGCTGCTGATCACTTTGGATTTTTTGGCAGCTGCGGGGTGAAATGTGGGAATTTCTGGTAAATCCCTGCGCCCCCGCCCCAACGGCCGGGTGTTAGGGACTGATAGGTTAGGAGGGGCACGCTCCCTTTTGTTTCCAGCTGTCTCCGCAGGTTTTTCCTATTTTCTTTCCCTTTTAAGTTCCAGCTCTCGTAAAGCATTCCCAGGCCCCGTGTCGCATACCTGGTGTGTTCTGCTGCTTCCAGCCAAGAAAAGCGTATGATCTCTGCCTAAAACACGAAACAAACAGGCCTGGGGGTGAAATACCGACCCTACACCCATCGCCCGCCAGATTATCAGATGATCCGGATTATCAAACGTCATCGAAAAGCACAAAAACCTCCGGGGAGGCGAAGCAAAGTAATGTCTAATACACTTCAGACATTCTGGACTATCAGATGATGGAACTTTAGTACTGTCTACCAGGTGGGCGGGGCTCTGACAACTCTGACAACTGCTGTAATTTCCTCTCTCCAGCTCTTACTGAATTAAGGGGGTGGATTTTATGGAAAGTAATTGCTACTAAAGCTGTGGGTAGAGTATGAGTTTTGGGTGGGGTTGCCCTTTAAGACGGACGTTTTCCGGGGGTGTCTGCAGCTGTAGGGGGTGTAAAAGGACTGGGGGGAGGGGACATTCACACTGTTCATGTTTCCTTGCCCGTGATTTTGCAGTGCCTGGAGGACTACAAGTCTAAGCATTCCTTCCCAGTCCTTTACCTGGACTCTCCTAGCCAGCAGAGCTTAGCTGCTGATTAAGGGGGTCCCCCTTCCAGGCGTGCCCCCTGGAAATAATTTTTTGCAATGCACAAGAGTGCAAAGATGCTGGAAACCTTGATGGACAGCAAGCGGAGATCTTTCAAATGGTGCCGAGCCTTTTAGCTCCTGTGGTCTGATGGAGATGGTCTCTTGCATCATGGTGTCTGCGAAAATTCCTTTACTCCGGGAATCCTGCTGATCCGGTATACAGGGGGTGGGGGGCCGCTCGGTGTGCACGCGCAGAAGTCAGCAGTGGGCGTCATACCACAAGAATTGTCATTTTGCTTATTTTTAGTTTTTTTCAGAATTTTTTTATTTTATTTCCTCCAGTCACATATAGAGCTGCCTTGAAAACTTCAGCTTGGCCATTTCTGCCCATTTTCTTTAATGGAGGCGAATTGAGAGGAGGCTGCGCTTGCGCAGTGAGATCTACATTAACCTTTATTGCTCGTGCACACGCTTGTGCCCTTATTGCGGCCTGCAAACAACGAGTCCACAATACACAGGCGCCAGCAGTGTGCACTCCGCATGGGTCCGAAATCGGGAAGGTCGGTGCGGAATGGAGGCACAGTAGCACTACGCAGTGCTTCCGTGGGGTTTGTGTCCGTCCCTCCGCACCACAAAAAAGTATTGCACGCACTATTTGTTTGTGTTGCAGATCACGGACCCCATTCACTCGGCAGCCCTACGGTCGGTGCCTGTGCATTGCGGACTGCAATTTGCGTTCGTGTACATGAGCCCTCATGGTATTCGTCGAGCGCTGATGGAAGTGAATCGCATGCATTTGCGGTATGTTCTCCTTCGGTCCCACCTCTTGCTTGCGCTCCTCTGACACTGGTGGCATGTCCTAGTGATACGCCACCTACGTGTGAGAACGGCCTACCCCTTTAACCCCTGACAGTCACACCTCTTGCCACGTCCCTCATGGATGCTGATGTTACTCCTTGTGCTCCGAGTCGTAGGAAACTGTAGTACAAGGCGAGACGCTGCGTGCGGTTTGGGCTCTTCGGTCACATGGTCATGATGTTGTCATTGTTATGGCAGTGGTCCATGCCCACCTCTGCTCACCCGCTCCGTTGTTCTTGTTTCCCAGTGGCTCAAACCCACCGATGTTCTCCTCCTCCATGGTAGGCCCGGCTGCCAGCGTTCCTCTCCTCCTCACAGGCGAGGGCCCGTCTCTGCTGTGCCTGTTAGGTGCACACACCCTTTGCACCAGTGAGGACACACCTTAATCTTCCCGGGAGTGCTTAAAGTATCTTTCCTTGTGGGAAGGTGCCTGAACAATAGCTTCTAGTCCGCTAGTGTCTCTGATAGTTTCTCTGCCCATGTACCAAATTCTGGCTGTTTCCTGGATTTGATCCTTTGCTACCCCTGACCTGACCTTTGCCTGATCTCTATCCTAAGGCCTCTTGCACGCTGTTGTGGTTCCGTTCCGTGCATTGGGGACAGCAATTTGCGGTCCCCAATGCACGGGCAACATCCGTGCGGTGGCCAGGACGGATCCAGACCCATTAAACTTGAATAGGTCTGTGATCCGTCCGTTCCGCAAAAAAAAGAAAAAGTTCTATTTTTTTTTTTTTTTTTGCTGAACGGAAGCACTGTGCCGTGCTTCTGTTTTGCACCGCACCGCATCTCTGGATATGTGGACCCGTTCAAGTGAATGGGTCCGCATCCGTAGTGTGGAGTGCACACGGTTGGTGCCCCGTGTATTGCAGAACCGCCGTATGCAGCCTGCAATACGGCCACGGGAGCACAACGGCCATGTGCAAGAGGCCTAACCCTGATCTGGCCACCCTGACCTTGGCCTGTTTATCGGATTGCTCATACTCTGCCTGCCATGATCTCAGCTGTGACTGCGATGTGGCCCGATCCCTGCACCAGGGTCTCTTGGTCCACGTTGTTCTCCAGTCCGTTGAGCAGAGGCTTCTGCAGAAGGTAATGGCCTGGTGGTTCCCCTGCAGCAGACTCCAGACCACTGTACAGGGGAGAAAGAATGAAGACGAGGAAGCTGCAAGGAGAACGATTTTAGGATTAACCCCAAGTCAAATGTGGTGACACAACGGATCCACATTCGTTTCAGGTGACATCTCTTCTTTCTCCAGGCGCGGACATGGATGAGGTTATTTGATTGTCCTTGGGGCAGAAGGTGCATCATGTAGCAGTGGACATTATCTTGCTTTGTTCTCCCTCCACCGTCCCATAGGTGACCCCCTGGTCACTTACCTCCGTACCAGTCCTGCTCGTGCTGATTTACTGGTTTGTGCTCAATTACAAAATGGTATTAAAGAAACATTTGAAGGTGGACGGGGCCTTTAGGTGCACCCCGATAAGATACCACTGTATTGCTATGTCCTAGTGCACTGGGCTGAGGCGCGTGGTACGTGTTGTCCCGCACCTCGGATTTCGTCTACTGTAAATTGAAATAATGCTGACGTTCAGGGCGCTGGGTGAGGGCAGGGGGCATTACTCAGCAGCGGTCCTGTGTACACAGTGGCCATACATTAGGTTCAGGAGCCATTTCCTGGGCGGCCTGCCGTTCATGGTTAGTCTGTGAAGGCCATAACCTCAAATGAGTTTTCTCCTAAAACACCCAAAGACAATCTAAAAATCCAATATGGCAGATTATTATAAGTATTATTAATTCCATGGAGGGGGTTCACATACGTAATGTAAAAATACAATTACAGTAAACACGAAACTTGTACAGAGGGGAGGAGACCCTGTCCACAAGAGCTTACAATCTACAAGGGAAGGGGAAGAACACGGTAGGTGAAGGTAAGCGCTGCCCATCTGGTTGTATGGGGGCAGCATGCTCACTGCAGGTGGTGGGCTTTTCTGAAGAGGTGGGTTTTCAGGATATACAGGGCACCCCTATATATACAGTAACCCCCCCCCCCCCCTATATACAGTGCACCCCATCTACCGACAGAAAAAGTTATTGACATAAATATTTTGAGGAAAATCTGTAATCGTCCTTGAGGATTTTGGGGATCCCATCAGTCGGCCTCCCGTGGATCAGTGATTGTTACTTTTCGAGGGGTGACCCCTTTTCCGATCTTGTGTGGTGTGTGACTGCTGGGGGTCGTCCATGGCTTCTCTTTTAGGTATTCTTTGTGTTCTGGGCACTTGTTCAGAGGGCAAGTCCGCCCCGTCTTCCCCATCACCGCTATCTATAGGATCCTATATTTAGGTTGCAGATCTTCCTGTTGCAGGTGGCCACAGGAAGCGACCAAACCTAAACATCAGCGGGAGGACGGTGGTTGGGGTGAACGTATCTCGCTGCAGTCAGATCTGACCGCTGGTCGACGAGCGGCCGCACAGCATTTACAGCGGCCAGGAGGATCTTCATGGGAAAGATAGTCTCTCCCCTGATGAATTGAAGAATCGGGCATGTTGGACTTCGACATGTCCATTCCTTTATTCCTGTTTTCCCGTTGAAAACACACACCAGCCGGGAGGTCAGGAGAAATAGCTGCTGGTCAAAATCTAGGCTTTATGGCAGAGTGGCCTCTCCTCTGTGAAAACACATGAAAGCACCTAAAGGACCTCCAACTGTGAGAAAAGAGATTCTCTGGTCTGATGAAACCAAGATTGAACTTTTTGGCCTCAAATCTAAGCGTCATTTCTGGAGGAACCTGGGCCCTGCCCATAACCTGCCCAATACCATCCCTACAGTGAAGCTTGGTGGTGGTAGCGTCATATCGTGGGGGTGTATATCAGCAGCTGGGACAGGGAGACTGGTCAGAGTTGAGGGAAAGCTGAAGTACAGAGATATTCTTCATGAAAACCTGATGCTCTGGACCTCAGACTAGGTCAAAGGTTCCCCTTCCTACAAGACAAGGACCCTAAGCAAACGGCCAAGATGACTCTGACTGTCCTTGAGTGGCCCAGCCAGAGCCCTCCTGGTCTGATGTTTGGGTTGGTATGGATGCTGTCCCCGTTTAATATGGTTACTGCCAAGGAGATCCCCATCATCGTCTGTGAGGGAAGTTACAATAGCTAGAAGTGGCCCTGCAGAAGAAGCACATCACACGGATGGTGACGCGTGGGTCATGGCTTCTTGCAGAGGTTTCCTGTGCGGTGTTATTAGTAGTTGTGTAAGTGCGTGTTGTGAAGGAAGTGTCTAATGCCGGAATCTGACCACAGAGTGTGAGCTGTGTGACCCAGATAGAGCGAGCCGGAGCCGCGTCATGCATGGGTCTGGATGCCCGCTCTTGTTGAGGCCGTTTTGTTTGGGAAGGGTCGTGTGTGGAAGTAGTCGTGGCGGTGTGTTCTATTTTCACCTGTTATCAGCCATGTGAGGCTGAATAAGGGTCCTTCAGTTCTTGGAGGCTACTATAGGGTCCATCAGCTTCTCCAGAGGCAAGCTGAGCTTGTTTTCCTAAAATGTTAGTCATCCATTGAAATCGTGGGTGTAGACATCTTCATGGGATTGCCGGTGGTGGGAGGTTATGGAGGGTAGGCTGGTGCAAGAAGAGGTGCGTAGAGAAGTCCCTACTTTATCATGAAGATGAGCCCCATACCTATCTAATGACCGGTTCTCCAGTCTTCCCAGCCCAGGACACGTCTTAACCAGCATTTAACATCTAAAATGAAACCACTTTGCAAATAGTCTTTATTAAAAATGTCCTACCGTTTTGTGCGTACGGCGGTCTGTCTCCATGGTAACAGACTACAAACACACCCCGTGTAGTCTGATCCAGCAGTCCAACTGCCTTCTAACTCATCCCTTTTCCTTACTAATAGACCAGTTGTAGGTTAGGGCCCTTTTACAGGGGCTAATGATCGTCCATAGCCACGCTCTTTCCCAATCATTGCCCAGTGTAAAGTTTCATACTAACGATCGTGTTTTCACCCGTCCAAAACGGGTGCCATTCGACTTGTTATACCGTTCTGGCCTGAAATCGGCTCATCTAAGGGTTTGGTCACATTAGATGGCTTGCTCTCTGACAGCTGTCTCTCTACCACCCCCTCCCAGCCATACACATGCCCATTTGGTTGAGGATGCATGTGTTCTGTATGAGAAGAGGGGAGAAAGCTGCTGCCAGACATACCTGGCAGCCACTAACCTCCCTGAAAGCAAAGGGATCAGGCGGCTAAAATCCCACTGCCCGATCTTTATCTCCTGCGACATCAGCCGTCAGGTGGCCGCAGTGTATATTAAATGGTTGGCCAGTCCCACCGTAATCCACCGGTCTGGTTGCCGTTTATCCAATCTGTATGACCGCCAACTTTAAGAAAGAGATGGGGGCAGAAGGGAAACTGCAGGATCAGACTACACGGGGTTTGTTGTCTGTTGCCATGGAGATGCATGTTTTAGATTTCATTTTCAATGCTTTTGAGATCCCAGTCAGCTTCTTATGGTTGAGAAACCTGCCTAATGCAGTGATAGCATGCAAAGTAAAACAGAACTGGGGGGAGCAGCTCATGGAAGCTTTCCGAAGTGTTGGCACATGTCAAATGTTCGCGAATGTATTGCACGATGATTAGCGGCGGGATATTAGAATTTTATTTGCACAAAGATGGGTTGCAATCATGGACCGCATCTTTACTACAGTGTCAAAAACGACCCTTATGATGGTGCCTCAACAGATGCTGGCTGCCAGGGTGGGAGGTCCCTGAATGTCGTTTGTCGGGGTGGGAGGTCCCTGGATGCCTTTTCGGGGTGGAAGGTCCCTGGATACCGCTTGTCGGGGTGGGAGGACCCTGGATGCCTCTTGTTGGGGTGGAAGGTCCCTGGATGGTGCTTGTCGGGGTGGGAGGTCCCTGCATGCCGCTTGTCGGGGTGGGAGGACCCTGCATGCCGCTTGTCGGGGTGGGAGGACCCTGCATGCCGCTCGTCGGGGTGGGGGGACCCTGGATGCCGCTTGTCGGGGTGGGTGGACCCTGCATGCCGCTTGTCGGGGTGGGAGGACCCTGCATGCCGCTTGTCGGGGTGGGAGGACCCTGCATGCCGCTTGTCGGGGTGGGTGGACCCTGCATGCCGCTTGTCGGGGTGGGAGGACCCTGGATGCCGCTTGTCTGGGTGGGAGGACCCTGGATGCCGCTTGTCGGGGTGGGAGGACCCTGGATGCCGCTTGTCGGGTGGGAGGACCCTGGATGCCGCTTGTCGGGGTGGGAGGACCCTGCATGCCGCTTGTCGGGGTGGGAGGACCCTGGATGCCGCTTGTCGGGGTGGGGGGACCCTGGATGCCGCTCGTCGGGGTGGGGGACCCTGGATGCCGCTCGTCGGGGTGGGGGACCCTGGATGCCGCTCGTCGGGGTGGGGGACCCTGGATGCCGCTCGTCGGGGTGGGGGACCCTGGATGCCGCTCGTCGGGGTGGGGGGACCCTGGATGCCGCTCGTCGGGGTGGGGGACCCTGGATGCCGCTCGTCGGGGTGGGGGACCCTGGATGCCGCTCGTCGGGGTGGGGGACCCTGGATGCCGCTCGTCGGGGTGGGGGACCCTGGATGCCGCTTCGTCGGGGTGGGGGACCCTGGATGCCGCTCGTCGGGTGGGGGACCCTGGATGCCGCTCGTCGGGGTGGGGGACCCTGGATGCCGCTCGTCGGGGTGGGGGACCCTGGATGCCGCTCGTCGGGGTGGGGGACCCTGGATGCCGCTCGTCGGGGTGGGGGGACCCTGGATGCCGCTCGTCGGGGTGGGGGACCCTGGATGCCGCTCGTCGGGGTGGGGGACCCTGGATGCCGCTCGTCGGGGTGGGGACCCTGGATGCCGCTCGTCGGGTGGGGGACCCTGGATGCCGCTCGTCGGGGTGGGGGACCCTGGATGCCGCTCGTCGGGGTGGGGGACCCTGGATGCCGCTCGTCGGGGTGGGGGACCCTGGATGCCGCTCGTCGGGGTGGGGGACCCTGGATGCCGCTCGTCGGGGTGGGGGACCCTGGATGCCGCTCGTCGGGGTGGGGGACCCTGGATGCCGCTACGTCGGGTGGGGGACCCTGGATGCCGCTCGTCGGGCCGGGAGCACCCTGGATGCCGCTCGTCGGGCCGGGAGCACCCTGGATGCCGCTCGTCGGGGTGGGGGACCCTGGATGCCGCTCGTCGGGGTGGGGGACCCTGGATGCCGCTCGTCGGGGTGGGGGGACCCTGGATGCCGCTCGTCGGGGTGGGGGGACCCTGGATGCCGCTTGTCGGGGTGGGGGGACCCTGGATGCCGCTCGTCGGGCCGGGGAGCACCCTGGATGCCGCTCGTCGGGGTGGGGGGACCCTGGATGCCGCTCGTCGGGGTGGGGAGGACCCTGGATGCCGCTCGTCGGGGTGGGGAGGACCCTGGATGCCGCTCGTCGGGCCGGGGAGGACCCTGGATGCCGCTCGTCGGGGTGGGGAGGACCCTGGATGCCGCTCGTTGGGGTGGGGGACCCTGGATGCCACTTGTGGGAACACTCTGTGAGGGTGTAGATTCAGACTCATCATACAGGAACTGACTAATAAACCATGGACAGCTGGATGGACATTGCATCTGCATCAGAGCCAGGAATAAATCCTTGTATAGGCTCCTCTATAGGATCCACCTGCAGCAGCGCTATCCCTATGACGGCACTCGCTGCCCCTTGTTTTAGCAGTCCACTATGTCACAGGAACCTGATCTATCGCCATTGTACGGTATATCTATTGTGGGCCCCGCATAACCTGATGTAAATGGCTTTACTGCTGCCTTCTGGGTCCCCCTCCATGTTATCATCCTGGCTGCCGCTCACCATCTGGGCGTGCTGATTCAGCAATACTCCGTCCTCGGCAGAAGTCAGTGTTATCTCCTGTGCTGTCAGCAGTTGTGGCCACGTGTGACCGACCTGCCGTCAGGATAGTCGTCATCATTAATTGTATAGAAATATTAACTCCTTCACCCAGTGGCATCAGCAGTTTCATGGAGCAGCTGCCAGCCGCTCCTTCTGTCTGCCTGGAATGCTGTGTGAATGCCCCTCCTGCTCTTCTTTGGGGGGTCCCCCTGGAAAAGTAGACTGTGGTTCACCCACCTCAGAGCCCTCACCTTATTTAATACATACAGATTTTGTGGACCTTTTGCGTACGTGGTGAATTCGCAGTTTAACCCTTTATAGGTTGTTGGCATCCAGCAAGTGCCGTTTACCAGGAAATTCTTGTTCTCGTCTTGGCTCAGTCTTTAAAAGCCTTTGACATGAAGGACTAAAAGTAAATATGGGCGTTCCCGAATTATGAGCCTGATCCAGCATTCCTGCCCGATTTGTGGCCTGTGCTGTCTGATGGCTTCAGATGCATTATATAATCCGGTACTGCTGTGTGACCGGGATATCTGTAGTATAAATCTATAGCCGGTGTACGGTACTGCTATGTGACCGGGATATCTGTAGTATAAATCTGTACCCGGTGTACGGTACTGCTGTGTGACCGGGATATCTGTAGTATAAATCTATAGCCGGTGTACGGTACTGCTGTGTGACCGGGATATCTGTAGTATAAATCTATAGCCGGTGGACGGTACTGCTGTGTGACCGGGGTATCTGTAGTATAAATCTATAGCCGGTGGACGATACTGCTGTGTGACCGGGGTATCTGTAGTATAAATCTATAGCTGGTGTACGGTACTGCTGTGTGACCGGGATATCTGTAGTATAAATCTCTACCGGTGTACGGTACTGCTGTGTGACCGGGATATCTGGAGTATAAATCTATAGCTGGTGGACGGTACTGCTGTGTGACCGGGATATCTGTAGTATAAATCTGTAGCTGTTGGATGGTACTGCTGTGTGACTGGGATATCTGGAGTATAAATCTGTAGCTCGTGTACTTGTGTGACCGGGATATCTGTAGTATAAATCTATAGCTGGTGTACGGTACTGCTGTATGACCGGGATATCTGTAGTATAAATCTGTAGCCGGTGTACGGTACTGCTGTGTGACCGGGATATCTGTAGTATAAATCTGTAGCCGGTGTACGGTACTGCTGTGTGACCGGGATAACTGTAGTATAAATCTATAGCCGGTGTACGGTACTGCTGTGTGACCGGGATATCTGTAGTATAAATCTGTAGCCGGTGTACGGTACTGCTGTGTGACCGGGATATCTGTAGTATAAATCTGTAGCCGGTGTACGGTACTGCTGTGTGACCGGGATATCTGTAGTATAAATCTGTAGCCGGTGTACGGTACTGCTGTGTGACCGGGATATCTGTAGTATAAATCTGTAGCCGGTGTACGGTACTGCTGTGTGACCGGGATATCTGTAGTATAAATCTGTAGCCGGTGTACGGTACTGCTGTGTGACCGGGATATCTGTAGTATAAATCTGTAGCCGGTGTACGGTACTGCTGTGTGACTGAGGTAACTATTTTTATAACCGTCGTTAACCTTTTGTTTTTTGATGCCATAGAATTTTTTCTGATGACTCGGCCTCTAGGTGGCTCTGTTGTGTTATCCAGGTTACATTGGGCCTGTTTTTTTATGTTTTGTAAATGAAGATTTACACTAGTTTGCCAAGATTTGGAGACCTCTTCTGGAGACCTGGTGTTCCCTTCCAACTGCTGACCTTTTGTTTCCTTCTTATTGCAGGTGGTACAAGCTCCGTTCAAAGCCCGGAAAAAAAGAAAAGGAACGTGGAGAGATTCAGGTGTCCATTCAGTTCACCAGGAACAATCTGACGGCCAGCATGTTTGACCTTTCCATCAAAGACAAACCCAAGACTCCTTTTGGGAAACTGAAGGACAAGTTGAAAGTCAAGAAACTTTCCCAAATGGAATCCTCTTCAGCCATCGTGCCAAGCAGCATCGGCCGGTTGGACAGTGACGAGGAGGATGAGAAGAAGCCAAAGTCCAAGGCAGCTGCCTTCTTCAAGGGTCGGCTAAGGAAAAGCTCTCTAACAAGGTCCAATACTTCTCTGGGGTCAGATAGCACCGTCTCCTCAACAAGTGGCACAATTCCCACCAGTGCTGGAATCTCGATAGTTCTTCCAGATGTCGTCAAAAAACCTGCTTCCAGAAACAGCAGCCTTTCCAACGAGCCTACTGGTAAATGTCCTTGTGTGTAGAAAAATCTGATTAATAGTGCACACAGCAGCTGCTTCGAGCTAGACCCCGGCCGACATGATGGTCTTTAGCTGGATCCTGTTAAAGGGGTTATCCAAGAGTATAAAGTACCAGGCCCCCCACATGGAATATACTTACTCCGCTCCCTGCGGCCCTCCTGGTCCCCGCACCGCCGCTGCTGCTTCTCTCTGTACACGGATGAAAATGTCCGAGGCGGGAGCAGCCAATGGCAGGCGAGGACGAGCCTCCCTAGTGTCACCCGCGATGCTACGGATGCTCGTCCTTGTCCCCGGCGGCCATTAGCTGCTCCCCCGAAACCGGATATTTTCATCCGTGTATGGGGAGAAGCAGCAGCGGCGGTGCGGGGACCAGGAGCGCCGCGGGGTAGGTAGATTATATGTGGGGGGCCCGGCACATGGGGGGGTTTAACCCTTTTAACCTTATGACAAATTATGTGTGAGAGCAGGGGGTAGCTTTGGAATGAAGTTGTGTGCTCCTGCACCAAGGATTGTGGTAAGTAAAGTAGACTTGTCACAGATCCACCTCGGTGTGTTCACATAGAAGAAGACTTCTCAAAATCCAGAAAGAGATCCAAAGAGTAGAATGAAAACATTCTTTAATTCCAAAAAACGCACAGCTTCATGAATCTGTGTGGTTTTTAATGCGTTTTTATGTTACGGTACTTGCTGGATCTCTTTCTGGTTTTGAGGTGGCTTTGGAATCCTGTTTTTTGCCGTATTAATCAGATTTTAATCAGTTTGAGAACTTCCGTATTGTAAATCTATGTTTTGAAGATGCATTTTACGCATTGATGATAGCTGTGGAGAAGAACCACTTACGGTATTTCATCTGTGGCACTAGGAGACCTCTAGCAGAAGAGCTAGGCACTGTTGTACTGTCTGCTCTCTGTGGCCCTCTAACTGCAGGTACGGGTACGGCAGTCTTCTTTTCTGCAGTCCAAAATGTACGTATTACATGGTAATGGAGCTGCTGCTTGGAATCCGTCTTGGATCCTTTGTCGACCTAACATTTGGCTATTTCTTGGAGCTGCTCTAGTTCCCTAATAAGAGCTGATGATGGGGCGCTAGTTTCCAGTATTTAAGAGGTACACGTCTCCCAACCCAGCTAACCATACACACTGTGCACACCACAGCTCTCATGGTACTATTTAAACCCACAAAAAACTCTAAAATGGGGCCAGGATAGGAACCTGGAAAAAAAAAATCATGTTATTTTATTGAAAACTGTAAAATAACAGTAAATTATATATGGTGTATATGTAAATAAGGACATTCTTCTTTTTTTTTTTTTTTTTTTTTTTTTGCGCTGTTTAAATGGCACCATAATATAGGCTGAAGGAACCAGTTGGTTGTGAAACGCGTCGCTCTTACACTTTAATAATACTGGATACAATTTAGTATTGCTCCCATGTGTTTTATTTTTTTGGGGAAATTTTTTTTCACAAATGGTGCAATTTTTGTCTGTGTTCTTCATGCATTAGATGGAGGATACACGTGCTGTCCTATAAGCCCTGCCGTATATGGCACTCTATACACCAGTCAGCCATAACATTAAAACCACTAGTTTAGAGGAGTGAAGGAAATGACATCTGGAGACAATGGCTTCTGTCGGGGTGGGGGAGGCTGGTTGAGATTAGTCGGCAGGCGAACAGGCAGGTCTTGAAGTTGAAATGGGCAAGCTTGAGGATCTGAGGGATTCTTACCAGGGACAAATTGTGATCTGTACAGTAGACCAGAGTTCCTCAACTCCAGTCCTCCGGGCCCACCTCCCAGTCCAGATTTGAGAATATCCCACAGAATGAATACCTGGGGTAAGTCCTGATGCATTGACACCAATTATAACACCTGCCGAATACTAAGGAAATCCTGAAAACATGACCGTCAGGTGGGACCTGAGGACTGGAGCGGAGGAACACTACTGTGGATGGTGGTGTCAGATCACCTCCAGGACAGCCGGTCTTGTGGGGCGTTCCCTGTATGTAGTTGTTGGTACCTACCAAAAGAGGTCCAAAGAAGGAGAGCTCATGGATGTCTAAGGCATGTGTGGGGGAGAGAAGGCTAGCCCAGCTCCTCCTATCCCACTGTAGAGCAGGTTCCTGACTATGTTACTGCTGTCTATGAGAGCAAGGTGTCAAGACACTGCAGCTTGCTGTATAATGGGCGATGTTGCCCCAGAGGGACCCTGCTGATCCCTATCCATGACTAAAATCGCCTATAATGAGCACCAGAAATGGAGCAATGGGAGAAGGTGGTCTGGTCCGGTAAATCAAGTTCACGCCATGTGGACTGTTGCGCGTGCGTCACTTACCTTGGGGATTTGATGACACTATGGGGGAAGTTAAAAACGGCAGAGGCAGTGTGATGCTCTGGACAATGTTCTGCTGGAAACCTTGAGTCTGGGCCTTATATAGATCTGATATGTACCACCTGCCTTGGTATCCCTCTTTATAGCACTGGTGCCCCTTAATGGCAGTGGCCTCTTTCAGCAGGATAATGACCTGGCCACACTGCAAAAACTGTCCAGGAATAAGCAACATCACAAATAGATCAAGGTGATTACTCAATCTGGTTGTCGTCGGTGGAATGTAGTGGAAAAGCAAGTCTGATCCATGGAGCTACTTCCAGGACTTGGAGAACTTGGTGCCAGATACCACAGGGATCCTCAAAGGTCTTGTGAAGTCCATGTCTAATTGGATGCTAGTATTTTCAGGTTATAGCTGATCAGTGTATATGTACTGGCGTTGTATAGAATGATAGGAATGTAAAACTTACTTAACCAATGGTATAATTCTCCTGATGCCTTATATCTTCTTAGTTAAAGATCATGAAGCTTCACCCAGGATGAAGCACAAGAGAGCATTCAGTGACGAAGTCAGCCAATTAAAGCTGTTCCCAGAACCAAAGTCTGTGCAGAACCTAAAGCCAAAGGGTAGCCCCATCTCCAAGTCTTCTCTATGCATCAACGGAAGCCATGTCTACACAGAAGTGCCTTCTCCAAAGCCAGTCCATTCTCTAGAGAAATCTTCCTCTGCGTCCATGTCATTTCAGAATATAGGGAAGAAAGCCGAGGAGGTGACAGAAGTTATCAGAGGACCAAGCCATAGCTCAGAGAAACTGGAGCATAAACCAACAGGTCCTACTGCAGAGGGGCAAAATGTCTCCTCGAAGCCATTGCCTCAACCAAAGCCAACGAACGACCCAGTACGAGTGGAGACCAAACCAGTTCAAATTACGACCCCTATGGTGTTTTCCGAAGATGTGTCCAAGAATAAAAGTCAAGAAGCAAAGGCTAAAGAAGAGAAACCCAAGATCGGTCTTCAGCCTGGAATTGGGAAGAACGATCCTGGTAACAAGAGTCTCACTGAACCAAATCCTAATGTGGCGACAAGCTCTGAGGAGAGAGGCAAGGTCGGCTCCTGGTTTGGCTCAAAAGATGCCAAGGAAACTCAACAAAAACCAAGGTGGGTAGTTCTTATTCTTTTTATTCTTTCCACCTTCTGTCTAGAGACACGTTAAAAGACTAATGGACATTGGTTTGGTATTTTCAACTCCCACTTCAATGTGCAAGCATTGAAGAACCTCTCTTCTGGGAATTGGTGGGGTAGTTGACAAGTGAAAAGATCAAAACTGTACTTCTAGAGCTATCCATTCGAGATGTCTAACTTATGGGTACGCCGACGGGCAGAGGATCTTCAGCACCAAATTCACATCAGATTTTGCTGCGGGTTTCTCTTGTGCGGAACGTCATTGAAGCTATGTGCCCTCCTGTCAATCTTCTGGCGCTCGCGTGGTCATGTTTCTGTGGTCCCCTGCCTAATTTTATCTCCTGGCCCCCAGCGTCAATGTGTCAACACGTGACTGTGTGTCTTGTGCGGACACATCGCTGTTGGCATTTGGGAGACAAAAGCTGACGAGGACCCTGGAGATGGCACCACGGAGCTCCCGAGGGTTGGTGGGTGAGGATATCTTTTTATTTCGCTGTGGACACACTGGTGATACGCATCAAAATCTGCAAAATCGATCTTGTCAAAGTCTTCTGCAGCCAGTCTGCCACCAATCGGTCAGAAATGGACCTGCTACCAATTTAATCAATGAAGTCAATTGTAGTGTGGAAATTTCTGATGACCTTTGTAGAAATGTCATCGGCTTTGCTGCTGCTGTTTTCCTTCCTGAAAACCACATCGATCTGGAACGTTTGAACATGCCTTACCTGTATAGCTGGGCTGTTTTCTATTGGTCTGTTTGGTGGAGATATTTCCATGTATCCAGAATTACTTCTTGCTACTCGGGCTGGCAAACCCTAAATCGGTGTGAATGAGTCGGCTTTCCTTGTGTTTGACAATTCCGGAGGGTCTTTTCTTAGAGCTCTACATCCCGCCGTTCCTCTCTTATTCCTCCTAGCAGTTTATAAAGCTTTGCGTGTCCAGTCAGTGCTGAGAAATGATTCTGCTATTCAGATAAATGTCCGTCTGTGTAATACTCAGGCCTCTTCAGTCCCCTAGAGCACGTGCCGCTGTGGAGGTCATAGGGACGGGCTCCAGGAAATTCATCCGTATATCCTAATAAGACGTCTCCTGCGGATATGTTACACAGCAACCTCTGTCACTCTAGCTGTTGTGAAACTACAACTCCCAGCGTGCTCCATTCACTTTTATAGAAGTTCCGAAAACGGCTGAGCAAGCGTGCATGCTGGGTGTTGTAGTGTCACAGCAGCTGGAGCGCTAAAGACTAAAACCCTCAGTCAGGTAATGATAATTTTGGACTCTGTTCTTATCCGCACCCCTGGTTACCACACCAGCTATGATGTCACTTCCCCTCCATTACTCACATCCTCCTCTGCCCTGTTTTCCAGCTCATTAACCCTTTAGTAGCCTCACAAATGTCGGCACATTGATTACACTGAGCGCGTGCAGGGTTAATTGACTGATATGGTGAAAAATGGTATTGATAAAAACTATGCAAAAAATGAGCCCTCACACAGGTCCATGTTATGGGTTTTTTTTTTTTTTTTTTTTTCTTCAGCATTAAAACACAAGAACAGCTATATAAGGCCTACGGATTCTCTCCGGGTGCGTCCAGTGAAAGTCGCACCATTTCACAAGCAAGTTCTTTCAGTTTTGTCTGCGATTTTGTTCAGTGTTTGTTTTTCCTGCGCGGGTGCAATGCGTTTTGATGCATGAAAAAAAAAAACGGAAGGTTTACAAACAACATCTCCTAGCAACCATCAGTGAAAATCTTATTACATCCGGATGCAATGCGTTTTTCACGTAAGCCCCATTCACCTCTATGGGCCCAGCGCTGCGTAAAAAACGCAGAATATAGAACACGCTGCGATTCTCGCGCAACGCAGAAATGATGCGTGAAAAAACATGAATGGGTCAGGATACCGTGCGGGTGCTATGCGTGCACCTCACGTGTAAAAGGGGCCTTAATGTGGTATCGCTGTAATTGTACCGATCCAGAGAATGAAGGAAACGGGGCAGTTTTACAACAAGGGGAATGGCGTAGAAACAAAACCCAGAAAACTATGGTGGAATTTTTTTTTTTTCAAATTTCCCCCCCCATTTTGATTTTTTTTCCCCAGCTTTCCACTACATCGCATGCAATAGAAAATGTTCTTATTAGGCCTCATGCAAATTGCGGATCCGCACAAAAAAAAGGATGACTACTGTATGGCATCCATTTTTATTTTTTGAGGATCCGTTATTTTTGCGGATCCATTGTAATAATGTCTATCCTTGTCCGCAGACTAGAGAAAAATAGGACATGCTCTATTTTTTTTTTTTTTTGCGGGGCTACGGAACAGACACACTAATGCGGACAGCACATGGTGTGCTGTCCGCATTTTTCGCGGACCCATTGAAATGAATGGGTCTGCATCCTATCAGCAAAAAAAAAAACGGAACGGACAAGGAAACAAAATACAGTCGTGTGCATGAGCCCTTAGGTCCGTTTCACACTTGTGTTAACTTGAGGATCTCAATACTGGAATTAAACGGATCCGTTTTGATTTTGCAAAATCGGATGCATCAGTTCCAGTTAGGATGCGGTTGGGTGAAGTTAAGATGGAAAAAAACACATTCGGCACTAAATTCATTGAAAGTCAATAAGTGACAGATCCGTGTTTTTTTTTGATTTTTTTTTTTTTTTTTTTTTTAAGATCCTTCACCATTGACTTTAAAAATTGCTTTCAGCGACGGATACGTTTTTTTGACCAGACACAACCGGGGCTTACAGCAGTTTTGGATCTGGTTACAAAACAGAATACTGCCAGAATGGAAGACATCCGATGCATCCTGAACGGATCTCTTAACATTCAGAATGCATGGGGACTTGCTAAAAACAAGGCCTCATGTCAATGGAAAAACAAAAAAATTATGGCTCTTGGAGTTAAAAAAAAAAACAAAAAAAAAAAACCTTATAGTAAAAATTGTCCTGTCCTCAAGGGATTAAAGGGGAAACTCGCCCTAATGTGCCATAATTTGTGCCACTTTCTGAGTGAAATTATAGTAAAGTTCTTATTCTTCGACTTTTCCAAAAGCTTCACCCACTAAAAACTGCAGCTTTTGGAAAGTAGCGCGACGCAGCAGATTTTACAGCACAATTTTGGTGCCGAAAGGACACGACCCTTCACAGCTTTAATCTTGATTGCTGCCCCCCATTGAGATGTAGGGGAGGCAGAATAGATGCAGCTGCCGGCGGGTTTTTAGCAAAAGTACTCTGTAAAATCCGCCATGTGAACGGACTCTTAGAAGTAGCAACACTTAGCATAAGCGAGGCTTTTCTTAAGACACAAGATTGGCGTAAATGCTCTTGTGTTGCTGCGCTGCGGCTTTACTACAGGTCTGGTGTACGCGGGAAGCTGCTGTGGAATAGTCAGATTATCAGTAACAATTGTGTAATTGCAGGGTTCAGTCACACAAAGTGCAGGGCCATCAAGGGAGGATGTCATTTACGGAACGCTGCTGTAATTACCGGATTAGAACGCGGCATCCGCTTCCTTTTATTAACTCCCATTTGAATACACTTAGGATCAGGCCTGTTTTATTAAGTCTTCCAGATGGAGACGAGACGGCACAAGTGTATCCGGTGAAGGTGTCCAGGATTAGGAGATCTTAGTCACGGTCCGTGGGCTTTGTCTGGTGTTCTACATCGGCCCTGCTTAGGCGGAGGCCGCACAGTCCATGGATAAATACGGTGCTTTGTATGGGGAAACAATCCTCATCGATTGTGTGGAGACTTCTCTGCAGTCCTGGTGCTGAAGTGGGTGGAGGCGTTGTAATGGACACCATGTATTGAGTGCAGTTATATCCACTAGTTCAGCCTCGACTAGGAAACATCACATTTCTTAAATTGTAAGGGTCCAGATGTGAATCCAGCTCGGCCATTGATTTCCACAGTCATTGATTTGATCAATAGTTGCCCGTACATATTAGATGAAAGTTGTCCAAGCCTAACTCTGTATAGGGATGTCCTCTCTGTCCCTCAAGAACATGCCCAATCCTCTGTGTGGGTGGTATAACACTGCCTAATGGCTTAAGGTGTCCATACACATTGGATAAAAGTTGTTAAAACCTTCTGGCAATGTATTTGGTGGCGTTATCTCTCTGTCTCTCTCTGTCTATGGCTCTCTGTCTCTTTATGCCCAATCCTGTTCCTGCAGGTGGTAACCAACTGCCAAATAGCATAAGGTGCCCATACACATTAGATAAGTTATATTATGGTGGTGTCCGGTCTCTCTACCCCCTACAACATGCCCAATCTTCTATTCCCGTAGTTGAATAGTCACAGCTTAAAGGCTATGTACACCTTTGGAGGAATATTTTTTGAAACTATTGCATTGTACTCATTTTGAACTCAAAATTATTTTTTCAATTGGTCTTTATTAAAAAAATATAGAGCCCTTTCTTCTGTACAGAGCCGAGATGCTCTACTAGCAGCCTCTGGATTTCGTTCTCTTTTCTGGAGCAGACAAGCTCCTTATCTCTTCTTTATGACATTAGAAATATTCATTATAGTTCAGTTCTTATCTTTCTGATAAGAATGTGGCTTATATACGTGTTTATGACCTCTCAGTAGTTTAGAGATGAGATATTAGATGACATAAAGTGAAAGTGTCAGGCACACTGTTAGAAAAACAGTTAACCCTTTGTGACAGAATGGCATAACATTTTTAATATAAAGGCCAATATTATATAAAAATATTGTTAGCCAAAATTGAGTAAAATGCAATTGTAAACAAAAATTGCCTCCGAAGGTGTACATGGCCTTTAAGGTGGCCATACACAGAAGTATATAATGATTCAGATGTACAAGTACAACCATAATGAAGGATCGTCAGGTTAAACTTAGCAGATGGCAATCCTTTTAGCCGACAGATGGTCATCACCTGAAGGCAACCGTGGTTGAAATTTTCCTTTGATAGTTGCTCGCGTTTGACTGTATTCAGGTAACTCGGCTGATATACAAATGATCATCTGTGAAGGAATATTCATCCTTCTATAACAAATGTCTCTTCTAACAAAGATGACCATATTCGTAAGTCCTTATTCACTAGTTAATCAAAAACAACAATTTCAGCCAAAACAATTGTTTGTCTGGTGAAATTTAGCAATAAATGATCCTTTTCAGCAATTGTCTTAAAAGAAGACAACTGTGCCGATAATTGTTGGGCAAAAGATCTGTCTGTCAAAGAGAGACTGGTGGTTCACCTGGTGTGTATGGTCAATGTAAACGGCTGTAGTGGTAGCATGGACTAGAATGTCTGTCTACATCTACAAACCGATCATTCACCAGACCATTGCTCCTTCGATAGTTGGTCAACCATCAGCCTACTTCTAATGTGTTTGTCCACCTTTACTTACCAGGGATAGCTCTGTGTTTAAATGTCACCAAGTGTTTTGTCTGCTGAGCTGACCAGGAAGAGCGCCGTACGCTGACAATGTAATGTGTACGGGGAGCTCCCAGTTGTCCACCGACAGATGATGAGATGTCAGGAACAGGCAAACTGAATATTTTCGACTGATTATTTTGTTTTCCTAGGAGAAGTCCCCACCAGTAGTGTCTGGCCGGCGCTTTCTCCTCTCTACCAAACGTGTACAGGGCGTTTATTCCCCGTTTCGAGCCTGCATGTTTGTGGTGGAGACGAGGGGTATAGCTTTACCAGCAGCCTTCTGTGGATTTATGAGATCTTTACAGTAGCATGAACCAGCTTCTAAAAGTGCCCATACACCTTCGATAGTGGTCAGCCAAAAGAGAGCCATTTCCCCCAACTCTGCTGTACATACTTGGCTCGGCTAAGAGTGTACAGTATGTGTCTTCAACCTCTGGTGGCACTTTTCTTCTGGGAAAACAAAAGGATTGGGTGTTGAAGTTCTCTCTGCTGACTTCATATGTCAGATTGGAGATGGGAGCATACGATTTACATTTTTGGCTAACAATAGTCTAATGTATATGGTGTCCTTAACGATCGATTACCAGACGAAAGATCTATCAATGTTTGTTCAACTAATTTCTAATGTGTATGGTGCCTTTATTCCCCTGCATATTAATGGTGGAGACAGCTGTTGTCCTAGCTATTCCTGCTATCTATAGCGTAGGGGCCCCTTTACATTGGCACAAAGAGAATTATAATGTTACCATGGTATTTCATGTTGCTGTTGTATGTGAATATTTCATGCTTAATCAAGATTTGTCTTCTAGTAGAGTATATACTTGAAGGCACATTTTGTATAAGGAACCTCTGAATGCCTTGCACTGTTGATTGCACTATAGCCCAACCACTCATGTCCAGAGACACCCGACTCCACTCCCTACTCTTCAGAACCTGTTAAATACTTCCAATCAAACATAAGTTTGTGCAAGCGTAACATAGTCCATGTTGTTGTTTGGCACTAACCCGGAGGACTGTTTTGTCTTCCTCCACAGCCTGGATGTGTCTCCTCAGGTAGAAACCAGCTCCTCTGCTTCTTCCCACTATTCCCAATGCCTTTTTGCCCAACCTACATCTTTACTAGATGCATCTGCTTTGCCTAGAACTAACCTTCATAGAGCTTCTCCTAGTGGTGTCTTTGGGAGCCTGTCTGCTAGCAACCCGTTTCTAAACTCACTACAGAGCAATCCTTTCTTTGAGGACTTACTTTCTGACCGGTTACTAAATACTTCACCTACTCACTTTTTCTCTAGTTTTCCCTCTGGGTCTATTGCTACCTCAGAAGCTGCTGAATGGGGCTCTTCTCTTGTGGAGGAACACAGTCCATTGACCTCCTTCTGCTCTACAGAAGATATGAATTTGTACTCGCTCCAAGGAAAAAGTGGCAACTTCGAAGTGGCCGTTGATCATCCTGAATTACGTTCTACCCATAGCTCTTCATCAGAACCTCCAATGTTCACGGGATGGGAAGAACAATTTGATGCTCTTGCTTCAAGTCGATTGCAACCTTCATCTAGCAGTTACCAACAGTCCCCAGAACCTGAAGACCCTAACATCACAAGTGCCTCCAAGAACAATCCATTGTCTTCTTTTGGCAAACTGGAAACCATGACTGGCATGTTGACACCCCCCGATGGTAATGAATGCCATATACTGAAGTCAAATAACTCTAATTTTGACACATGTTGGCCAGACATATTGAAAAATGATGCAAAGAAATCTAGTGAACTCGAACCTTCTCCCCTTTTAACCAATTTCTCTCCAACAAATATTCCATCTACCAGGTTGATGGGACTTAAAGAATATAATTTTTCTACAGAAACATGTAAAGATCAGAATACATTTAACCATTCTTGTCAGCATGTAGATACTCCACTACCTGCCTCTGTCCAATCTCTTCTACAGATGGGGCAGAATATAGTTGGTGTGGAAGAGATAGTAAGGCAAGAATCTCCGATCCTAACAAAGGACACTGTTGCCATGGCTCTCATAGGTGAACACGTTCTAGAAGTGGCAGAAAGTGGTATTGACGTATATAGCACGCAGGTGTCCAAAGAGGCAGTTGAACAATTCTCAACCGTACACAATCCCGAAAGGATAAGGGATGAGCCAGAAGTCATGGTTACTGAAAAGGTTGAGGGGATAATTAAAGAACAGGCCATTAGTGTCAATGTAGGGTCTGTAGCACCACCCAAGCCCCCTCGGCTCATGCTGTCATCTTCGGTTGAACAGATAGAGACTGAAGATTATAATTACCAACAAACAAGCCATCAGGACACCACTGGAAAACAAATGGAGAACCCAGAGGAACATATGCAAGAGCAAAACATGGGGGTTAGCAAACAAATGGTCTCTCCAGTGGCCTGTTGTCCTGTAATTGAGATAAGGAGCCCAGTGTTAGAAGCTTTTACTGAAGACACCGAATCCACCACTGAGGGCCTTTTGACTAATCTAAGGGAAGAAAATAATGATTTGGGTGCTCTTAATGGGGAACACCTGTTAGATGTAAATGAAGTAACGCCAACAGAGCAGTTCAGGACTTGCCCATCGAGTGTCTCACTAGGCACAGACCTTTCAAGTGTTCATGAAGGCTCTGATAAATTGGAGTTAATTAACCGTAGTTCACCCAAGCCATTCAACTTAACATTGGGGGACACCAAACAGAATCACAACGACTTCAACTTCCAAAAACCAATGCCATTGTCAAAAATACAAAAAGGAAGTAGGTCTGAATTGTCTAGTCTCTCTAAAAAGGGTGACCAGTCTGACTTTTTGTTTTGGTCTGCCCTAGAGGAACAGATACCTTCACGTATGATAGAACTGGGCACCAAACAGAATGTGCCAAGGAGTCAGGGTGATATTGCCCTTTCAGATGGCAGAAATGTAAGCAATATGAACACGGGAGAAAGAACTGAGCCAGAACAGAATAATAACGGAGATGTATTAGTCCTAATGGGGGTAGAATCCAATAGTCCACCACCAATTGAGTTACAAGATGCTAGGCTTAATTATGAATCTAAAGCTTTAGGAGATGATAGCCAACATGGTTATTCTTTGAGTCAACAGTCTTCTTGGTCAGCAGATATCATTGTTGACTTTAAGAATGAGGACTTCTGGAGAACAAATTCTGACCAGTTAGACCAAAATCATGTAGAAAATTTGCCATCACCAGGAAATCCCTTTACCCCAGTCGACAGAACGCCTTTAAGTCACAAAAACCCATTTACTGTTGAACGGCTTCAAAGTAGTCAGAGTTCCGAGTGTTCACTACAAGAAGATACAAGCTTCAAAGACCTTCATGCTCATGCAGCTATTAGAAATTTTCCATCTGCTGTTCCCCCATCTGATATTGATATGAAAGCTCCTTACCTGCATGGCAGTCCACCTCTGGCCTTCTCCACTCCTTCCCTAGCAATAGCCCCAAACCCTAAGCCATCAAACTTCCCCTCTCCAATCATGCTTCTGACAACCTCTGGTGCCACTACAACAACCAATACCCACACAGCAACTCTGTCGGGCTTGCTCTCTCCTGTGGCCGGTGGTGTGACAACAGCTGCCCCTCCGATTCTGCCTCTGGAGACACAGACAGCTGACAATCCATTTATGCCACTAAAAACCAGGTGAGCTATCGGGAAACTTGGATTGTGTTGTGTGTGATGAGAATGTTGACAGCGTGGCTGAATATGTGGAGAGCATGCAAGTAGTCCTAGGCAGGAATCGCTGTGTGTGTGTATAGTTTCCTTCAGTGAAGATGGTTAATTATCTACATTCCTGCGCTTGGTCAATGTGACGACACCAGGATTAAATATTGAACCATATAAAATTGCAGTAATTCCAGGTGCCCACAGCTTGGTGTTGAGTGACAGCTAGCCACTCCGTAATTTGAAGGCCACAATTAAAGTGAACCTTACAGGCTGAACTTGTAGATGGCATGTGTATAGTCAACATACCTTTTTGCCCTCTGGTGCTACCATGCTGCTTTCGTTCTTACATTCTGGTCCCCATCTGATTCCTTTTAAGATGGCCACCACCATCTCAGACATCACCAGCCAAAGCTTTGTAGGAAAGTCAAATACAGCCCCTCTTCACTACCCTTGGACAGACAGGCAACGATGATGGAGGACACTAGCTATGTTGACTATAAGTTCGTCATGAATAGTCACATTTTAGGATTGGTCTGGTGAGTTGCTTTTAGTTACAGTAGTGGCCATACTTTTTATCGATATCCTGTCTAAGCAGAGTGTTGGGTTCGGTCTATACACATTGCAAAAAATATGAAAAGAAGCTCGAAAATGAGACCTGAGTTCACGTTTCTGGACAATTTGAAGATGTGTCTTGAGTTTTTCCAATTGAGAAATGAATACAGGGAAGTGCACAGGTCCCACAGACATGTCAGGGGTATGTAGTTCTAGACATAAAAAAAAAACAATTATAGGCGATATTCACAGCAATGCGAAATACACTTGTTGGAGTCCTCTCAACTATCCATGTCCAAATCTTTAGTTGACTGTTTATTTGCCATATGTACATAACTAGTTGAGAAGATCTTTCCCCTTGATGCTCCTTCAAGCATGCACGGTTTCTGTACCCATACTTTTTTTAGAGGATCTGTGTACTTTATTTTTAGGGAAATAGTGACAGGTCCTTATCATAACTTTCGTATGATCCAGCAGTTATGGTATGAATATGGCCATTTATGGCACAGCCATATATACATAAGATATACCTTAAATGTCTTATCATTGGGGGAGATCATCAGAACTAGGGTACTCCTTTGTTTCTACCCCAAAGCCAAGTAAAATTAGAAAGAGAGCACCAGTACTTTACCTAAGAGTGAGATCCCAATGATATGCCATAGATATTTATCACTTGGGGTACTCTTCTAATATGGAGCTGGCTCCTCTTCGCTGCTCTCTTTTGACTCGAGCATCAGTGAGGTGGGCAAGTGATGTTGGCTATGAAGTCCTGGATCATGGTAGGTGTTCCATTTCATTCAAGAGGTTTTCACTGGGTCGAGATAAAGCTTTGTCATGTGCTTGCACTAATATAACCAATGTCATTACTCATAGACCTTGCTGTTTGTCCATAGCAAATTGTTTTGGTGAAACATGAAAGCACTTCTCCAAACTGTGGCCAGAAAATTAGACATTTGGACACACGTCTCTGGGTAGTCGTTGTTTGATGGAGCTGAATATGTGCTCAACCTATGTGTCTGGGGTGGACATGTAGTGTACAAATTGGTGAAATTTTGATGGTTTGTCAACGTGCATAAATTCTGTAACCGCAGGTAAAAAGTATCATAGCTGTCAATTCAATTGACCCAATTCCAGCAGCTCCAAGATATGGTGGCATTGACTCCCAGACCTTACCAACCGAATATCTCCAACAATATTGGCTATAAAATTGCTACTGCTAATGGTTCAATAACCATTGAAAAAAGTAATGGGCAGAGAGGACAACCTTGGCTTGTACATGATGTTAGACCACGAGTTTTGGACCCGCGGGGATTTGAATTAAAAAATTGGACCCAGACCCAGATTTCTTTATTGTGGCAACCATTAACCTACATTGAGAACTTTAGGCGAACACAGAGAAATTGGAGAATTTTTTTTTTTTTCTTAGGCGTTCATTTGCATCTTACCCTAAGTGAAATAACGTGAGGCACCAAGGCCTGACCCACATTTACTAAACCATTTAGGTTAGTTTTTGTGCTAAAGTGTTTCAAAAAGTGGCCAATGACACTTGATAATTTCACGCTAAAGTTTCTAACATCTCTCGTTACCTACCAAATGTGGACATGATCTCCAAGGGGACTTAGTTCTAGTCCTATTTAAGAAGAATAAAGGTTTAATTTTCTGGCTGCTCCATTTTTAAATGAGACATTTATTAAGGGGTGTGTGGCTTTTAATAAATTTGGCGCAAATCACATCAACTATATTGTTTACGTAAATATGGGCCAGCAAACTTGTTTCATCATTCTGCCAATGTCATGGCCGATAGCCTCACAATCGGATACACAGATCGGTAAGCCTTCAGTCCCGAAGGGAGATTCGTCTTGGTGGTTTGTACTGCAGTGTAGTTGATCCAACCGATGAAATTCACCCCAAAATGTAGCTCTGTGTGCAGTGTTAAGGTATTATGGGGGGCATAGTGATAACACCTACGATCAAAGGTCCCCAAAGCCTCTTTTCAGCTCATGTCCACCTCTAAGCACCATTTTAAAGTTCACACTTAGAAATTCACGATTTTGCGGTCTTCTCGGCTAAAATCTTCCCAAGAAACCTGCCTGTACCTGGTAAGGCTATATATTCTCTTGGTGTGTCTATAGGTGACGCAACTTTAGGTGTTCATTATAAACGCACTACAGTTTTGTTTCTACTACTTCTGGAGACACATGATGTATCTCCATTGTAACAGACAACAAACTCTGTGTAGTCAGATTCTTCAGTTACAGTCTGATCTATTTTCCATCTTCTTTCTAATGTATATGCGTAAATTATCCTTAGCATAAAGTAGGGGGCAACTGGAAATAATTTTTGTTGTCTGTTACTATGGAGACACGCAGTTCTGTATAGGAGCTGTGGAAGCCAATCTGGCCAATTTGGGATCTATTGCCATGTTGCTTCATTTTTTATCTTAGATGTTTTCTGACAATCAAAAAAGAATTTGGTTGTAAAGATGTAGGTTGTCATTAACGGTGGACATATCTATGGGTTTCCCTCATCAAGCTTGTTTGCTGCATCTGTAAATGACCGATGCGAAGAAAACGCTGTAGGATTGAGAGTGTAGTGGTCCAAGAGGATTCAAGCTGTGATGGATCTGTCACATACAGACACCAACAAAGTTTGACGACCCTTACTGGCTTATAATAGGGTCCATCTGGATCTGTCATGGTTTCCGTCATTTTTACTAAAAAAAAAAAAAAATGGTGTTGCATGCTGTGCAAAGTGTTTTTTTTTGTTTTTTTTCTTGGTTGAATCTTCGGAGGCTCCAAATGTTACCTGAGATGCAGATAAGTGTTCTGCAAAGTGAACACAGATGACTTTTAAAAAAGAACACACACAGATCGAGTCCGTGCACGGTCGCTTTCCCGCACACCGGCTCAAAAAATGGGCAAATATAGACTGGGTCAGTGTTCAGTCTGGGTGCTGTTGGTTGTAAACTCAGAAAATACTTGTATGGTAAGCCCATGTGAAAGTGGCCTTACTGTTTTAGCCAGTGGCTCACGGGCAACAACTTCTGTGATTGCAGATGTTTCTTTCCTTTTCCAACCACAATGGTCAGACTGCCATGATGACATCTTCTGATAAATGCAGAGTTTGCTGGCCAAAGATCTTTGGCCTTGTTTTTGCATAAATCCCTACCCTTTATAGGCAGACAGATCATTTCCAACCCCAGTCTGGGTCCGTAAATCAATTCGGACCCAGATCACGACCAGTAAATCAATAAAGATCATAGACCAGACAGGTAAATCAATTCAGACCTTAGATCAGAACCGTAAATCAATTCAGACCCCAGACCAGACCTGTAAATAATTTTAAAACCCCAGACCAGACCTGTAAATAATTTCAGACCCCAGAGCAGACCTGTAAATCGGTTCAGACCCCAGAGCAGACCTGTAAATCGGTTCAGACCCCAGAGCAGACCTGTAAATCGGTTCAGACCCCAGAGCAGACCTGTAAATCGGTTCAGACCCCAGAGCAGACCTGTAAATCGGTTCAGACCCCAGAGCAGACCTGTAAATCGGTTCAGACCCCAGAGCCGACCTGTAAATCGGTTCAGACCCCAGAGCCGACCTGTAAATCGCTTCAGACCCCAGAGCCGACCTGTAAATCGCTTCAGACCCCAGAGCCGACCTGTAAATCGCTTCAGACCCCAGAGCCGACCTGTAAATCGGTTTAGACCCCAGAGCAGACCTGTAAATCAATTCAGACCCCAGAGCAGATCTGTAAATCAATTCAGACCCCAGAGCAGACCTGTAAATCAATTCAGACCCCAGAGCAGACCTGTAAATCGCTAATGAGCGTTCCCATGATCTGGCGGTGTGAATGTACTGCCGATTATTTGATGAACGAGCAAAAAACTCTCGTTCATAAGGTAATTCGCTCGTTTGTGCTTACACAAAAATTGTTTGCCGGCAGCAGATGGATCGGTTGTCGGCAAACAAGACAGTATGGGGAAGAGCAATGGCGTAGTGATTGCCGCATGTAATGGCAGCGGTCTTCTCCACCAGTGAGCAGCAGATGGTCAGAAGGGAACGATAATCTGCTGTTCTGTTGTCCCATGAAAAGGGACCTTTAGTGATACTTCCGCTTGACCACAGTGCTGCCACTTGCGTCAGGTTCACCTACTGAAAATGCTACTTTTACGGTGATCACATGCTGATGACTTTACGGTGATCACATGCTGACGACTTTATGGTGTGCTCAGAGACTGAAAACCAATAGTCGGGGGCAGGCATGGGGTTAAACTTCTAGAAAAAAAAAAATTATCACTCGCCTGTTCAGAGCATCCCAGCACCAACCTTTAATCTCCATCACTTGCACTGGAAGTGTGACCGGTCACGACTTCCAGCCCGTCGGTGGCCTCGGCAGTGATCTTTGTAATGTGCTGTTCCTTCGCAGGTCAGAATTTTTTTTGACATTTTTATACCATGCATGCCCCCTCCAACTATTGGTTCCCAGTCTTAGAGAACCCCTTTAAATATCAGAATGGTATGTTCTCACTATGTGCTAGAGACTATTTTTGGTCAGGTTATTAACCTAAGCCCGACATCAACTGCACATGTAAGGCGGAAGTCAGGAGCTTAAACATGGAGCTGAGCCTGTGCCATGGCCAGCAAGTGACTGCTGTTTTATACAGTCGAAAACTGCGGGCAGTGTCCGTGATCCGGAGACAACTCTGATCATGGACTTTTAATTCCTGGCTGTGGAGCGGTCCGCTGCGATTGGACAGCGTCACAGCCAGCGTGAAGGATACGCCCACTGAGAAGAGCCGAGGCCTCCTCCTATGCTAGTAATTAGAAAGTTCAGGTGAATTTAAGTCCTGACTGTTGTCTATGGTCTAAACGGGTCAACAATTGCATGTTCAAGGCTCCTAGGGGGTATAAAAATAAAGTTAAAACAAAAGTGAAAATTTTAATAAAAAATATAAAAAAAAAAAAACACAAATTGCCCCTTTTACCCATTTCACAAATAAAAGAAAAAACATAAACTTTGCTATCTCCACATCCAAAAATACCTGTCGCCAAGCAATATTTTGTTCATTTTGTTTCTTTGCCGCATCTCAAAACCTATACCTTTTTTTTCTATGGAGCTGCATGAGGACTTTGTTGGGGTGCTGATGTCTTACTGAGGGATCTCCGTCCCTCTGAACTGCTTAGATGCCACACTCACTGTTTGGGTCACACGGCCCAGATTGGTGCTTCTGCCAGTTCAACCGATTAGAGCAGGAGCCCGGCTTTCATGTGCGAGTAGCACTTAGACTATGCCCTCATAAAAACATAGCGGCTTAGCCTAAGACCCATTAGTGACTGCTGTAAAAAGGCGTATTGGCGGTCTATTTTATCCCGTGTGGCCCTTCCCGCGGTCTCCTTGTGGCCGCGGCCCTTCCCGCGGTCTCCTTGTGGCGGCGGCCCTTCCCGCGGTCTCCTTGTGGCGGCGGCCCTTCCCGCTGTCTGCTTGTAGTGGCCCTACCAGTTATGATAGCATAGTTCAATATACAATTAAAGGAATGTGCACTTACCCTGTATATCTGTAGTGGGGACTCCCGGTGAGCTCCGTGACTTCAGTAGAATTACCTGGAGATATATTTTAGTGCCCCCTATCTTCATGTCCTCGTGTGTGAGATGTTGGAAAGTCATGAATGTGTTCAGCTGATAGCCATTACCAGAAGGAGACTTATAAATATGTGACATCTCTCTGTAGGAAATCACATTAAACCTCCGCGGTTCTTCTCTCTTGCAGTCCCCACCCAGTGAAACCGATCAGCGCCACTCACTCCGAATCAACGGCAGAAAAGAAGACTCAGCGACCGGCAATCACCACCGCACTGAGCAGCGGGCTGGAGAAGTTAAAGTCTGTGACCGGCGGACAGAACGCCACACCTAAGAAACAAGAGCAGGAGCGGCTGAAGGTGCGCACTCACCACATATATCATATTGTGGAGGTAGATAGAGGGGCCCTGACCTTATATATATCATGTCATGGAGGTAGAAAGAGGGGCCCTGACTTTATTTATATCCTGTCATGGAGGTAGAAAGAGGGGCCTGACTTTATTTATATCCTGTCATGGAGGTAGAAAGAGGGGTCCTGACGTATACGGTATATCATGTCGTGGAGCAGCAGTATTGTGTGGCTCTGTTTTCATGAACATAGAGGGGTCCTGAATAGCGTTCCCATCTCTTTGACATCCTTATGGTTCACTCTGTCCTGTTTCTCAGAATCCAATATTTCTAAGATGAGCCAGAGTCCAGCAGTGCTTATCTACAGATGATGTGGGGTGGTACTCCACCCAGTGTCATCGTTAACATAGTAACCTAGCTTGTAAGGCTCAAATAAGACAGACGTCTGTCCATCCAGTTCAGCCTGTTATCCTCAAGTTGATCCAGAAGAAGGAAAAAATACCCCATGTGGTGGAAGCTAATTTTCATCACTTTAGCGGAAAAAATTCCTTTCCGACTCCAATCAGGCATCAGAATAACTGCCTGAATCTCTAGTAGCTATAGCCTGTAATATTATTACACTCCAGAAATACATCCAGGCCCCTCCTGAATTCCTTTATTGTACTCACCATCACCTCCTCCTCCATAGTCTCACTGCTCTTACCGTGAAGAATCTTGTATCTTTGGTTCCCTCTGGTTAATAATTTTCTTTCTACCTTCTCTTCAGGATCTTTGTCTACCAGACCAAGCGGCTAAGTACTACCACCTTACCCATGATGAGCTGATCCAAATGCTGCTGCAACGTGAGGCTGAGTTGTCGAAGAAGGACAGCCACGTACGAGAGTTAGAAGAGTACATTGATAAGCTGCTGGTGCGAATAATGGACCAGGCACCTGCTCTGCTCCAAGCCCCGCTGGAAATGAAAAAGTAGACTCCGTCCTTGGTCAACGTTGGGACAATCTGAGACCTGTTTCCTTGCTCGGTGGTGTAAATCTTGGGTATAGAGTGGACAAACAGCTCTGTAGTCTTGACATGAACCCTTTCCCAACGCACGTCTTAACTTTTTCTGATGCTGGACGTCTTAGAACTTGACACAAGAAGCTTCCAGGAATGACTTGCCATTGATATCTTAAGTTTAGCGGATAATGCACGTTGGGTGCAGTGATTGTAGCAGCTCCTTATTCTCCACAGGCCAAAGACAGTGGGAACCGTTCTGCGTCCACAAAGGTGTGAAGACGACGTCGTAAACACTCTCCATATCTCGGTATACACGCATTGCTTCGCTGCTCTCCTCGTTGCAAGATCATCCATTGTGTTTGCAGTAACTTTCTCAAGTGTGACGTAGTTGTCTGGGATTCAGTCCAGGCAGTTGACAGTACAACAAGTATGAAGAGTGTCAACACTTCTCACAGTTTTCTCTGTTACTCGGGTAAATATTCTGTGCCGTAGTAAATAGCAGAGTTGTCAAAGGGGTTGAAAACAATACAAGAGATGTTACAGCAGCAGGCAGCCATCTTGGAGGACAATGCAGGTTCATCTAGCATAGTTCATGATGCGTGTATACCTGTTGGAGCAACCTCACGGCACCCTCCTGCAACCGTCCTCAGGGCACCCTCTTGCCTCTTTGATGTAAACCTATTGGTTGCTGGTAAGCGTTGCAAGGTTTTAGTGCGTCATCTTGCAGCTTTCTAGATCAGTGTTCCCCCAACTCCAGTCCTCAGGGCCCACCTACCGGTCAGGATTTGAGAATATCCCACAAAATGAATGCCTGAGGTAAGTCCTGGTGCATCAACACTAATTGTATCACCTGCTCAATACTAAGGAAATCCTGAAAACATGAGCGGAAGGTGGGCCCCGAGGGCTGGAGGTGGGAAACACTGTTCTAGATCACTGGTTTTGTGCCCGGGTGGTGAACCTACATAGATGATGGCGGCCTGTAGTTGCTAATAAGGGAGTCCACTTTAATATTTCGAAAGTGTGATGTCGCCCAAAAGTATTCTTGTACATTCAGCATATGGGAGTGTCCTCTGAAGAGAGTGGCATGCTTCTTGTCTTGGACACCTGTCCTTCAACCAGACCCCGGACCAAAGGTTTTACTAGCTTAGCCCTTTGTATTACAGCATCTTCAGTGCATGAGTGACTGTGGCTTCATTGATAGATCAAACATAGATCTTATTGGCAATGGAGGAGAGGAGCTTTCTCCAAATCCATTATGTACCCTCTTCGATCTACTGTAGCTCCACCTATGGACCTCAGTTGACATCCACAGTACATGCAGTGTTGTTTTTTTTGCAGATATATCTCATAATTATCCATTATACCATGATATTCTACTCCCTTCCAGAGCTGCATTCAGTCTTCTACTGGTGCCCTGTTGACTCTCAGGCTACAGGACCTTACGGCATCTTCCCACTGCCACCAGCTGGTCCAGTGTCTGTACTATGCATGCTTTGCTGTGGTGCTTTCTGGGAGATGTAGTTATTATATAAATGTAAAGGATCTGATATAGCAAAAAAATAAAAAAAAATTCAAGCAGCTGCCAGCAGAATTGTAAATGCAGCTCTGGAGGTGATTTGGAGTAGAAGATACGAGGCAACTCAAGATCCGTACGAAATCCTGAGCTATGCTCAAAGGTTTTATAAACTTTTCCAGAAATTGGGGACTGGATTCGTTCTTGAGGACACGGGGGATTCGGAATAAGAAGGCCACTTGCCAGTCTCTTCCTCGAGTATTTCAGTTGCACAAAGCAAACACTATTTACTGTAGTTTCTTCTAACGATGTAGTGTATATTGGGTGGTATACAAATATCTCCTGCCTTCTTTTTATACCTTTTGTATAAGGGAGACTGTCATTTCTCCCGAGTTCTTCTTATTTTAAGGTTTGTTTCTTTCCTTCAGGCTGTAGATATCTGATATTTAAGACGTTTACAGACGTTTAAAAGTGTCTTAACGATAAATTCACGTTTTTTCCCCCCAGTTAGCTCCTTGAATATGTTATGCAATTGTATGTTTGAGCCCATATGGGTAAATTCATATCGGCCACTATGAAATTGTTGGGCATAGTCTATTTTTTGCGGCCTCCAGTGGCCTGCAGTCCAGTTATTGACTATGGGCCAAAAAGTCTCTTCTCTTTCGGATGATGGTGGATCCACTAGGAAGTCCCCATGTGGAGTGTCTTCAGTTTTTCAATGGAGTGTATATTTCTTTTCGACAGTGGTTCTGTCTTGAAGCCAGCTTCCACTCAACATGTTCTCCGTTACACTACTTCGGTTTCTCTTGGATATTCAACAGCAACTGCCATAGTTGTATAGAAACTGTTGTTCTCTTTCACTATAGATACTGTTTAGATTAGCTCTTTGTGACTGGAGACCTCTGGGGTTTTTTCTTTTTTTGTGACTGTCTTTCAGAAATGGATACCAACTCTGATGCAAAAGAATAACAAGAACTTTGGTTGGTTGACGTGAGGCTTTGGTGAAATGGTTGATTCGCATAGTGCTTTCTTCATAGATGGTCCTTTATGGTGCTCGAAAACACCAGTGCATTCGTAGGAAAAGGATGATCGTGTGCACCACTGTGGGTGGTCTTATTATCCATCCACGTTTAGACGAAATCCACAGGGTTTCTTAGATCTCTAAGTAGTCATGGACATGATCAAGTTGGATTTCCTTTTCACAGTCCGTTTTTAGATCAGAGGACAGGAAGACTTGGCAGTATGTCGAACGTTTGTATTCCTTGAGGATTGGTTATGATCGCCTGAAGAGTGAATCTTTTTTTTGTCACTAAAACCTAATGAATCGATCTGAACGTTCAAAAATACTAGCTCCAGCATGGCTCATGTCCCAACAAAGTGGTTGACCCCCCCCCCCCACTTCAGTGCATCTACTCTGGTGGCTTCTACTGGTCCTGTAGCGATGACATCATGCACATCATTCACGTAGCCACTTAGTAGTGACGGATGTTTGGCATGTGACCTATTTCTTGCTCTTTTCTTTATAATCCTGGACAACTCCCTTTAAGAATCTTGTCTGTATAAAAGTATACTTGGCTGCCTTTTGCACTACCTACTTTCCAGAACTTGTAGAAGCTCTTGTAGATTGACATTTTGGGGTATCTGATATGGTTCCAGTTCTTGCCCGTTTTTCGACTCTCTATATACAAACCTAGTCGGGCACTGATCAGTGCAGCATAGGCTTCTCTATACCATATGATCAATTTTCTGTTGACTTCTTCTCCTACTTCACGGTAACTTCTTGTAGAAATTATTTTAATATTCTAACCGTTGAGGTTGAATCAACACCTCATAATGTAGTAGATCAAAGAAAGAAGCTGTTTCCAAGTAGCTCATATATTTGACAGAACTAAATAGTACTTTTTGTCCACAAAGCGGTCACGTCTGTTCTGAATGTAGCTTTGTGTTCTCATGCGATTGTACGATTTTTGCAAACTTGATTTGTAATGAAACACAAGTTAACAAGATAAGCTAAGGGCAGAAGAAAACTACAGAGAAGCGCATTTTTTAAAGAAGTTCTCCAAAAAATCTGATCCACACCCCTGACTGTTACAAGAACTTTTGACAACTTCTTTACCTCTACCTAACTACAGCTTTTTTATAGGGTTGTCAGGCCATGTGTCCATAGCAACCATTCTCTGACTAGTCAAGTCTTCTGCCCAAAGCCAAATTAGCACTGGGATGTGGGCAGATGGAAGCTTGGCAGGGGTACAACTCATCCCAAGCTTTTCTCCATTTCATAAATCTTGGGGGGTAGAACAGTTTTAAGTCTTAGATGTGTATTGGCCAAACCTGGCTGACCATCTAATGTGTATGGAGACTCCCCCTCCCCAGTGGCTGATGTCGAGTAAGATGAGGATCGGACATGTTGGATTCAGTTGGCCAGTTCCTTTGTTGGCATAGGTGACCCTCTCCCCATTCAGAACAGATGCATAAATATGAATGGGAGGATAGGGTTAGAATGAGTGTTTGGCCATTGGCTAGCATACCTTCTCATTGGAGAGAGGGGAGTAAGCCATTGCCAGACTACTCTAGCAGAGACTTGTGTCTCCTGGGAACAAAAGGATCGGTCATGTTGAATATACAACTACCAGATCCAGCTCATCAACTGAGTTGAGAGGCCTCCATAGACATTAGATGGTCTACAGGTTCCACCAAAATTGGTGGATTTGGCCATTGTTAATCTGATGTGAACGGCCAGACGTAGGTATAAGGTACGAGACACGATTGAGACCTCATAGTCATAGACCTTTTGGGGTTGTCTTCTTGTGTCAGCGAGGAGATCTGCAGAACATCCTCATTTTCAGCATCTTACTCCTTGCGATGCGTTCTTGGGAGTCATCTGATAAGAGGTCATGAATTGAAAACTGCAAAACCCGAATTTCTGCCAGTATTTGAACTTACACGAGTCGTCAATGATTCCTTATGTGTGGATTCTGTTTTTATGGGGGGAAGGGAGGGGGGTCGAGTATTGGGTATGTCATGTTCTCGAGTCCAGGTATATATATATATTGCTCTACCAAATATGTATATCTATATTTTATAAGTGTTGCTTACGTTTACGAATGTTCATGAACTGTTCCTATGTTTTTAAGCACTTACAAATAAAAGTCAACTGAACGTCTCTCGTCTGTTGCACTTCCATAAAATCCATTACTGCACTGTGTGAACCTGACCTTCCAATCACATCCCTCTGCTGGACACTACCTACCTGTCATAGTTACATATTGCGCGGTTCAGGACCAGACACAGATTACCTCTTTTCTGCACACGCTAACAGTTTTAACTTTATTTGTTGGGTTAGTGACAAGAGTTTTATTTTCTTTGTTTTCGTGAATCGCTGTGCTGCCAAAATACTTTTTTGTTTGCTTTTTTTTGCCACAACACAAGTCAAAAAAGCAACAAAAAAATAAAGAAAAAGCCAGTAAATGTGTTTTTTTTACAAAGCTTTTTTTTAATAGACTGGCTTTTTTTTTTATTTTTTAGACACAGCAAGTTTGAGTTTTTTTGCATCTTTTCTTATCCCCCTTCTTTAAGGAGGAATAAACACCTGAACAAAAAAAATCGTTATTGAACAAAAGCCATAAAAGTGCGAGCAGTTCCTATGGTGTTTTTTTTGATTGGTAAAAAAAATAAAACGCTAGAGCAAAGGTATGTCTATAGGGGCCCTATTGCAGGTTATTTTTTTTCCCCAGCGGCAGTCCTTAAAGGGGTTGGGCACCTTTTGGGGGGTTTGGTGTTCCTGGCCAGACCTGCAAAGTGAAGCATACTAAAGTGCTACAAGCCACTTGGTCCCGGCTCCTTCGCTCTGGCTTCGACTGCCACTCCAAGGTCCCTCACTGTCAACACCTGCCTCGTTGCCGCTGCAGCCAATGACTGGCCGCAGCGGTGACCCAGCCCCCTTGCATCATGTCAATGCAAGAAGGGCAGGTCACTTCTGCAGCCACTCATTGACTACAGCGGCATCGAGGCAGGTGTTGACAGTGAGGGATATAAGAGAGTGAACGAAGGAGTGGTGGACCATGATGGCGGGGTCTGCTCATAAACCCAAAAAAAGGTGGCCAACGCCTTTACCCATCTTTTTATATTTTTCCCTTCAGTACTAGCAATCGCCCAACTGATGCCAGTATATATACACTGCAGTGCTATCCCGTAAGTGGCCATACAGACTGCCACCCATTGAGTGTGCCCATTAATAAGAGTGAAACTACTCGACTGCATGTCTGAAATGAGAAGCCTATAGCCATCTATATTTTATGATTTTGGAGATTTAAAAAAAAACTACATAAAAACAGGAAAAAACACTTGTAAAGTTTTAAGGAAGGTACTCCTTGCCCACCAATAATCTGAGTACGACCTGCTCCCTACCCTTGTGTTGATGCAGTAATGCGACCTCATTGCTCAGACCACCAGGAACTTTGACCTCAATTTTCACAAAAATGTGGAGCAGCTTGAGGTCTCAGAAAATCAGTGAAAACTGATGATCTATTAAAATAACGAGATCATTGTCCTTGTCTCCAGCAGCTGCCGCCCATCGCACGATGGTAATCTCCACTATTATCAGCCATAAAGCGCAGTAATGTCAGATGTAATCACGTAGAATCCCGGCAGCTGTTTCCGAGCATCAGGATCACGTTGTGTTTTGCTAAGACGTCTAAAATCCCATTAATGTTATGAAAATGAAAAAAATAAAGTGGAGTCTTCTTACAAGTCTATAAAGCAGCGTCTCGTTTTCTTAGCGTGAGACGAGCGGCTTAGCCTCAGACACCACATATTTGTAATCTGTCCGTGCAGAGCTCCCATACGACCCCCGCCCCCCGGTCATTAGTAAGGTATATTGGTGTTATATTGACTTATATTCTAATAGCAACTCTGGAGGTGTATTGGTTCTCATTGATGAGATCCATTGGTTGTACTGTGACTTATTTTCAAGGCAATGCTCCATGGGAAAAAAGTATGCTAATTAACTCGTCAGCCAAATCCAGACTCTCCCATCTGTAGACAGCTGTTTTGGGGTTCTTCTACTGACAAGGGGCAAGTATCCCACAAGAGCTAAAGATGCTTCGCTCTTCCTTTCGGAGAAGTCTCTGGTTGGGCTGAAGTATGTTCTCCCAGTGTTTGCGTTGCTTTCCTCCGGGTTCTCCGGTTTCCTCCCACACTCCAAAGACAGACTGATGGGGAACTTAGATTGTGAGCCCCACTGGGGACAGTTGGATGCTGATGACTGTAAAGCGCTGCGAAATATGTCAACGCTATATAAGTGCATAAAATAAATAAACATGCTAATTTGCTTACTTTTCCTCAAAGGAAAATCATAAAGATTTACGATGCTGTGAGTTTGAGGTAAGTTAAACCTACTCTTGGCCGGACACACATCCAAAATCTGGAGGCACCTGGACCAGGCCTAAGCTTCCATGTGAGTCTCTTCAATGAGAATCGGTAACCCCGAGCTCCATCTAAAGCTGGCCATGCACATTAGGTAAAAGTTGGTTGATGGATGACCACCAGTTGAACAAACATCTGGTGAACATGGGTTTTGCAGATTCCGCCGTACACACTTTAGTCCTTACAGTTGTTCAAACTGCCCATATATGCTTAAAGGGGTTATCCAAGTTATATTTATTGATGACCTATCCTCAGGATAGGTCATCAATATCAGATCGGCGGGGGTCCGACACCCGGCACCCCCGCCGATCAGCTGTTTGAAGAGAAGGCGAGCGCCGTGCCAGCGCTGCCTCCTCGTCATTGTTTACATGCTGGCCGTTGCATCTGCAGCGGTGAGCAGGTGTAATTACACCCAAGCCGTTCCATTCATTTCAATGGGACGGCTCTGTAGTATACACTTGTATAGAAACGAGCCGTCCCATTGAAATGAATGGAACGGCTTGGGTGTAATTACACCTGCTCACCGCTGCAGATGCAACGGCCAGCATGTAAACAATGACGAGGAGGCAGCGCTGGCACGGTGCTCGCCTTCTCTTCAAACAGCTGATCGGCGGGGGTGCCGGGTGTCGGACCCCCGCCGATCTGATATTGATGACCTATCCTGAGGATAGGTCATCAATAAATATAACTTGGATAACCCCTTTAATGGAATCTGGTGTTGGATGTAAGATCTTTCTGGGAACGTTCTTTTAAAGACAGATCTTTCCTTCACAAATGATCTTTCTTTGAACAAAAGATCTTTCTTTCAACTATCGGACCAAAATATTAAACATGGATGACTAAGATGATTGTTCGATATTAAGTTTCAACCAACAAACGTTAGTTTTGGTTAAAATAGTCAGTTTCGATCAACTTTTAGTCTGTGTGTGGCTGCCTTAAATCATCTCATCCAATCCCTTGCCATGAACTTACGAGCGGCTACACATGGGTATCTTGTTTGGACGATGAGCTAATTTGCATTCTGACACCAAAGAAGTCTACAGTTGAGGAAAGTCAAAATGGGAGGGTAATTAAAATTCTAAATTCTTAGGATGGACAGTAATGTTTAAAGGAAGGTCTGCCAGTCCATGGTCAACCGGTCGATCAAAATCAGACAATTTTCCTATGCCAAATAGATTTAAGAAAGAATATGCTTTAGCTTTCCCCAGAACAACCAGAAGCTTCCGATTAGGTGAAAAAGTCCAGATACACATTCGATACTGACCAAAAGAAGTAATGTAGAAATAAGTATAGACCAAAAAAAATCCAAATTATCCAATATAAAAAACTTCAGCCATGAGTTTCGCTGAATGTTTTTGGATGGACGTTATAAGGCGGACCCTTAAAGTCATCCTCTAGTTCAAAAACATAACAAATTCACATAAACTGGGAAATGAACAGAACACTTCCATGGTGACCTCCTTTTAATCTTTTCAACTGCAGATCCCCTTATTCTTGGGCCCCTCTTCTGCCATGCAGGGTGGCCGCACCACTTCTCAGACTATCTGATGCATACTGTCCATTTCGCAGTCCAAGACACTTTCTGCTGCCCTTGGATTGGCCAGCGCTGCTCACCTGAACAATGCTGGCCAATCCAAGAGCAGGGCTGGAAAAGTAGGAAGTGTCTTGGGCTACCAATGCACAGTGTACACCAGGTAGTCTGAAAAGTGGTGTAACCATCTTGGATGACAGAAGAGGAGCCTAAGAATTAACCGATCTGCAGCTGAAAATGAGGGCCAGAGGGAAGTGTTCCGCTGGTTCCCTAGTTAGTGAATTTTTTTTTTCTTGAACCAGAGGGTCACTTTAAAGCTAAGGTCCCAATGATGATCACAGGTGGACAAAAGAATTCAGCCTAGTTGACCCATGCTTCACTCTTTGGAAAAGTTTCACCAGAAGGCTGATCCTGCAATTTTTTTTGTTTTTACATCACCATCCCCATCTCCATTCTCTAAGAGCCATAACATTTTTTTTATTTTTTTTTACCACACCAGTTTTGAGGCTTTTTGTGGCACCTTTAATTTCTGCACAATAAGAACATTTTTCATAGAAAAAGAAATTTGCATCGTCACATTCATGAAGCTGTAACTTTTTTACTTTTTCATAGCTTTGTGGGCTTCTTTATTGTGGGGCGATACATTTTTCAATGTTAATAATATTTTTAGGGTTTAATTCCACAGCAATTCCGCTTTTTTTTTTTTTTTTTTTAACTGAATTCCTCATGCAGTACCAATAACATTTTAAAGGCTCATGTGCACGAGTGTGGTTGCTCGGTGCTCATGGGGACCCATTGAGTTGAATGAGTCCGCAATCCGCAACATACGGCCAAAGATAGAACATGTTCTATCTTTTTACGGTGTAGAGGCATGGATCAGAAGCCCATGGAAGCGCTTCATAAGGCCTCAGAACCGCAAAGATAGGTGAAGTATCTTCGTTGGTAGCTGGCGATGTGGACCCATTCAAATCAATAGGTCCACCTCCGTGATACGGAGTGCACACGAACAGTGCCTATATATTGCGGAATGGCTGGCTATGGTCTGCAGCACAGGCACAGAGCAAGTACGCTTGAGCTCCTATATTCGTGACCTATCCTAGGTCATTAATATCTGATCGATGGAGGGTCCCACTTCCAGCACCCCTGCTGATCAGCTGTTTGAAGAATGCTCCGGTGAGCATTGCGGCCTCTTATTAGACCAGTGACATCATTCATTGGTCACATGGCCTAGTTCCCTTACGTCCTACCAGCAGCACAGATGGGGTTAACCACCCCCCGTGGACTGGCAGGACCGGCGGAATGTTTAATGAGCCCAAGACTAATAACTCAATTTAACAATTAAGTATCTCCTTAAAAGGAGGAAGTCAACCCCCAGCCCACTGTGTTTTTTTCTGTCCTCCTGGACAGGTGGACTAGGCGGTTTGTTCCCCCCTTTCTTATGAAAAGTGCGGGGAGCCTTCTTTTCGTTTGGGTAACGGCGTTGCCTTTTTTCCTAGGTACCTTGTCAGTTTGGCCGGCAGCTTATTTGCCGGCCCTGGCTGGGGTATTTTGGCGGCGTCCTTGGTCCAGGATTCCCGGTCCCTGTGCGCCGCCATCTTCCGGAGGTGACGCGGGGACTCTCCTTTTGCATCACCTCCGGGTAATCCGGCCGTGATTTTTCACGGGCACGATTTTTTCATAGATGCGATTTTTTATGCATCTTCCTGTGGAGGATTTACTGGGGGAAGGGTGGATTGGCTATCCCTCCCCTTCCCCTATTTTGGGAGGCTGTGTGCTCCAGTTCAGTCTCTGGCTACATATGCTTTTTCAGCTAGATCCCAGAGTCCTAAAATTGGTGTTGTTCCACTTGTGGTGTTTTTTTCCTCAGCTGCCTCCGGTCTGTTTTTCTTCCTTTCCTGCGTAGATAGGTGGTTTACAAATGTTTTATTTGTCCCTTTTTTTCCCGCAGTGATGTCTCCTCTGCGGGATTCGGAAGGCAGGAAAGTGGATTCCAAGAGGAAGCATCTATCCTGCTACCATTGCAGCAGTCAACGGTTATTGTAAGCTGATCATACCTGCACTAGTGAGATCGCAGAAGCTAAGCAGCTTTAGGCTGGGCTAAGACCAGCTTGGGAGACCGGTTGGAAATCCCTGGGTGTGTTGACTTAACCTACACCTGGGGTTACAGCTGCGGTTAGAGGTTTCTGACCTCTAGTGAACCTATGTTGCAGGATATGTATCAATGGCTCTGTTAAAGGAGTCATAGGCCTGCTGGATGGAAAGGCTTCCTATTCGTGCCCAGGCCCCTATGGAGACCTCTGTCCCGGTAGAGAGACCTTCTTGGTCTCCTTAGTTTCTTCCTCCTCAGATGAGGAGGAGCTGACGTTGTGTTTTCTCCCCTGGAAAGACACAGAAGTTGCTCAAGTCCATCAGGTCGGGGGACCATGATGTTGACTCGGGGGGGAGTCTCCCGTTCCCGCTACTCGGGCACATCGTGTCTTCAAAGCGGATGAGACCCTCCTCTCTGTCATGATATTGTGTTTTCTCCCCTGGAAAGACACAGAAGTTGCTCAAGTCCATCAGGTCGGGGGACCATGATGTTGACTCGGGGGGGAGCCTCCCGTTCCCGCTACTCGGGCACATCGTGTCTTCAAAGCGGATGAGACCCTCCTATCTGTCATGATATAGAGTGTAAAAAACCTGGAAAAGGTCCGGTTTTAACAAAGTAGTTTAAATCCATGTTTCCGATGGCTTAACCCTTGGTGGATTCGTGGGGATCCATTCCCAAGGTGGACATGGCTATTGCCAAGTTGTCCAAGCGCACTCTGGTTCCTGCAGATGATGGGTCTAGCTGCAGGACCCCCTTGCAGAGTGGACACTAAGACGGGGTGTTACGGCAGCTGCGGCTTCTGCTTCCACAGCCATAACGGCTTTTTGAAGTCTCTACGTTCCTCCGATCTCGCCTGGATCAAATTCAAGTTGATGTGAACCAGAGGTTTGAACCAGATGCTTTCAAGACCATCAACCTGGCTACGGACTTCTTGTGCGATACCGCACAGCCCCAGTTGAAGCTAGCGAGGGAGCTTCCTGCTAGCAAAGCAAGTCCTGGGTATGAGGCCAAACACAGATCCTTGCTCTTGAAGCTAAGCAGCAGGTCTGTGGCTCATGGGAGACCAAGTGCGCCTTTGGCACCCTGTAACAATACTATCAAATAATGTCAGGGGCCTATATATAGCATGGCCCTGAGATCGGCGGCCCATATTCCATTTGGAGGAGCCAAGGATGGAAAATCCACCTCCTGACTACGGGCCTCTTCGAGGCTCTTGCTTAATTCCCGTTACTCCTGCCGTCCTGCCAATAAGCTTCATGTACCCGTCGGAGTCGTCTCTCCCACTTCTGAGAAGAATGGATCCAAGAGATCTCGGATCCCTGGGTCCTGAATATCATTTTCAATGGTTATTTAGTCAACAACACCTCTATTCCACTGGACAGGTTTGTCAAGATCAACCTTCTACAAGCTGCCAAGGAGGCGATCCTAGAGGCCTACATTCAGGACTACATTTGCAAAAGGGCTCTGGAGGAGGTTCCGGCAGGAGAACGGGGCCTAGGGATCTATTCACCAGTTTTCTGGTTCCCAAGGCTTCAGGAGATCTCCGGATGATTATCGATCTGAGATATTTCAATCGATTTATAAGGAAGGTGAAGTTTCGTGTAGAAACCATCAGGTCAGTAGTTCACGTCGTCAATCCTGGAGACGTGATGGCAACCCTGGACCTCAAGAATGCATATCTGCACATCCCGATCCATCCTGGTTCCAGGAAGTATATCAGGATCACGGTCCAGGTGTCCGGTGTCGTCAAGCATCTTCTGTTGCCCTTCTCTTTGGCATTTCTTCTGCCCCTCACACTTTTACCAAGGTGGTGGTTCTGTGGTGGCGGCTTTGAGGCTTCAAGGACTGACCATCATTCCTTATCTGGACGACTGGCTTTGAAAGCCTCTGCTCTAGCGGTCCTAACCCAACTTCTTCAGGTAACAATCTCCTTTCTGTTCCACCTAGGTTGGATCATCAGCTGGTAGAAGTCGAACGTGAGCCTGTCGACTTCAGTAAGATATCTAGGCTTCATAACCGACTCCGCTGGGATGTCGCTCCAGTTGACTCCAGAAAGAAGATTCCGGGTTCAGAACACGGCAAGTTCCTTTCCCGGCGAGTTCCAATCCGGACTCTCATGAAGATGTTGGGGCTCATGTCAGCGTCTGCGGAAGCAGTCCCTTGGGCTCTATGGCACCTCCGCCCTCTACAGTCGGAGGTCCTCTCCTAATGGAATGGCAGCCCTGCTGGGCTAAACTCCCTGTGCTCCCTGACTTGGCAAACTCGGTATTCCCTCAGATGGTGGTGCCATCTTTTAGACGGAAGTCTATGACCCAGCCAGTCTGGGTCATATTGACTACGGATGCGTCCTAAGTAGGCTGGGACGCTCACCTAGACGACACTCCAGTTCACGGGACCTGGTTTCCTCAGGAGTGGCTTCTTTCATCCAATCTCCGCGAGATTCAGGCTATCCGGCTAGCCCTCCTTCACTTAGCCCCTCAGATCCGGGGCAAGCGGTGAAAGTCCAGTCAGACAATGTGACTGCGGTACTTTACATCAACCAGCAGGGAGGCACAAGATCACTTCCCCTCTTGTCAGAGATCGGGGTGATTCTGGATTAGACAGAGTTGTACCTTCCCACTTATCTGCGATCCACATCCAAGGCTCCCTCAATATGATAGCGGCTGAGCCGCGGTCTTCCGTCGGTAGAGTGGTCTTTACATCCGGAGAATCAAGCAGATAGTCCTCAAGTGGGTATGCCAGAGGTGGATCTCATGGCAACAAGGTTCAATGCCAAGGTGGAGAGGTTCTGCTCCTCTACAGGGAGGACAACCCCTGGCGTTAGACGCTCTGTCAATATCCTGGAGGTTCAGGCTGGCTTACATCTTCCCTCCTTTTCCATGATACCGAGGGTATTGATGAAAATCCGTCAGGATCAGGCCTCGGTGATAGCCATCATACTGTTTTGGCCGAAGAGATCCTGGTTTACCTAGCTCACCCAGTTGAGTCGAGGACAATATTGGAGGCTCCCCACAGCAGACCCTGGTGTCGTGGGACACTCACCTCTGCTCAGATCTGCACAGATTCAACCTGACAGCCTGGAGGTTGATCAGTCCCTTCCCGGAATAGAAGGGCTTTCAGAGTCGGTCCTGAGAACGCTGTCTCATTCTAGAGCGGACCCTACCAAGAGAGCCTACTCTTGTATTATGAGGATATTCTCATCCTGTTGTACCTCAACTGAGGAGGCGTCTGCAGATCCGCCCCTCTCCGCTATCCTTCAGTTCCTGCAAAACGGCCTTGATAGAGGCCTTGCCCTTTACTCTGAAGATTCAAGTTTCAGCCATCTCAGCTTGCCTTAACAGGCTTTTTTCTCAGGACCCGCTGATCAAACGGTTCCTTAAAGGAGCTGAAAGATTAAAGCCTACAGTACTGAGACCCTTTTTTTCAATGGGTTTTCAGTAGTTCTCAGGGGTTAGCATCTCCCCCTTTGAACCGTTAGAGGAGGTGGACATCAAGTTCGTCACTTGGAAGTTTGTGTTTCTCCTTGCAGTGACTTTGGCCAAGAGGGTCTCTGAGCTTCAAGCTCTCTCAGCACATGAGCCCTATTCTTACATGACCGGGACCTTCTTAGATTCCTCCCGTATTGTAGGCCTAAAGTTCCTTCCTTCCAGAACATCAACCAGGTGATATTCCTCCCGGTTCTGTCGACATCTACCACCTCCTCCTAGGAACCTGCTAGACATCCTCTGGACGTCTCGAGATGTCTCCGGATCTATGTGGATAGATCAAGGAGTTCAGGAAAGATGAGAATCTGCTAATCCTGTTGCCGGTAAGTTTAAAGGCTATAAGGCATCCAAACCTTCCATCAGTCGGTGGATTGAGGAGGCTATTAAGGAATCCTTTGTTTCCACAATCTCTGGACCCTCCGGGATTCGTGAAGGCCCACTCTACTAGAGTTGTGGCTACTTCTTTTGCCGAGAGGAGTCTTCTGCCTCTCAACATGATTTGCAAAGCTGCCTCCTGGAGCTCTGAATCGACATTCATCTCCCATTATAGACTAGATGCCAGTCTAGCTGAGTTTTCGGCCTTTGGGCAGACTTTTCTTAGTTCTGCCAGGCAGGAAGGCTCTCCCTAGGGGTTTTTCTTGCTATCTCCCCATCTGTGCTGCTGGTAGGACGTAAGGGAATCGTTAATTTCTAACGATAATTTGTTTTCCCTTAGTCCTAACAGCAGCACACAAACTTCCCACCCTAGTAAGTCTAGTTTTTTTCTTGCTATAAACACAGTGGGCTGGGGGTTGACTTCCTCCTTTTAAGGAGATACTTAATTGTTAAATTGAGTTATTAGTCTTGGGCTCATTAAACATTCCGCCGGTCCTGCCAGTCCACGGGGGGTGGTTAACCCCATCTGTGCTGCTGTTAGGACTAAGGGAAAACAAATTATCGTTAGAAATTAACGATTACTGCTCAGTCCTATTCAAGTGAATGGACCTGGACTGCGATACCAAGCACAGCCGCTATACAATGTACAGTGCTCCTGGTATGCTGTGAGGAGACCACAAAGCTCACCGCCTCAGCCTCTTCAAACAGCTGATCGATGGTAGTGCCTGGTGTTGGACCGCCAACTATCGGATATTGATGGCATATCCTGTGGGTAGACATCAATATCGAACACTTGAAAGAACCCTTTAAGACTATTTTATGAGCTTACATCCATTTTTCTTAATTTCACTATTTTTTGCACTGTAGGAGCTTTTCATGAGAAAACTGGTCATTACAGCGTGATGTTGGCTTCTGGTTATATAGTAGTATGCCATTGGTTAAGAAGGTTAAGGTAACATGTGCTACTAATCTTATGGGTGTGACCACCAAAGCAAACACCAACTTTTAAGCAGCCATACACCTTAGAAGACATGGGGTGGCTCAGTGGTTAGCACTGGTGGCTTTGCAGAGCTGGAGTCTTGGGTCTGAATCTGAACAAGGACAACATCTGCATGGAGTTTGTATGTTCTCCGTGTTTGGGTGGGTTTCCTTACGAGTTCTCTGGTTTCCTCACACACTCCAAAGACATAGCTTGTGAGCTCCATTGGGGACAGTTAGTAATGATGATGTCTGTAAAGTGGTACGGAATAGGTCAGTGCTATCGGGTGAACGATCATTCAGCCATTTTATTATTTTTTTTACATACTCCAAGTGTTCCAAATAGAGCAAGGATTGAGACTCTCAGATTCTTGGCAACATGCCTGATCGTTCTTACCTCTTCCATTTTGGGACATCTTCATACACAGTTTGCCCAAACGTTGTATAATGTATCTGGCCACCTGTCTGTAGAGAAATATCTCATGTCTATATCTGCCCATACTTTGAGGATTTTAGTTGCCATTTTCTGGGTCACCGGTCATCCATGGCTTCGGCACTAAAAAGTCTTCTTGGATGACGATGACGTGGCTTAAAATAACAGATCACTGATGGCTCTCTGCGGGGATCTGTGGCTTAGTTTGGGCTCCACCGATAGGATACAGGTCAACTTTTTCATAGAAGTCTGGCATCTCTCACTCTTATCCATGTTCTAAAAAAAAGCCACTGATGGTGGCAGAAAATGGTCCAAATATAGTTTTCTGGGTGTCCAAAATGGCTACTGTATGGCGGGCTGGAAATTATGGGCACTGCAGGAGTCCCTTCGATATCTACCGAATATACCTCTCATTTATCGGGCACGTATTGTGGATTGTGTGCTCTTGGGATGCATCCTCGAGAGCCAGAAGGCCCTCTCTTACAGACAGAAGACGAGACGGGGGTAGGAGATGTTCTGTGCTTTGGTCAATTTCACTCTGGTACCAAATCACCTTCAATCGTTGTGTTCATTACTTGGGTGCTGGTTCAGCAAGTGCTAGAGTCAATAATGACTTCCCGTCCACCCTGCAGGATTACTGTGTGCATAGGTCAGGAAATGCCCGCTATAATAAATGACCCCATTTATCTGTCTCCTGGTGAAGTATTGTTCTAATTACCTCCACACTGCCGGCGCAGTATAAATAATCAGGGCCGGAGGAAGACGGCGACGTCTACGCAGGAAGCCTTTATATGAAGATGACTGAAGTCATATACTGTGTTATTAGGACCTGGATACTGTCTATGGGATGAAGGATATCCCCAACATGAAGCTGAGGATAGGTAATAGTATACTAGCAAAAGTCACTGGTAATACCCCACATCACTGCAGTATAACCTCAGTCACTGGTAATACCTCCACATCACTGCAGTATAAGCTTAGTCACTGGTAATACCCCACATCACTGCAGTATAACCTCAGTCACTGGTAATACCTCCACATCACTGCAGTATAACCTCAGTCACTGGTAATACCTCCACATCACTGCAGTATAACCTCAGTCACTGGTAATACCCCACATCACTGCAGTTTAACCTCAGTCACTGGTAATACCCCACATCACTGCAGTATAACCTCAGTCACTGGTAATACCCCACATCACTGCAGTGTAATCTCAGTCACTGGTAATAGCCCACATCACTGCAGTGTACTCTCAGTCACTGGTAATACCCCACATCACTGCAGTATAACCTCAGTCACTAGTAATATCCCACATCACTGCAGTATAACCTCAGTCACTGGTAATACCCCACATCACTGCAGTATAACCTCAGTCACTGGTAATACCTCCACATCACTGCAGTATAACCTCAGTCACTGGTAATACCTCCACATCACTGCAGTATAACCTCAGTCACTGGTAATACCCCACATCACTGCAGTATAACCTCAGTCACTGGTAATACCTCCACATCACTGCAGTATAACCTCAGTCACTGGTAATACCTCCACATCACTGCAGTATAACCTCAGTCACTGGTAATACCCCACATCACTGCAGTATAACCTCAGTCACTGGTAATACCCCACATCACTGCAGTGTAATCTCAGTCACTGCTGATACCTCCACATCACTGCAGTATAACCTCAGTCACTGGTAATACCTCCACATCACTGCAGTATAACCTCAGTCACTGGTAATACCTCCACATCACTGCAGTATAACCTCAGTCACTGGTAATACCTCCACATCACTGCAGTATAACCTCAGTCACTGGTAATACCTCCACATCACTGCAGTATAACCTCAGTCACTGGTAATACCTCCACATCACTGCAGTATAACCTCAGTCACTGGTAATACCTCCACATCACTGCAGTATAACCTCAGTCACTGGTAATACCTCCACATCACTGCAGTATAACCTCAGTCACTGGTAATACCTCCACATCACTGCAGTATAACCTCAGTCACTGGTAATACCCCACATCACTGCAGTATAACCTCAGTCACTGGTAATACCTCCACATCACTGCAGTATAACCTCAGTCACTGGTAATACCTCCACATCACTGCAGTATAACCTCAGTCACTGGTAATACCTCCACATCACTGCAGTATAACCTCAGTCACTGGTAATACCTCCACATCACTGCAGTATAACCTCAGTCACTGGTAATACCTCCACATCACTGCAGTATAACCTCAGTCACTGGTGATACCTCCACATCACTGCAGTATAACCTCAGTCACTGGTAATACCTCCACATCACTGCAGTATAACCTCAGTCACTGGTAATACCTCCACATCACTGCAGTATAACCTCAGTCACTGGTAATACCCCACATCACTGCAGTATAACCTCAGTCACTGGTAATACCCCACATCACTGCAGTGTAATCTCAGTCACTGGTGATACCTCCACATCACTGCAGTATAACCTCAGTCACTGGTGATACCTCCACATCACTGCAGTATAATCTCAGACACTGGTGATACCTCCACATCACTGCAGTATAACCTCAGTCACTGGTGATACCTCCACATCACTGCAGTATAACCTCAGTCACTGGTGATACCTCCACATCACTGCAGTATATCCTCAGTCACTGGTAATACCTCACATCACTGCAATATAACCTCAGTCACTGGTAATACTCCACATCACTGCAGTATAACGTCAGTCACTGGTGATACCTCCACATCACTGCAGTATAACCTCAGTCACTGGTGATACCTCCACATCACTGCAGTATAACCTCAGTCACTGGTAATACCTCCACATCACTGCAGTATAACCTCAGTCACTGGTAATACTCCACATCACTGCAGTATAACCTCAATCACTGGTGATACCTCCACATCACTGCAGTATAACCTCAGTCACTGGTGATACCTCCACATCACTGCAGTATAACCTCAGTCACTGGTAATACCTCCACATCACTGCAGTATAACCTCAGTCACTGGTAATACTCCACATCACTGCAGTATAACGTCAGTAACTGGTAATGTACAGCGATGTGATATAAGATTAACCATAGGTACAGCTCTATGTCCCAGCAGTAGGTTTTCCCTCACTGCCACTACTCTACCCCCATGCCACCCTTACTGGTACTTCACTGCTCCATCTTAGACCCTTGTGTTGCTCCAGGTCACTGCCGTCCAGCCTCTGTTCACACCATACTTTTTGTCGTTTCCAAAGACTTTCTAGAATCCAATATAAAATGTCTTCTGTATTTTTCCTTTGACCTTGTGTGGGCTACTTACAGATACTGTTCTGGCTGGAGAAGACACTGATGACTTACCTGTGCTGCTTGGAGCCATCGGTGTCCTTATTGTCACAAGGGGAGATCAGGACCATGGACAGCAATGAGGTGCTCTCCTAATCCATACAGTATTCTGTCCTATAGGTGTTACATGACTGGAAACCTAGTGGAGATGCAGGTTCTAAAGACCAGCAACAAAGGGTTAAATTCCTGAGCAGCGTCCTGTCATCTTTATGGTAATAATTTCTCTCTTGAAAATCCTGAGTGAGAACACAATGACAAAGCTGTACTGCAATTATCTACCTCACCGCACGGCTGCTCAGGCGGCCTCAGCCCTCCTCTGTGGAGCACTTACCCACTGATCCTTGGGGTATACATTAGTATAGACAGAAAAACGGTGAAAACAGTGTTTCAGTGGACTCTAGACAACCCCTGAACAACGCCAGGCCTGGTGGACTTTTTCATGATGATCCTCCAAACCTTCCTGAGCTCCTTCATCCGGATTCTCCACTATTGACCCACTTGTCCTGATCTTGTCTAATGGTCTTGCCGAATGTCTTGTCATTTGTGACTTTCGTTATCATATTTCCTGCCACCTCCAGGGGATTATTCGAGGGGTCACAGCTCGGCGTTTTCACTTCTGCAAAGTCCATGCTCTTGTCCTGAGAGTCTACAGGGGCCCGTGGCTTGCCAACCAATGCCTTCTTGTACCCAGGACTTTGACCACTTCCAACAGCCTTCCACACATTGTGTCCTGCAGCTGAGTTCTGGTGAGAGCTCAGCTATGGCCATCATCTGATCCACAATATGTGTCCATACCAACAATGGGGCACTTCCCTAGGTGCAGTCACTGTGTACATACATTACTTATCCTGTACTGATCCTGAGTTACATCCTGTATTATACTCCAGAGCTGCACTCACTATTCTGCTGGTGCAGTCACTGTGTACATACATTACTTATCCTGTACTGATCCTGAGTTACATCCTGTATTATACTCCAGAGCTGTACTCACTATTCTGCTGGTGCAGTCACTGTGTACATACATTACTTATCCTGTACTGATCCTGAGTTACATCCTGTATTATACTCCAGAGCTGCACTCACTATTCTGCTGGTGGAGTCACTGTGTACATACATTACTTATCCTGTATTGATCCTCAGTTACATCCTGTATTATACCCCAGAGCTGCACTCACTATTCTGCTGGTGCAGTCACTGTGTACATACATTACTTATCTTGTACTGATCCTGAGTTACATCCTGTATTATACTCCAGAGCTGCACTCACTATTCTGCTGGTGCAGTAGCTATGTACATACATTACTTATCCTATACTGATCCTCAGTTACATCCTGTATTATACCCCAGAGCTGCACTCACTATTCTGCTGGTGCAGTCACCGTGTACATACATTACTTATCTTGTACTGATCCTGAGTTACATCCTGTATTATACTCCAGAGCTGCACTCACTATTCTGCTGGTGCAGTCACTGTGTACATCCATTACTTATCCTATACTGATCCTGAGTTACATCCTGTATTATACTCCAGAGCTGCACTCACTATTCTGCTGGTGGAGTCACTGTGTACATACATTACTTATCCTGTACTGATCCTGAGTTACATCCTGTAATATACTTCAGAGCTGCACTCACTATTCTGCTGCTGGAGCACTGTGTACATACATTACTTATCCTGTACTGATCCTGAGTTACATCCTGTATTATAATCCAGAGCTGCACTCACTATTCTGCTGGTGCAGTCACTGTGTACATCCATTACTTATCTTGTACTGATCCTGAGTTACATCCTGTATTATACTCCAGAGCTGCACTCACTATTCTGCTGGTGCAGTAGCTATGTACATACATTACTTATCCTGAACTGATCCTCAGTTACATCCTGTATTATACCCCAGAGCTGCACTCACTATTCTGCTGGTGCAGTCACTGTGTACATACATTACTTATCCTATACTGATCGTCAGTTACATCCTGTATTATACTCCAGAGCTGCACTCACTATTCTGCTGGTGCAGTCACTGTGTACATACATTACTTATCCTGTACTGATCCTGAGTTACATCCTGTATTATACTCCAGAGCTGCACTCACTATTCTGCTGGTGCAGTCACTGTGTACATACATTACTTATCCTGTACTGATCCTGAGTTACATCCTGTATTATACTCCAGAGCTGCACTCACTATTCTGCTGGTGCAGTCACTGTGTACATACATTACTTATCCTGTACTGATCCTGAGTTACATCCTGTATTATACTCCAGAGCTGCACTCACTATTCTGCTGGTGCAGTCACTGTGTACATACATTACTTATCCTGTACTGATCCTGAGTTACATCCTGTATTATACTCCAGAGCTGCACTCACTATTCTGCTGGTGCAGTCACTGTGTACATACATTACTTATCCTGTACTGATCCTGAGTTACATCCTGTATTATACTCCAGAGCTGCACTCACTATTCTGCTGGTGCAGTCACTGTGTACATCCATTACTTATCTTGTACTGATCCTGAGTTACATCCTGTATTATACTCCAGAGCTGCACTCACTATTCTGCTGGTGCAGTCACTGTGTACATACATTACTTATCCTGTACTGATCCTCAGTTACATCCTGTATTATACTCCAGAGCTGCACTCACTATTCTGCTGGTGCAGTCACTGTGTACATACATTACTTATCCTGTACTGATCCTCAGTTACATCCTGTATTATACCCCAGAGCTGCACTCACTATTCTGCTGGTGCAGTCACTGTGTACATACATTACTTATCCTGTACTGATCCTGAGTTACATCCTGTATTATACTCCAGAGCTGCACTCACTATTCTGCTGGTGCAGTCACTGTGTACATCCATTACTTATCCTGTACTGATCCTGAGTTACATCCTGTATTATACTCCAGAGCTGCACTCACTATTCTGCTGGTGCAGTCACTGTGTACATACATTACTTATCCTGTACTGATCCTGAGTTACATCCTGTATTATACTCCAGAGCTGCACTCACTATTCTGCTGGTGCAGTCACTGTGTACATACATTACTTATCTTGTACTGATCCTGAGTTACATCCTGTATTATACTCCAGAGCTGCACTCACTATTCTGCTGGTGCAGTCACTGCTATGTACATACATTACTTATCCTGTACTGATCCTGAGTTACATCCTGTATTATACTCCAGAGCTGCACTCACTATTCTGCTGGTGCAGTCACTGTGTACATACATTACTTATCCTGTACTGATCCTGAGTTACATCCTGTATTATACTCCAGAGCTGCACTCACTATTCTGCTGGTGCAGTCACTGTGTACATACATTACTTATCCTGTACTGATCCTGAGTTACATCCTGTATTATACTCCAGAGCTGCACTCACTATTCTGCTGGTGCAGTCACTGTGTACATCCATTACTTATCCTGTACTGATCCTGAGTTACATCCTGTATTATACTCCAGAGCTGCACTCACTATTCTGCTGGTGCAGTCACTGTGTACATACATTACTTATCCTGTACTGATCCTGAGTTACATCCTGTATTATACTCCAGAGCTGCACTCACTATTCTGCTGGTGCAGTCACTGTGTACATACATTACTTATCCTGTACTGATCCTGAGTTACATCCTGTATTATACTCCAGAGCTGCACTCACTATTCTGCTGGTGCAGTCACTGTGTACATACATTACTTATCCTGTACTGATCCTGAGTTACATCCTGTATTATACTCCAGAGCTGCACTCACTATTCTGCTGGTGCAGTCACTGTGTACATCCATTACTTATCCTGTACTGATCCTGAGTTACATCCTGTATTATACTCCAGAGCTGCACTCACTATTCTGCTGGTGCAGTCACTGTGTACATACATTACTTATCCTGAACTGATCCTCAGTTACATCCTGTATTATACCCCAGAGCTGCACTCACTATTCTGCTGGTGCAGTCACTGTGTACATACATTACTTATCCTGTACTGATCCTCAGTTACATCCTGTATTATACCCCAGAGCTGCACTCACTATTCTGCTGGTGCAGTTCCTGTGTACATACATTACTTATCTTGTACTGATCCTGAGTTACATCCTGTATTATACTCCAGAGCTGCACTCACTATTCTGCTGGTGCAGTCACTGTGTACATCCATTACTTATCCTGTACTGATCCTGAGTTACATCCTTTATTATACTCCAGAGCTGCACTCACTATTCTGCTGCTGGAGCACTGTGTACATACATTACTTATCCTGTACTGATCCTGAGTTACATCCTGTATTATAATCCAGAGCTGCACTCACTATTCTGCTGGTGCAGTCACTGTGTACATCCATTACTTATCTTGTACTGATCCTGAGTTACATCCTGTATTATACTCCAGAGCTGCACTCACTATTCTGCTGGTGCAGTAGCTATGTACATACATTACTTATCCTGAACTGATCCTCAGTTACATCCTGTATTATACTCCAGAGCTGCACTCACTATTCTGCTGGTGCAGTAGCTATGTACATACATTACTTATCCTGAACTGATCCTCAGTTACATCCTGTATTATACCCCAGAGCTGCACTCACTATTCTGCTGGTGCAGTCCCTGTGTACATACATTACTTATCTTGTACTGATCCTGAGTTACATCCTGTATTATACTCCAGAGCTGCACTCACTATTCTGCTGGTGCAGTCACTGTGTACATCCATTACTTATCCTGTACTGATCCTGAGTTACATCCTGTATTATACTCGAGAGCTGCACTCACTATTCTGCTGCTGGAGCACTGTGTACATACATTACTTATCCTGTACTGATCCTGAGTTACATCCTGTATTATAATCCAGAGCTGCACTCACTATTCTGCTGGTGCAGTCACTGTGTACATCCATTACTTATGTTGTACTGATCCTGAGTTACATCCTGTATTATACTCCAGAGCTGCACTCACTATTCTGCTGGTGCAGTCACTGTGTATATACATTACATTACTTATCTTGTACTGATCCTGAGTTACATCCTGTATTATACTCCAGAGCTGCACTCACTATTCTGCTGGTGCAGTAGCTATGTACATACATTACTTATCCTATACTGATCCTCAGTTACATCCTGTATTATACTCCAGAGCTGCACTCACTATTCTGCTGGTGCAGTCACTGTGTACATACATTACTTATCTTGTACTGATCCTGAGTTACATCCTGTATTATACCCCAGAGCTGCACTCACTATTCTGCTGGTGCAGTCACTGTGTACATACATTACTTATCCTGTACTGATCCTCAGTTACATCCTTTATTATACCCCAGAGCTGCACTCACTATTCTGCTGGTGCAGTCCCTGTGTACATACATTACTTATCTTGTACTGATCCTGAGTTACATCCTGTATTATACTCCAGAGCTGCACTCACTATTCTGCTGGTGCAGTCACTGTGTACATCCATTACTTATCCTGTACTGATCCTGAGTTACATCCTGTATTATACTCCAGAGCTGCACTCACTATTCTGCTGGTGGAGTCACTGTGTACATACATTACTTATCCTGTACTGATCCTGAGTTACATCCTGTATTATACTCCAGAGCTGCACTCACTATTCTGCTGGTGCAGTAGCTATGTACATACATTACTTATCTTGTACTGATCCTGAGTTACATCCTGTATTATACTCCAGAGCTGCACTCACTATTCTGCTGGTGCAGTCACTGTGCACATACATTACTTATCCTGTACTGATCCTGAGTTACATCCTGTATTATACTCCAGAGCTGCACTCACTGTTCTGCTGGTGCAGTCACTGTGTACATATATTACATTACTTATCTAGTACTGATCCTGAGTTACATGCTGTATTATACTCCAGAGCTGCACTCACTATTCTGCTGGTGGAGTCACTGTGTACATACATTACTTATCCTGAGTTACATCCTGTAATATACTTCAGAGCTGCACTCACTATTCTGCTGGTGCAGTCACTGTGTACATACATTACTTATCCTGTACTGATCCTGTGTTACATCCTGTATTATACTCCAGAGCTGCACTCACTATTCTGCTGGTAGAGTCACTGTGCACATACATTACTTATCCTGTACTGATCCTGAGTTACATCCTGTATTATACTCCAGAGCTGCACTCACTATTCTGCTGGTGCAGTCACTGTGCACATACATTACTTATCCTGTACTGATCCTGAGTTACATCCTATATTATACTCCAGAGCTGCACTCAGTATTCTGCTGGTGGAGTCACTGTGTACATACATTACTTATCCTGTACTGATCCTGAGTTACATCCTGTATTATACTCCAGAGCTGCACTCACTATTCTGCTGGTACAGTCACTGTGTACATACATTACTTATCCTGTACTGATCCTGAGTTACATCCTGTATTATACTCCAGAGCTGCACTCACTATTCTGCTGGTGGAGTCACTGTGTACATACATTACTTATCCTGTACTGATCCTGAGTTACATCCTGTATTATACACCAGAGCTGCACTCACTGTTCTGCTGGTGCAGTCACTGTGTACATACATTACATGACTTATCCTGTACTGATCCGGAGTTACATCCTGTATTATACACCAGAGCTGCACTCACTATTCTGCTGGTGCAGTCACTGTGTACATACATTAATTATCCTGTACTGATCCTGAGTTACATCCTGTATTATACTCCAGAGCTGCGCTCACTATTCTGCTGGTGCAGTCACTGTGTACATACATTACATTACTTATCCTGTACTGATCCGGAGTTACATCCTGTATTATACTCCAGAGCTGCGCTCACTATTCTGCTGGTGCAGTCACCGTGTACATACATTACTTATCCTGTACTGATCCTGAGTTAGATCCTGTATTATACTCCAGAGCTGCACTCACTATTCTGCTGGTGAAGTCACTGTGCACATACATTACATTACTTATCCTGTACTGATCATGGGTTACATCCTGTATTATACTCCAGAGCTGCACTCACTATTCTGCTGGTGGAGTCACTGTGCACATACATTACATTACTTATCCTGTACTGATCTTGAGTTACATCCTGTATTATACTCCAGAGCTGCACTCACTATTCTGCTGGTGCAGTCACTGTATACATACATTACTTATCCTGAACTGATCCTGAGTTACATCCTGTTTTGTACTCCAGAGCTGCACTCACTATTCTACTGGTGCAGTTACTGTGTACATACATTACTTATCCTGTACTGATCCTGAGTTATATCCTGTCTTATACTCCAGAGCTGCACTCACTATTCTGCTCTCTACACAGTGGCCGGGCTGTTCTCTACACATCACAGTCAGCAGTCATAGACCTGCAGCAGAATTCCTGTACACATCTCTGCGCTCTTCGAAAACTACATCTCCCATGAATCGTAGCGTTCGGACGCGCCTGACGCCACACGTGAGTGGGCGGGACGAAGCGTTCCTCTAGTTTCGTTACGGGGAGCAGCGGCTGCAGCCTAGAGATGAGGGCAGGAGGAGCGGCGGACTCCCCGGCAGCACTACAGCTCCCGGCACCCGGCGCGGCGGGGGAGACCACTGCAGCGCGGCGACTGGACATGGCCGCCGAATACCCCCCCTTTGTGCTGGGGAGACCGCGCTTCGAGCAGGTGAGTCCGAGCTGTCTGACGATTCCCACCGGCTTTCCCCAGGTAACGCATCCCTCTACTGAAGGGCGCTCTGTTTTGACAGTAGACTCCACCCCGCGTCTTGCTCTGCACGCCTGATTGGCTGCAATGATTGTCACTCAGCGTGAGGGAAGGCTGGAAGCGTGCCGAGGGGAGTGCGGATTGGGGCGCTCTGTTTTGTGTGGGCGTGGTTACTGGAAAAGGGCGGGGAAACGTCAGTGCCAGGTATAGAAATGTATGCGAGCTATATGTCCAGTATAAACCAGTATAGATTATATCTCCAGTATACACCAGTATAGATTATATCTCCAGTATACACCAGTATAGATTATATCTCCAGTATACACCATTATAGATTATATCTCCAGTATATACCAGTATAGATTATATCTCCAGTATAAACCAGTATAGATTATATCTCCAGTATACACCAGTATAGATTATATCTCCAGTATATACCAGTATAGATTATATCTCCAGTATATACCAGTATAGATTATATCTCCAGTATAAACCAGTATAGATTATATCTCCAGTATAAACCAGTATAGATTATATCTCCAGTATAAACCAGTATAGATTATATCTCCAGTATAAACCAGTATAGATTATATCTCCAGTATAAACCAGTATAGATTATATCTCCAGTATACACCAGTATAGATTATATCTCCAGTATACACCAGTATAGATTATAGGGGTCGACCGATTATCTCCAGTATACACCAGTATAGATTATATCTCCAGTATACACCAGTATAGATTATATCTCCAGTATATACCAGTATAGATTATATCTCCAGTATAAACCAGTATAGATTATATCTCCAGTATACACCAGTATAGATTATATCTCCAGTATACACCAGTATAGATTATATCTCCAGTATACACCAGTATAGATTATATCTCCAGTATACACCAGTATAGATTATATCTCCAGTATACACCAGTATAGATTATGTCTCCAGTATAAACCAGTTTAGATTATATCTCCAGTATACACCAGTATAGATTACATCTCCAGTATACACCAGTATAGATTATATCTCCAGTATACACCAGTATAGATTATATCTCCAGTATACACCAGTATAGATTATATCTCCAGTATACACCAGTATAGATTATATCTCCAGTGTACACCAGTATAGATTATATCTCCAGTGTACACCAGTATAGATTATATCTCCAGTATAAACCAGTATAGATTATATCTCCAGTGTACACCAGTATAGATTATATCTCCAGTATAAACCAGTATAGATTATATCTCCAGTATACACCAGTATAGATTATATCTCCAGTATACACCAGTATAGATAATATCTCCAGTATACACCAGTATAGATTATATCTCCAGTGTACACCAGTATAGATTATATCTCCAGTATACACCAGTATAGATTATATCTCCAGTGTACACCAGTATAGATTATATCTCCAGTATACACCAGTATAGATTATATCTCCAGTATACACCAGTATAGATTATATCTCCAGTATAAACCAGTATAGATTATATCTCCAGTATAAACCAGTATAGATTTTATGTCCTGTATACACCAGTATAGATGATATGTCCTGTATACACCAGTATACACCAGTATAGATTTTATGTCCTGTATACACCAGTATACACCAGTATAGATGATATGTCCTGTATACACCAGTATAGATGATATGTCCTGTATACACCAGTATACACCAGTATAGATGATATGTCCTGTATACACCAGTATACACCAGTATAGATGATATGTCCTGTATACACCAGTATACACCAGTATAGATGATATGTCCTGTATACACCAGTATACACCAGTATAGATGATATGTCCTGTATACACCAGTATAGACCAGTATAGATGATATGTCATGTATACACCGGTATAGATGATATGTCTTGTATACACCAGTATACACCAGTATAGATGATATGTCTTGTATACACCAGTATACACCAGTATAGATGATATGTCTTGTATACACCAGTATAGATGATATGTCTTGTATACACCAGTATACACCAGTATAGATGATATGTCTTGTATACACCGGTATAGATGATATGTCTTGTATACACCAGTATACGATGATATAGTCTTGTATACCGTATGATATGTCTTGTATACACCAGTATACACCAGATGATATGTCTTGTATACACCAGTATACACCAGTATAGATGATAGTCATGTATACACCGTATAGATGATATGTCTTGTATACACCAGTATACACCAGTATAGATGATATGTCTTGTATACACCAGTATAGATGATATGTCTTGTATACACCAGTATACACCAGTATAGATGATATGTCTTGTATACACCAGTATACACCAGTATAGATGATACGTCTTGTATACACCAGTATAGATGATATGTCTTGTATACACCAGTATACACCAGTATAGATGATATGTCTTGTATACACCAGTATACACCAGTATAGATGATATGTCTTGTATACACCAGTATAGACCAGTATAGATGATATGTCTTGTATACACCAGTATACACCAGTATAGATGATATGTCTTGTATACACCAGTATACACCAGTATAGATGATATGTCTTGTATACACCAGTATACACCAGTATAGATGATATGTCTTGTATACACCAGTATAGATGATATGTCTTGTATACACCAGTATAGACCAGTATAGATGATATGTCTTGTATACCAGTATACACCAGTATAGATGATATGTCTTGTATACACCAGTATGACCAGTATAGATGATATGTCTTGTATACACCAGTATACACCAGTATAGATGATATGTCTTGTATACACCAGTATAGATGATATGTCTTGTATACACCAGTATACACCGGTATAGATGATATGTCTTGTATACACCAGTATACACCAGTATAGATGATATATCTTGTATACACCGGTATAGATGATATGTCTTGTATACACCAGTATACACCAGTATAGATGATATGTCTTGTATACACCAGTATAGATGATATGTCTTGTATACACCAGTATAGATTTTATGTCCTGTATACACCAGTATAGATGATATGTCTTGTATACACCAGTATAGATGATATGTCTTGTATACACCAGTATACACCAGTATAGATGATATGTCTTGTATACACCAGTATACACCAGTATAGATGATATGTCTTGTATACACCAGTATACACCAGTATAGATGATATGTCTTGTATACACCAGTATACACCAGTATAGATGATATGTCTTGTATACACCAGTATACACCAGTATAGATGATATGTCTTGTATACACCAGTATACACCAGTATAGATGATATGTCTTGTGTACACCAGTATAGACCAGTATAGATGATATGTCTTGTGTACACCAGTATACACCAGTATAGATGATATGTCTGGTATACACCAGTATAGATGATATGTCTTGTATACACCAGTATACACCGGTATAGATGATATGTCTTGTATACACCAGTATACACCAGTATAGATGATATGTCTTGTATACACCAGTATATACACCAGTATAGATGATATGTCTTGTATACACCAGTATACACCAGTATAGATGATATGTCTTGTATACACCAGTATAGACCAGTATAGATGATATGTCTTGTGTACACCAGTATAGACCAGTATAGATGATATGTCTTGTGTACACCAGTATACAGGGTTGTAGTCCTCTCCTATAGGTGCGGTTGGTGACATTTCCCGGTTCCGGACGGTATCGCCCAGTTGTGTGGTATTTATGAGTAGTACTCACCGCCTCCTCACCCAGTTACTTATTATACAGGTTATATCGCCCTCCGGAGGAGACACGTCTTCTGAGCTCAATTTTATTTATTCATATTTTCTAGTGTTTTTTTTTTTCAAATAGTGTGTTATTCGGAAGGAGCTCTGAGGGCCCCCGTCTCAGGGTGGTCCAGTCCGTTCTTCCAGTTTGGATTCTAACGAACCTGAATTGTGATTCGTAAAGAGGGACAGAGACTAATCTGTATAAATGTGTGTGTGTGTGGGGGCGGGGGGGGTACTCTTTCTCATTATGGAGAGCACCTAGTATATCTGGTACTTGTGCGGAGTATTGCAGGCCAAGCCCCTGTGGGTTTCTGGGAAAGATATTTTAATTCTTTTCCTAAGCCTGTCTGATGCCAGCAGATGTAAGATGTGCTATTTCTCCTATATTTTCCTGTATTTTTCCTAGAAACCCAGAGGAGCATTGGCTGGCTTACAGTACTCCTCCTGTATACTCTGCGCCCTCTATAGGATGACATAGCACCCCAACCAAGGCCTCTCAGGCATACAAGTCTCTCTGTCGAATCGATTCATATGAAAAAAATCAAACTTTTTCTGAAATTTGGCGAATCAGACCTCAAACCAATAAAATACATTCTCTCATCTTTACCCCATTCGGTCGCCATGTTACTCGCTTCTTGGTGGGTTTGAATTGTCTCATAATAATCTATCTGTCCTCTAATGGTCCATATACCAGTAACGCATACCACAGGAGGTGTTTGTGTGGTGATGCCTCATCCGTCTGCCCACATGTGGGGTCAGTTCCTGCCCAGTATTTAGGTGTTCACAATTGGAAAGGTTCTGGTCATTAGCTCCAACAACGTGCACCGCTCCCGACCTGGAGGTGTGCCGCTCTGGCCTCCAGATGTGTCAGGTTCCTGTGCGTCCGTTCTACCCCCGCATTGACCACCGCTGGCACTCGCTGCACTCTGCTCCTTTGTGTTGACTCCTGGCCTCCAGATGTGTCAGGTTCCTGTGCATCCGGTCTACCCCCACATTGACCACCGCTGGCACTGGCTGCACTCTGCTCCTTTGTGTTGACTCCTGGCCTCCAGATGTGTCAGGTTCCTGTGCATCCAGTCTACCCCCGCATTGACCACTGCTGGTCCTGGCTGCACTCTGCTCCTTTGTGTTGACTCCTGGCCTCCAGCTGTGTCAGGTTCCTGTGCATCCAGTCTACCCCCGCATTGACCACCGCTGGCACTCGCTGCACTCTGCTCCTTTGTGTTAACTCCTGGCCTCCAGATGTGTCAGGTTCCTGTGCGTCCGTTCTACCCCCACATTGACCACTGCTGGTCCTGGCTGCACTCTGCTCCTTTGTGTTGACTCCTGGCCTCCAGATGTGTCAGGTTCCTGTGCATCCGGTCTACCCCCGCATTGACCACCGCTGGCACTCGCTGCACTCTGCTCCTTTGTGTTAACTCCTGGCCTCCAGATGTGTCAGGTTCCTGTGCGTCCGTTCTACCCCCACATTGACCACTGCTGGTCCTGGCTGCACTCTGCTCCTTTGTGTTGACTCCTGGCCTCCAGATGTGTCAGGTTCCTGTGCATCCAGTCTACCCCCACATTGACCACCGCTGGCACTCGCTGCACTCTGCTCCTTTGTGTTGACTCCTGGCCTCCAGATGTGTCAGGTTCCTGTGCATCCGGTCTACCCCCGCATTGACCACCGCTGGCACTCGCTGCACTCTGCTCCTTTGTGTTGACTCCTGGCCTCCAGATGTGTCAGGTTCCTGTGCATCCAGTCTACCCCCACATTGACCACCGCTGGCACTCGCTGCACTCTGCTCCTTTGTGTTGACTCCTGGCCTCCAGATGTGTCAGGTTCCTGTGCATCCGGTCTACCCCCACATTGACCACCGCTGGCACTGGCTGCACTCTGCTCCTTTGTGTTGACTCCTGGCCTCCAGATGTGTCAGGTTCCTGTGCATCCGGTTTACCCCCAGGGCCCACATTGACCACCGCTGGCACTCGCTGCACTCTGCTCCTTTGTGTTGACTCCTGGCCTCCAGATGTGTCAGGTTCCTGTGCATCCAGTCTACCCCTGCATTGACCACCGCTGGCACTCGCTGCACTCTGCTCCTGTGTGTTGACTCCTGGCCTCCAGCTGTGTCAGGTTCCTGTGCATACGGTCTACCCCCACATTGACCACCGCTGGCACTGGCTGCACTCTGCTCCTTTGTGTTGACTCCTGGCCTCCAGATGTGTCAGGTTCCTGTGCATCCAGTCTACCCCCGCATTGACCACCGCTGGTCCTGGCTGCACTCTGCTCTTTTGTGTTGACTCCTGGCCTCCAGATGTGTCAGGTTCCTGTGCATCCAGTCTACCCCCGCATTGACCACCGCTGGCACTGGCTGCACTCTTTTCCTTTGTGTTGACTCCTGGCCTCCAGCTGTGTCAGGTCCCTGTGCATCCAGTCTACCCCTGCATTGACCACCGCTGGCACTGGCTGCACTCTTTTCCTTTGTGTTGACACCTGGCCTCCAGATGTGTCAGGTTCCTGTGCATCCGGTCTACCCCTGCATTGACCACCGCTGGCACTGGCTGCACTCTTTTCCTTTGTGTTGACTCCTGGCCTCCAGCTGTGTCAGGTCCCTGTGCATCCAGTCTACCCCCACATTGACCACCGCTGGTCCTGGCTGCACTCTGCTCCTTTGTGTTGACTCCTGGCCTCCAGCTGTGTCAGGTCCCTGTGCATCCAGTCTACCCCCGCATTGACCAACGCTGGCACTGGCTGCACTCTGCTCCTTTGTGTTGACTCCTGGCCTCCAGCTGTGTCAGGTTCCTGGACATCCAGTCTACCCCCGCATTGACCACCGCTGGCACTGGCTGCACTCTGCTCCTTTGTGTTGACTCCTGGCCTCCAGCTGTGTCAGGTTCCTGGACATCCAGTCTACCCCCGCATTGACCACCGCTGGCACTGGCTGCACTCTGCTCCTTTGTGTTGACTCCTATGTCAAGCTGCCACAAAGCTCATGCTCCTCAATGATTTTGGTCCTACTTGAAGAGGACTCTTACCTCACCACCTCATCTTCCGGTGAAGGTACATCCTGTGCTTGGATTTTTCACATGAGACCATTTTTCTTGGTGCCCAGTTAAGACCTGATCCCTTGGTTATATCCCACCCTTCATCTGGTTGCATCCAGGCCATTTTCCACAACGTCAGAATCTTACTGGAAAAGTCCATACCTTCTTCTGGAGAGTTAAGAGCGAATGACATAGAAATGTCTTACATTCTCTTTGAGATGTTTCCCACCGGTCTCTACTGGACCTGCCTCATCCAGTGACCGGCTGAACATTCATTTATTGTGTGTCAACAGTGACCGAGAAGAACAGGAACCGGAAGTGCTGGAACAGGGAGACAATGGATCGGAAAGGCGCATATTGCTTCTTTTCGTGCCACTCAGGCATCCTACATCTCCATGTTGGTAAGCCAAACACCAAAGTTCGACCTGGAAGGCTTGCTCCCATGTTGCTTACCACAATTTATTTTCTTGGAAGGGTCTCATTAACACGTGACCAGGATGTCCAACACATTCCAAGAATATATTTTCCTTCCTTTCATTGTACGCGGTTGAGCCTCAGGTGATCTCCTTTGAGGTTCACCAATGTCTATGAGGAACCAGGTTTGAGCGTCGCTTCCAGAGAGCTGAAACTCTCTGTGCCTCTCTAGTCATGGACGCCTGGACATCTACACATCGGAAAGGAACCATGGATGAGGAACCACAAGACGTTGTGGCCACTTTCCTCTTTCAAGTGTAGCTGTAGGAGGCTGTTGCCTTGCACATGTAGGCGGAGAAGATGTCAGCTACCAGGTGGAGTTGTTTCTTAATGTATTTTTATATATAGATGACTGACTTTCTTAAAGGGATTGTCTTAACTGGAACATTGGTGGCATATCACTAGAATCTGCCACTAATGTCTAGAACAGCGATCGGCAACCTTCGGCACTCCAGCTGTTGTGAAACTACAATTCCCAGCATTCCCACCATTCATTTCTGTGGGAGTTCTGAGAAGAAAAGCGCAGGTAGGCATGATGGGAGTTGTAGTTTCACAACAGCTGGAGTGCCGGAGGTCGCCTACCCCTGGTCTAGAATGAAGCTAGAGCTTGAGTGTTTGAGAATTTTTTTTTCTATGGGACTTCTGAAAATGGCCAAGCACGCCGCTCCGTTTTTTTTGGCGCTATCATTGAAACGTCACCTATGTGACATTAGTGGCATATCGTAGTGTTATGTTACCAATGTTCCAAGTGAGACAACCCCTTTAAGAAATTCTCCACAAAAAAAACACATTTTGACTTCATGGATTGTGACATTGGTGTATCAGCCGTGACATTAAAAGGGGAAGGAAATAACAGTGAGTATCTGGTGACAATGGTGCAAGTTATGGGGTGGGATATAGTATGGTGCAGGTTATGGGGTGGGATACAGTATGGTGCAGGTTATGGGGTGGGATACAGTATGGTGCAGGTTATGGGATGAGATATAGTATGTGCAGGTTATGGGGTGGGATACAGTATGGTGCAGGTTATGGGGTGGGATACAGTATGGTGCAGGTTATGGGGTGGGATACAGTATGGTGCAGGTTATGGGGTGGGATATAGTATGGTGCAGGTTATGGGGTGGGATATAGTATGGTGCAGGTTATGGGATGGGATACAGTATGGTGCAGGTTATGGGATGGGATATAGTATGGTGCAGGTTATGGGGTGGGATATAGTATGGTGCAGGTTATGGGCTGGGATACAGTATGGTGCAGGTTATGGGGCAGGATACAGTATGGTGCAGGTTATGGGATATAGTATGGTGCAGGTTATGGGGTGGGATACAGTATGGTGCAGGTTATGGGGTGGGATATAGTATAGTGCAGGTTATGGGGTGGGGTACAGTATGGTGCAGGTTATGGGGCGGGATACAGTATGGTGCAGGTTATGGGATACAGTATGGTGCAGGTTATGGGGTGAGATACAGTATGGTGCAGGTTATGGGGCGGGATACAGTATGGTGCAGGTTATGGGATGGTATATAGTATGGTGCAGGGTATAGGGTGGGATACAGTATGGTGCAGGTTATGGGGTGGGATACAGTATGGTGCAGGTTATGGGGTGGGAAACAATATGGTGCAGGTTATGGGGTGGGATACAGTATGGTGCAGGTTATGGGGTGGGATACAGTATGGTGCAGGTTATGGGGTGGGATACAGTATGGTGCAGGTTATGGGGTGGGATACAGTATGGTGCAGGTTATGGGATGGGATACAGTATGGTGCAGGTTATGGGGTAGGATACAGTATGGTGCAGGTTATGGGATGGGATATAGTATGGTGCAGGTTATGGGATGGTATACAGTATGGTGCAGGTTATGGGCTGGGAGACAGTATGGTGCAGGTTATGGAGCGTGATACAGTATGGTGCAGGTTATGGGGTGGGATACAGTATGTGCAGGTTATAGGGCGGGATACAGTATGGTGCAGGTTATGGGATGGTATACAGTATGGTGCAGGTTATGGGGTGGGATACAGTATGGTGCAGGTTATGGGCTGGGAGACAGTATGGTGCAGGTTATGGGATGGTATACAGTATGGTGCAGGTTATGGGATGGGATACAGTATGGTGCAAGTTATGGGGTGGGATATAGTATGGTGCAGGTTATGGGATGGGATACAGTATGGTGCAGGTTATGGGGTGGTATACAGTATGGTGCAGGTTATGGGGTGGGATACAGTATGGTGCAGGTTATGGGATGGGATACAGTATGGTGCAGGTTATGGGGCGGGATACAGTATGGTGCAGGTTATGGGACGGGATACAGTATGGTGCAGGTTATGGGGCGGGATACAGTATAGAGCAGGTTATGGGATGGTATACAGTATGGTGCAGGTTATGGGATGGGATACAGTATGGTGCAGGTTATGGGATGGTATACAGTATGGTGCAGGTTATGGGATGGGATATAGTATGGTGCAGGTTATGGGGTGGGATACAGTATGGTGCAGGTTATGGGGTGGGATACAGTATGGTGCAGGTTATGGGATGGGATACAGTATGGTGCAGGTTATGGGGCGGGATACAGTATGGTGCAGGTTATGGGATGGGATATTGTATGGTGCAGGTTATGGGATGGTATACAGTATGGTGCAGGTTATGGGATGGGATATAGTATGGTGCAGGTTATGGGATGGTATACAGTATGGTGCAGGTTATGGGATGGTATACAGTATGGTGCAGGTTATGGGATGGGATACAGTATGGTGCAGGTTATGGGATGGTATACAGTATGGTGCAGGTTATGGGATTGGATATAGTATAGTGCAGGTTATAGGCTGGGATACAATATGGTGCAGGTTATGGGGTAGGATACAGTATGGTGCAGGTTATGGGGTGGGATACAGTATAGTGCAGGTTATGGAGCGGGATACAGTATGGTGCAGGTTATGGGATGGGATACAGTATGGTGCAGGTTATGGGATGGTATACAATATGGTGCAGGTTATGGGATGGGATACAGTATGGTGCAAGTTAGGGGGCGGGATACAATATGGTGCAGGTTATGGGATGGGATACAGTATGGTGCAGGTTATGGGGTGGGATACAGTATAGAGCAGGTTATGGGGCGGGATATAGTATTGTGCAGGTTATGGGGCGGGATACAGTATGGTGCAGGTTATGGGGCGGGATACAGTATGGTGCAGGTTATGGGATGGGATACAGTATGGTGCAGGTTATGGGATGGGATACAGTATGGAGCAGGTTATGGGGTGGGATACAGTATGGTGCAGGTTATGGGGTGGGATACAGTATGGTGCAGGTTATGGGATGGGATACAGTATGGTGCAGGTTATGGGATGGGATACAGTATGGTGCAGGTTATGGGGTGGGATACAGTATGGTGCAGGTTATGGGGTGGGATACAGTATGGTGCAGGTTATGGGATGGGATATAGTATGGTGCAGGTTATGGGATGGTATACAGTATGGTGCAGGTTATGGGATGGGATATAGTATGGTGCAGGTTATGGGGTGGGATACAGTATGGTGCAGCTTATGGGATGGGATACAGTATAGTGCAGGTTATGGGATGGGATACAGTATGGTGCAGGTTATGGGATGGGATACAGTATGGAGCAGGTTATGGGATGGGATACAGTATGGTGCAGGTTATGGGGTGAGATACAGTATGGTGCAGGTTATGGGGTGGGATACAGTATGGTGCAGGTTATGGGGTGAGATACAGTATGGTGCAGGTTATGGGGTGAGATACAGTATGGTGCAGGTTATGGGGCGGGATACAGTATGGTGCAGGTTATGGGGTGAGATACAGTATGGTGCAGGTTATGGGGTGGGATACAGTATGGTGCAGGTTATGGGGTGGGATATAGTATGGTGCATGTTATGGGGCGGGATACAGTATGGTGCAGGTTATGGGACGGGATACAGTATGGTGCAGGTTATGGGGTGGGATACAGTATGGTGCAGGTTATGGGATGGGATATAGTATGGTGCAGGTTATAGGATGGTATACAGTATGGTGCAGGTTATAGGATGGGATACAGTATGGTGCAGGTTATGGGATGGGATATAGTATGGTGCAGGTTATGGGATGGTATACAGTATGGTGCAGGTTATGGGATGGGATACAGTATGGTGCAGGTTATGGGATTGTATACAGTATGGTGCAGGTTATGGGATGGGATATAGTATGGTGCAGGTTATGGGATGGGATACAGTATGGTGCAGGTTATGGGATGGGATACAGTATGGTGCAGGTTATGGGATTGTATACAGTATGGTGCAGGTTATGGGGTGGGATATAGTATGGTGCAGGTTATGGGGTGGGATACAGTATGGTGCAGGTTATGGGGTGGGATACAGTATGGTGCAGGTTATGGGGTGGGATACAGTATGGTGCAGGTTATGGGGTGGGATATAGTATGGTGCATGTTATGGGATGGTATACAGTATGGTGCAGGTTATGGGATGGGATATAGTATGGTGCAGGTTATGGGGCGGGATACAGTATGGTGCAGGTTATGGGATGGTATACAGTATGGTGCAGGTTATGGGATGGGATACAGTATGGTGCAGGTTATGGGATGGGATACAGTATGGTGCAGGTTATGGGGTGAGATACAGTATGGTGCAGGTTATGGAGCGGGATACAGTATGGTGCAGGTTATGGGATGGTATACAGTACGGTGCAGGTTATGGGATGGGATACAGTACGGTGCAGGTTATGGGATGGGATATAGTATGGTGCAGGTTATCGGGCGGGATACAGTATGGTGCAGGTTATGGGATGGGATACAGTATGGTGCAGGTTATGGGATGGGATACAGTATGGTGCAGGTTATGGGATGGGATACAGTATGGTGCAGGTTATGGGATGGTATACAGTATGGTGCAGGTTATGGGATGGGATATAGTATGGTGCAGGTTATGGGGCGGGATACAGTATGGTGCAGGTTATCGGGCAGGATATAGTGTGGTGCAGGTTATGGGACGGGATATAGTGTGGTGCAGGTTATGGGATGGGATACAGTATGGTGCAGGTTATGGGATGGGATACAGTATGGTGCAGGTTATGGGGTGAGATACAGTATGGTGCAGGTTATGGAGCGGGATACAGTATGGTGCAGGTTATGGGATGGTATACAGTACGGTGCAGGTTATGGGATGGGATATAGTATGGTGCAGGTTATCGGGCGGGATACAGTATGGTGCAGGTTATGGGATGGGATACAGTATGGTGCAGGTTATGGGATGGGATACAGTATGGTGCAGGTTATGGGATGGGATACAGTATGGTGCAGGTTATGGGATGGGATACAGTATGGTGCAGGTTATGGGATGGGATATAGTATGGTGCAGGTTATGGGATGGTATACAGTATGGTGCAGGTTATGGGATGGTATACAGTATGGTGCAGGTTATGGGATGGGATACAGTATGGTGCAGGTTATGGGATGGGATACAGTATGGTGCAGGTTATGGGGTGGGATACAGTATGGTGCAGGTTATGGGATGGGATACAGTATGGTGCAGGTTATGGGATGGGATACAGTATGGTGCAGGTTATGGGGTGGGATACAGTATGGTGCAGGTTATGGGATGGTATACAGTATGGTGCAGGTTATGGGATGGGATACAGTATGGTGCAGGTTATGGGGTGGGATACAGTATGGTGCAGGTTATGGGATGGGATACAGTATGGTGCAGGTTATGGGATGGGATACAGTATGGTGCAGGTTATGGGATGGTATACAGTATGGTGCAGGTTATGGGATGGGATACAGTATGGTGCAGGTTATGGGATGGGATACAGTATGGTGCAGGTTATGGGATGGGATACAGTATGGTGCAGGTTATAGGGTGGGATACAGTATGGTGCAGGTTATGGGATGGGATACAGTATGGTGCAGGTTATGGGGTGGGATACAGTATGGTGCAGGTTATGGGATGGGATACAGTATGGTGCAGGTTATGGGGTGGGATACAGTATGGTGCAGGTTATAGGGTGGGATACAGTATGGTGCAGGTTATGGGGTGGGATACAGTATGGTGCAGGTTATAGGGTGGGATACAGTATGGTGCAGGTTATGGGATGGGATACAGTATGGTGCAGGTTATGGGATGGGATACAGTATGGTGCAGGTTATGGGATGGGATACAGTATAGTGCAGGTTATGGGATGGGATACAGTATGGTGCAGGTTATGGGATGGGATACAGTATGGTGCAGGTTATGGGATGGGATACAGTATAGTGCAGGTTATGGGATGGGATACAGTATGGTGCAGGTTATGGGATGGGATACAGTATGGTGCAGGTTATGGGGTGGGATACAGTATGGTGCAGGTTATGGGATGGGATACAGTGTGGTGCAGGTTATGGGGTGGGATACAGTATGGTGCAGGTTATGGGATGGGATACAGTATGGTGCAGGTTATGGGGTGGTATACAGTATGGTGCAGGTTATTGGGTGGGATACAGTATGGTGCAGGTTATGGGGTGGTATACAGTATGGTGCAGGTTATGGGATGGGATATAGTATGGTGCAGGTTATGGGGTTGGTGTTATTACACAGCAGGTAAACAGTTAATTCTTGAAGTTGATTTGTTGAAAGCAGGAAAAGTTGGCTTGTGTAAGGACCAAATTATGATGCTGGAGGACTTGGTTGGAGCATCTCTAAGATGGTGGTCTTGTATGTTATTCCTGGTATGCAGTGCTTAGTACCTTCCAAAAATGGTCCAAGATCAGACAGGATGATGGGCGTCCAAAGCTCATCGATAATTATGGACTGAAGAGCTACTATAGACCAAATTGCTGACAACGTTACTGTAGACTATGATAGAAAGGTGTCAGGGCACACTGGACATCACAGTGTGCTTCAGGAATCCTACCCTCCCGGCACCTTTTCCTATGCTCTAAAGCCTCTGTTCTCATGGTCATTGGGGGCTACATTGCAGATTCCCTCACATTGGACGGTCCTGTATTCAGGGCTATATTTTTCTGAGAACTACGGACACCTTGACCTGACACCAGAGTCCATTGAGCTCCACTGGTACCTTTATTATAATCACTGGGGCAACTACGGTCTCCATCATCTGATGGGTGGGTTGTAGAGGGAGCTTTAGATCACAAGACTCTCCAGGACATGGACATTTTAGGACTGTCTTCTTTTCCCAAGTTCTTAATTCCATTTTTATCTTTCTCACTTTTGACTGGGAACCAATATGGCTGCCACTGTGGTCCTCACACAACAGTTCCTAGAAGGAGTTTAAGAAATTAACAGCAGGAAATATTAGAAAACTAAAAATAAGTCAACTATTACTCATTTGGGGAATGCCCTCTGCTCCATTACTCGCCTGCTCCCCCGCTAGAGAAAAAGCTCTTCTACAGCAGAGATGTAACGGTGGCCATATTAGTTGTCTTAGAGATTTTCCATGGACGGGTATAAGGACCACATGGTTGAATTTAAAATAACTTGACAAATGGTGATGACTCAAGGACTTAGATTACAGCGAGGCGTTACTTTTCTGTCCTCCCCTTCAGCCGTTCGGCTTGAGCCCCATCTTGCTGCCACACACCGTTGATGCATCCTCACCGTCTGCCACCCGTTGTTTGGATCCTATTAGGTGCTTTCTGAATCTAAACACGCTGAGAACGTAGCCGTGTTGTCTTAGGAGGTAGACCAGATCTCTCCAACACGGACTCAATTGTATTAAATAAAGGCGAACTTTCCTTATGACTACGAGGATTCCTTCCAACGTCTGCCGCGCATCCAGGAAAGACTCCTTCTCGTTCTGACCACGAGCCCAACGTGACAGAGGAATTGCCAAGCTGTTAATTTGCTAATTGCTGAACTCAGCTGCTGCTAAATGAGGCTCAATCATATGATTAGATTTATGTGTATACATGCGTAGGACGCGAGCGATGAGAACTGGACTACATTCTTGTACGGCCTTGGCAATGGAGGCTATGATGTGGTCACCTCCAGTTATATCAGGTGGAGAGGTCATCTGCCTGTTGGTACGGGGACTCAATATTTTGCATTAAACCTTTAATATCTCGTGGATTTATATTAGTCAAGTTGCTTTCGACATCTGCTGACCTGATGGCGAATGTTTTTCGAGGAACGTCTTCCTTTAGTTGAGGTCTTCAGGAAGGTTGAACAAGTCCTCGGAGCAAGGTAGACAATGTAGACAATTAAAATCACCCTTGAATTCTTTCATTTCATGTTTCGAAATTAGACCCTCTCTGGGATTCTGATGCAGTAATAAATTCTAGCAGGGAGGTCTACCGGGCCAGATGAGTTCCACCATCCTAGATATCCTCTGACTGTACCTTTAAGTTGCATTGACACATTTGAACAGATGAGCGCTCATGTTGGGCGTTTTGAAGAGGAAATATGTGAGCAAGCTGCCATGGAGCATGATGTCAGATCTGGAAGGATGGAAGAGCATACTTCTCATTTTAAAAACATGGAGAAAGAGTGAGGGGGAGGCATATTGTGCGGCCTTTATGACAGACATTGCAGCTGATGCTCCGAGATCTTGGCAGGACACGGGGGCAGAACACTGGGAGCTTAGTACTTATGAGTAAAAATAAAACCTTGTACGTAATCCGAAGACCCTTGTTATTACAAGAAGCATTTGTCAGCCTCTATAGTGTAGGTGTATGAGCAGCGACCTCCCTAGAGGGGCCAGGTTCTTTTGTTAAAACCCGTTCTAGGACGCAGTTGGGTTTTCCTTACTGCAGAATCAAAAACATGGCCCCTATGTTGGAAGAGTGTTAATTTTGACTACATAAACCATCAGTAGGTTTCACAGAATCCTGGTCCTCTCTTTATGTATACCTAGATAACTTAAGCGGGTCATCTCAGAAAAAGACCTCCCACGCGAAGATAACCTGCAAAATAAAATTAGATTTGTTTTAATTTTCAAAGACAAGAAAAACAGACTAACAATACAAGTCTCAAGATCAGAGTCAATGGTATCAGTAATACATAGACAACATTGGTGTGTGTCCTGAAGGTACATTGTCTCATATTGATATTCAGTTATATCGATGCATACTTAATTATGCACTGCCATCCAGTTTCATTGACTCAAGAAGTAAAACTCCCGTCCACTCTCCCATTCACACTCGCCACAACGCTACAGTTACTCTTTCTACCACTAGGCAATACGTTTGGCCACCGATTAGTGGCTCTAAAATTTCTCTATTTTCTCCGGCTTTCCCTTTGCTAATGACTTCAGTATATGGAGCAAAAGGTGGTTCCCAGTGTTGGACATGTTTAGCTCGCACTCGTCCCCGCACTTATATCCTTCTCAGCATCTTGTACCCTCTTCCTACATTAGACCTAGGCTTCGTTCACATCATTGTTCAGCCTTTCCGTTCTCCTGCTCCGTTTAGGAGCAGGAGAACGGAAAGGACGGATTCGTCAGATAACGGTGATGTGAACGAAGCCTAGGGACCCCACGGACTATAATGGGGTCTGTTAGGTTTCCGCTCAGAGGAAGATTTTTGAAGCGGAGACAAAAGTCCTGCATGCACTACTTTTGTCTCCACTACAAAATCATGTTCTGAGCGGACACCTAACGGACCCCATTATAGTCTATGGGCTCTATAGGCTCCGTTCGGCTCACTTAGGGCTCAGTTATCTGCCGAATCCGCCCTTTCCGTTCGCAGGAAAGGCTGAACGGTGATGTGAACGAAGCCTAATTAGATTTGTGGGGTTATTCCAACCAACTGTGGCTAAGGGACTGTGCGTGATCTCACTTTTAGGTTCTTGTATCTCTTATGGCATATAGGGCACCTAGATCATGAGGGTTGGACTAATGTTGGGTTTATTGGTGTTCCCGGCTCTTGAGACTGCACTATGCTGACTTATGATATATTTTTTTGTGGCAATCTCATAAAAGTGTAAAGACCTTATTCTCTTGACCCTCAGTAAAGAGTTGGCTACACACTTTCAAAAACCTTCAGACCGTGCAAGTTAATGACGAGAGCCTTCCTGTTGCATGGCTACAACCAGATTGGTGGTGAGGACCAAGGTCTTCTTATTCTTGGGATCAGTGGTGATGATATTCAGACTGTCAGGAACATGTTTTCACTGCTGCCTAGGAAACTGCAGAGGCAAGTGTCGTGGACAACTGGCCTCAACCAACGTGGATTCTACTCTCTCCCAATTCCACGGCTCAGCCACATTGACAGTGGTCCTTACATCCTACTGTTGCTGGTTGCCTTTTCCTATGAGTTACCATATATTATTCAGAGGATAGGATTGCCTGCAGCCGTAGACTTTAGTTAAACCACGAGCTGAGCTTTTCGGTAGCTGGATTCAATATTGGGTTGCATATGGCTGCATTCGAGGTGTGTCCGAGGTCTATATGGGGGGGATGTGTGGCTGCAAGCTGTATGGAACTGATATGGCTGAACTCTATATAGGGATCATGTGGCTGGCACTGTGTTTTTGGAGCTGGAACTCATGTTTGTAACTTGTAGGCAAAAACATCTTAAAGAACAGAAGTCAACCCCTTGGTGAGTTGACCACCACTGCTTTTATAATGCTACAGTTGAAGTCATAGTGTGCCTGCCATCCTTTATTGCTAGGAGGTCTTCTACAGGAAGGACCTACGGAAAACCTGAAGATCCTGCAGGATTATGAAATCAAAGCTTCTCCTGTTATCAGGAGAACTCCCAGAATATAGGTTCAGGTTCCTTCTGGACCCATGACCATGCTTCTGAACACCGTGAGCAGGAAAGGCTCCTTGTGCACCCCGTTCCCACCTGACAGGTCGTGAGATGCTCTGTTTCGGAAATGCGAACTTTCAGTGGAGACAGGATGTTGGCAGCTCGCTCAAAGTGTTCCTCTCAAGCTGTATGATTAAGAGAACGAAATATGTTGCATTATCTTAATCATTTACATTTCATCTGTGTTGATGAAATAATCGCTCAGGAGCATAAAAATACAAGAAATAATAAAGCAGCCGCGCCACCTACGCATACACCAGGCCTCGGTACAATATGCTGCTAATGTGGAATTAACCATTTTACTGCCAGCTCCATGTGTTACTGGTCGGATATTATTCGAACTGCAGGCTATTCCTTTGTTTTTACTGAAATGCTCAAGAAGTAAACCTCCCTCCTCCATGAAATGAGAATTTCAACTACTGATATGAGCATGAACGGTGCAGCGGTAATATCCCCGACAAGATGTTACATAGAATTCATAGTGTCTGTACCCTGAAATGAGCTCATTGTCCCCAGCTGCTGACAGGTGAAAGAGTGGAGGAAGGGAAGTGACAACTGCTCTGAGCACATATCCGCCTCACAAAAGTTGTCACTGATTGGAGAAAATAAGCTGAATATATTCACTACATCAGAATTAAGTATTATAGCATTGTATTATGGACAATAGTATAGCTACTATAATACTGCCCTTAAATGCTAAATTATAACTACTATAATACTGCTTCATATGTATAAGAATATAAATACTATAACACCGCCTCCTATGTACAACAATATGACTACTATAATACTGCTCCTATGTACAGTAATATGACTACTATAATACTGCCTCCTATGTACAAGAATATAACTACTATAATACTGTTACGGTATAACCCGGTATAGCGAGGGTTAATACCGTTCGGGCGATTCCCCTGGAGAAGAGCACAGCAACCCACAACCGCTGGAATCCACCGAACTGGAACCATACGAAGTCCTCCTTTCCTGGAACAGGCAAGAGAACGTTCTGACGTAGCAATTCCCCCCAAGTACGAGACGAGGCTCCGTATTAATGGTTAAACAGGAATTCTCTCTTTATTGAGGGCTACCTGCCCGGTATTTATGCAGGTCTCCCACCCGGTGGACACTCCCCTAGGGGACCAGAAGGAAGACTGCGACACGGGATACAGCAGCCAATCACACACAATGGGACAATACAGACACCCCCAGCATATCCCTCCCCTCTGCCTGTGATACAATCACTCTACACAGGTTAATGTAATCATCACAGGCAGGAGAATACACAATGTCTTCTGTCCTGGAGACAATCGAGGACTCATTCAATTATCTCTCAGGACAAAGGGAAATCGCCAATACACACGTGGGGACAATAGGACAGACATCATTATTCAATATACAATGTCCCACCCTTTACAGTACACACAGACATTTAACATATCCCCAGATGGCTTGGATCTGAGCACTCAATATCTCCAAACAGCGCCCAGATGCCACAAACACAGTCAAATCGCCATGGGGTTTAAGTTTAGCATGGGCTGATGAGAGGGCCCATAATCCTGGGGCAAGAGGCTGGCAATCTGTCCCCTCCAAAACCCAGTGGCGCGGTTGGTTTCGCCACACATCTCCCCTTTTTCCAAACAGACTAACAGGGTATCTGACCTTCTGCCGGTCAGTGCCCTTGTTAGTCCAGCAGCCCACCCACAAAACAGAAACAGCAGTACAGCCCACCCACAATAAATGGTTACTACACCTGAGCAAGGGATAAACCTGTCCATGTGCCTCACTACGGCTGTGTGGGGGACTGGTAGACTGCCTGAGTGGGTTGCTGAGTGGGCAGAGACCAGCGGTACTCTGCCCTGGTGCCAGCGCTACCACGGAAGTAGCCTGGTTGTTGTAGGGGGAGACCGACTGTCTCCCCTTTAGATACACAGCTCTGCTGCTGTAGGGAGAGACTGACTGTCTCCCCTTTAGATAGACCACCATGCTGCTGTGGGGGGAGACTGACTGTCTCCCCTTTGGCTAAATGGCCCTGTTGCTGGGGGACAGGACCGACTGTCCCTACCCCCTGTGCTGTGAGTGCAGAGACCACGGTCCCATCTGCACTGTTGTGGGGCTTACTGTCTCCCCCTGGTGCGTTAAACTGCCGCTGGGGGATGGAGACTGGGCTCCCAATTCCCTGTAAATCACACGGCCGATGGGGAATGGAGACGATGCTCTTCTCTCCCTGCAAAACATACTGACGCTGGGGAGCAGGACCAACTGTCCCTACTCCCTTAAAATCCGGCTGCCGCTGGGGAGAGCAGGTAACAAGCTTCTCTCCCAGACATACTTCCAGCCTCTGGGGAGGGAGACCGACTGTCTCCGCTCCCAAAACAGTGTCCTGCTGCTGGGGAAAGGAGACTGGGCTCTCTATTCCCTGCCGGACTCTCTGCCGATGGGGAGGGAGGACAAGCTCTCCTCTCCCAGTAAGTCACTCTGCTGCTGGGGGCCAGGACCGACTGTCTCTGCCCCCTGTAACTTAGCCTGCCGCTGGGGAGAGGGGGTAACAAGCTCCTCTCCCATACATACTTCCAGCCTCTGGGGAGGGAGACCGTCTGTCTCCGCTCCCAATATAGTGTCCTGCTGCTGGGGAAAGGAGACTGGGCTCTCTATTCCCTGCCGGACTCTCTGCCGATGGGAAATGGAGCCTGGGCTCCCAATTCCCTGCACTTGACTCTGCCGCTGGGGGACAGGACCGACTGTCTCTGCCCCCTGTAACTCAGCCTGCCGCTGGAGAATGGAGACTGGGCTCCCAATTCCCTGCAGGACCGGTGGAGAGACCTCGGTCCCATCTCCACCGGCCACCTGGAGTTCTTCCCAGTAGACCTCCACAATATCCTCCCAGCTGAAGGGCTCTGGACCTGGGTCTGACACTCTGCTCTCTCGCTGAGCCCTCTCACTGGAGTGGAACAGCTGCTGGTAGTCCTGTTCCAGCTCCATCTCCCGGGTCACCAGGTGGACCAGGTCTTGCTCAATTTTGTGAGTGTAGTCCCAGTCATACCTGCTCTCCCGCCACTCAAAGAGGTCCCTGAACCGGGCTTGTGTAGGGCTCCCAAACTCCAGCTCTAAAAAAGTCTCCCATAACAAGCCAGGACCATCAAACTCCTCTCCCTCTGGCATGTCATGCTCGGCTGTCCGGGGTAGGTACCGAGCTTCATACCACCAGAGTGCCTGGTAGGCATCTTCCAGCCACATCTCCCGCCTTACCAGGTGCTTCAGGTCTTCTACCCACTCTTCCAGGGGCTGCTCTCCTAGGAAGGGCATCCGCAGGGCTACTCGCTTCTGCTGTCGCTGCTCGTCCTTGGGGAGCCTCTTGTCCCGCAGATACTCCACAATACCCAGTGCCTGGTACCAGATGCCTTTGTGGACTGCATCTCGGTCATCCATGACACCCTCATCATACTCCACTAGTGGTTCCATACCGGTGCTGTACTGGGACACGCTTTGCCCTCAAATTGTAAAATCCACGGTGCCTTCTGTTGCTGTCCTTCTGGCTGTAGGAACGATCCTGCTGCTTGCCACCAGTTGTTACGGTATAACCCGGTATAGTGAGGGTTAATACCGTTCGGGTGATTCCCCTGGAGAAGAGCACAGCAACCCACAACCGCTGGAATCCACCGAACTGGAACCATACGAAGTCCTCCTTTCCTGGAACAGGCAAGAGAACGTTCTGACGTAGCAATTCCCCCCAAGTACGAGACGATGCTCCGTATTAATGGTTAAACAGGAATTCTCTCTTTATTGAGGGCTACCTGCCCGGTATTTATGCAGGTCTCCCACCTGGTGGACACTCCCCTAGGGGACCAGAAGGAAGACTGCGACACGGGATACAACAGCCAATCACACACAATGGGACAATACAGACACCCCCAGCATATCCCTCCCCTCTGCCTGTGATACAATCACCCTACATGGGTAATGTAATCATCACAGGCAGGAGAATACACAATGTCTTCTGTCCTGGAGACAATCGAGGACTCATTCAATTATCTCTCAGGACAAAGGGAAATCGCCAATACACACGTGGGGACAATAGGACAGACATCATAATTCAATATACAATGTCCCACCCTTTACAGTACACACAGACATTTAACATATCCCCAGATGGCTTGGATCTGAGCACTCAATATCTCCAAACAGCGCCCAGATGCCACAAACACAGTCAAATAGCCATGGGGTTTAAGTTTAGCATGGGCTGATGAGAGGGCCCATAATCCTGGGGCAAGAGGCTGGCAATCTGTCCCCTCCAAAACCCAGTGGCGCGGTTGGTTTCGCCACAAATACTGCCTCCTATGTACAAGAATATAACTACTATAATACTGCTCCTATGTACAATAATATAACTACTATAATACTGCCTCCTATGTACAAGAATGTATCTACTATAATACTCTTCCTATGTACAGGAATATAACTACTATAATACTGCTCCTATGTACAAGAATATAACTACTATAATACTGCTCCTATGTACAAGAATATAACTACTATAATACTGCTCCTATGTACAAGAATATAACTACTATAATACTGCTCCTATGTACAAGAATATAACTACTATAATACTGCCTCATATGTACAAGAATATAACTACTATAATACTGCTCCTATGTACAAGAATATAACTACTATAATACTGCTCCTATGTACAAGAATATAACTACTATAATACTGCTCCTATGTACAAGAATATAACTACTATAATACTGCCTCCTATGTACAAGAATATAACTACTAAAATACTGCCTCCTATGTACAAGAATATAACTACTATAATACTGCCTCCTATATGCAAGAATATAACTACTATAATACTGCTCCTATGTACAAGAATATAACTACTATAATACTGCTCCTATGTACAAGAATATAACTACTATAATACTGCCTCCTATGTACAAGAATATAACTACTATAATACTGCTCCTATGTACACGAATATAACTACTATAATACTGCCTCCTATGTACAAGAATATTACTACTATAATACTGCCCCTATGTACAAGAATATTACTACTATAATACTGCCCCTATGTACAAGAATATAACTACTATAATACTGCCCCTATGTACAAGAATATAACTACTATAATACTGCTCCTATGTACACGAATATAACTACTATAATACTGCCTCCTATGTACAAGAATATTACTACTATAATACTGCCCCTATGTACAAGAATATAACTAGTATAATACTGCTTCTATATACAAGAATATAACTACTATAATACTGCCTCCTATGTACAGGAATATAACTACTATAATACTGCTCCTATGTACAAGAATATAACTACTATAATACTGCTCCTATGTACAAGAATATAACTACTATAATACTGCTCCTATGTACAAGAATATAACTACTATAATACTGCTCCTATGTACAAGAATATAACTAGTATAATACTGCTCCTATGTACAAGAATATAACTACTATAATACTGCTCCTATGTACAGGAATATAACTACTATAATACTGCTCCTATGTACAAGAATATAACTACTATAATACTGCTCCTATGTACAAGAATATAACTAGTATAATACTGCTTCTATATACAAGAATATAACTACTATAATACTGCCTCCTATGTACAGGAATATAACTAGTATAATACTGCTCCTATGTACTGGAATATAACTTTTATGGCAGTAATATTTCATAGTGAGTTGATGTTCTCCCTTTCGCTCTCTTTGTGCTGTTTCCTGTGGCGGTCCTGGATCGGTCCTGCGGTGCGGAGTGCTGCTATATTTAGTAATGGGGTCAGGCTGATGTTTACGTCTCCCTGCTGACCCTTTCAGGGATCATGCGGCCTGTGACTGACGCAGCCGGTCTCCCTGTGCGGGGGGGGGCACTTACTTTCCATCCGGTGAATGGATACATCTTACGTCTGTTCTGGTCTCTTTATGGACTGTACCTCTCAGGTATTAGTTATGTTGCTGTGTGTTTTGTTATATCACATATGTCTTATTCTCCTGCTGATATTTCCCATTGAAAGGGTTAAATGCTACTTGTCTTCTGTGCTGCATTTTTCCCGTCCCTTCACGTTTCCATGCCTTTGTACAGTTTGCACTTATCTGGGAGGTATCTATTGTCCTTTCTTGTTTGCGAATGGAATTCCAGAATAACTGTAAAGACTGACACTGTAGCTGGAAAATCAGTGGGAGACAGTGAGCAAGCATGGTGGCTGTCACATAACTGTGCAGTTTAGGGTACTGATGGGTGCTGTAATTGCTGCCCCTAGCATCGCTGTTGTGGCGTTAAAAAAAAAAAAAAAAAACACAAATAATGGGCATTGTCATAATTTACAACTTTCTGAGCTTCTCACTTTTTTTAAAAGCAGCAAGAAAATGGGCGGGGTTAGCACAAGGGTGGAGCCAATCACAGCCCATCAGAGACTGGCGTTAAGTTACGCCCCTAGTTGGCGTAGATCGGAGTTTCTGGCGCATGGCGTGCCAGCGATGTGACTGATTTATTGAGAGGCGTCTTACTCCAGCACACGCGGTTGAGGACTGGTGTATGGGAACGTCTGACTTCATAAACAGTCCCTAATATTTCCAGGGTTGATCCTTCTTTTGCCCTGGTGGGCTGGATATCAGCTTCTGGGCCAAACTTACCTCACCAGTGCGTGGAGTTCATTGTCTACCCATTTGTGAGGATTGACCACAAGTTCTGAGTTGGATTGAGACCTGGGGCGTTTCCTGGCCATGGACCCAAAATGTCAATGTTTTGTTCACCGAGCCACTTTAATCACTGTTATCTTGTGCTCCATTACGGTAGAAAAGCATTAGTCATCATGACATTGCTCCTGAATGCTTGGGAGAAGTGGCTCCTTGAGAATTTAGAGAAGTTACTCTTGGACATTTTGGAAGAAGTTTCTCCTGGGCGGCGTGGAGAAGTGGCTCCTGGGCGGCGTGGAGAAGTGGCTCCTGGGCGGCGTGGAGAAGTGGCTCCTGGGCGGCGTGGAGAAGTGGCTCCTGGGCGGCGTGGAGAAGTGGCTCCTGGGCGGCGTGGAGAAGTGGCTCCTGGGCGGCGTGGAGTAGTGGCTCCTGGACGGCGTGGAGCAGTGGCAAAATGTCAAAAAAAAATTTGAAATATAAAAATTAGAATCACTTACTTTCCCCATATTAAAAATTAAAATAAATAATTAAACAAATGGGAGAATTACTATGTTTTTATGGAGCCGTGGACATCTGCCCGACCTCTGCCGGTACAAGCAGCAATGTCCTTGCCTGTGAAGCCCTTTTTGATGCAAAGCAATGATGACTGCATGTGTTTCCTTGGAGGTAACCATGGTTCGCAGAAGAAGACAATGATTTCACGCACCACTCCTTCCGTTTAAAGCAACCAGTCTGCTCTTCTCATTCGTTCAGCATGACAGTGATATCACCTGCCTTGTCCTTGTTAAAGGAGTATTCCGGTTACATTAGGTTATTCCCCATCCTGTGGATAGGGGATAACTATTAGATCAGTGGTGGTCCTACCGCTGAGACCCCCACCAATAATGAGAACAGGGGCCCTGTTAAGGGATAAATTAATGTAACTTTTGTCCATGTGTAATAAAGTGTAATAAAGGCAGCTTTGCATATATAGCCTTCATTAAAATCCCCCCCCCCCCCCCGTTCTTTATCTACAGCAGCTCTGCAGACCTATCAGTCTCCATGGTAACAGACAACAAACAAACCCCATGTAGTCTGATCCTGCAGACTCCCTTCTGTCTTCTTGGCATACATGTGGTCTAGTAGCGGGAAATAGGGGACAGATAGAAGGGAGTAAGACTGCAGGATCACACTACAGGAGGGGGGGGTTAAAGGGGTATTCCTGTCTTGTACCTGCCACAACTTTATGATTGTCAGGGGTCCGACCTCTGGAGCCCCCACCAGTCCTGAGAATGAAGTCATGCTGCCTTTCCCTGCACAGCTGGGTAGTCAGGAGCGCTGCTCTGCAGGCTGACAATAACACCTTTGTTCTCAGGACTGGTGGGAGACCCAGAGGTCATAAAGTGGTGGCATATCGCGAGTCAAGGTGGGATAAATGGAGTGTTGTGGGGGCCCTGAAGGCTGGAGGTCTCCTTGGTGGTGGGGTCACATTAGGAGCGTCTCCAGACGCGTTTTGTGGGGGGTCATGTGCAGTTTACTCACATCCACTGTTTGGTCTCTTTCAGAACAAGTTCTACGGACGATTCCGCCACTTCCTGGACATCATTGACCCGCGCACGCTCTTCATCACTGAGGTAATGGCTTCTTATCTGTCTGATGTATACCTGTACACGTGCTATCATCCTGGAAGAGCGGCCTAATGGGGGCGCTGCAGCCAATTATACTTCCCAGGTAGGGGCTCATGCACACGGCCGTAGCCGCTTTTGTGTGTCCTGCCCTTTATAGAACTGTCCTATCCTTGTCCATAATACGGGGACGCAGAGCGGACATACGCGTGCTGTCCGCATCTTCTGTTGCTCTATTGAAGTGAATGGGTCCACATCCGACCCGCAATAAATGCGGACAAAAACCACAGCCGTGTCCATGAGCCCTAACATTGTGTGCACCAGTTACATCATGTCTTTTCCTGCTGTCACATCCAAAGCTGCTTTCACAGTTTCCCTGCGGTCACATCCAAAGCTGCGTTCACGGTTTGCCTGTGGTCACATCCAAAGCTGCATTCACAATCCTAAATACAACTTAGGCCTAATTCACACGTCCGTAGTGTGTTGCGGATCCGCAACACACCTTGCCACCAGCCCTATAGAGATGCCTATACTTGTCTGCAATTGCGGGCAAGAATAGGTCATGCTCTATATTATTGCAGAGCCGCCGGCCGGAAGATCGGCGGCGCGCTCTGCAAATGTGGATGCGGAAAGCACAGTGTGTGCTCTCCGCATCCATCACGTCCCCATTCAAGATGAATGGGTCCGCAACCGTTCCGCAGATTTACAGAACGGGTGCGGACGAACATTGCGGACATGTGAATAGGGCCTTAAAGTGGTGTGTTATATCATGTATACATTCTCCTTTTATGGGCAGTGCCCCTTGCTTACCACCCATGCACCCCCTTACATTGGTATCCTGCTTAATTGCACATTAATCAAGCTGCACCAGGGACATTGAGCCGCAGCCGGAATCCTCTCCTGAAGACATGTGGGGGGCGCCACAAGGTGAACACGACTGGAGGCAGCAGGGCGCCATCATTACAGGCCGCAAATTCACAGCTGGTTATAGCAGGCGCTGTAAAATCGCTTTCTGAAACTTTGTAATATACTTGATATTGATGTTTTCACTAATTTTGCTTGCTGTCAGTGAATGGGAGCATTCCTTGTTTACATCTAGAGGCTGAAGACTCATCCTGAGCTAGTCCTGCTGGCTTACCTCTGATGTGAGGGTGATTGCACCGAACACCAAGAGACACGGCTGTACGTGTGTGTGTGTGTGTATATAAAATATATATACGGCTGTATGTACAGATATATACATGACTGTACACGTGTGTGTGTATGTATATACAGTTGTGTTCAAAATTATTCAACCCCCAATGCTGTAAAGGGTTTTAGGGAATTTAGTGCACATTTGTAATTGTGTTCAGAATGAAATCTTACAAGGACTTTTTAAAGAACCAAATGCAACTAAAATGACATCAATTGTTTTTGTAATACAGTATTAAATGTTTTTTTTTGTGATTTCTTCATTGACACAATTATTCAACCCCTTAAAGACGACCGCTCTTAAGAACAGAGGTTCATTCAAGTGTTTTCGATCAGGTAATGAAAACACCTCTGGATGTCAAGGAGCAGCAATCAAGCAGAATAAGCCCCAATTAGGCAGATGTAAAATGACTGTGATACTCGGCTCCTTCTAGACATTTACTGGTGTGTTTACAGACATGGTGAAGTCAAGAGAATGGTCCAGGAAGACAAGAGAAGAGGTGATTTCTCTTCACAGGAAGGGCAATGGCTATAAGAAGATTGCAAAGATGTTAAACATACCAAGAGACACCATAGGAAGCATCATTTGCAAATTCAAGGCAAAGGGCACTGTTGAAACGCTACCTGGTCGTGGCAGAAAGAAGATGCTGACTCCGACTGCTGTGCGCTACCTGAAGCGCAAAGTGGAGAAAAGTCCCCGTGTGACTGCTGAGGAACTGAAAAAAGATTTGTCAGATGCGGGTACTGAAGTTTCAGCTCAGACAATAAGGCGCACACTGCGTAATGAAGGCTTCCATGCCAGAACTCCCAGGCGCACCCCCTTGTTTGTCTCCAAAGAATAAGAAGAGTCGACTGCAGTATGTCAAAAGTCATGTGGACAAACCACAAAAGTTTTGGGATAGTGTTCTGTGGACTGATGAAACAATATTAGAACTGTTTGGGCCCATGGATCAACGCTATGTTTGGAGGAGGAAGAACAAGGCCTATGAAGAAAAGAACACCTTGCCTACCGTGAAGCATGGCGGGGGTCAATCATGCTTTGGGGCTGTTTTGCTTCTACAGGTACAGGGAAGCTTCAGCGTGTGCAAGGTACCATGAATTCTCTTCAGTACCAGGAGATATTGGATGAAAATGTGATGCAGTCCGTCACAAACCTGAGGCTTGGGAGACTTTGGACCTTTCAACAGGACAATGATCCCAAGCATACCTCCAAGTCCACTAGAGCATGGCTGCAGATTAAAGGCTGGAACATTTTGAAGTGGCCATCGCAGTCACCAGACTTAAATCCGATTGAGAACCTCTGGTGGGACTTAAAGAAAGCAGTTGCAGCGCGCAAGCCTAAGAATGTGACTGAACTGGAGGCTTTTGCCCATGAAGAATGGGCGAAGATACCCGTAGATCGCTGCAAGACACTTGTGTCAAGCTATGCTTCACGTTTAAAAGCTGTTATAACTGGAAAAGGATGTTGTACTAAGTACTAAGATTGAATGTCACTTGGGGGTTGAATAAAACTGATAATGATGTGAGCACAGAAAAGACATTTGTGGTGATTTCATTATAAATGTTATGTTATATTTGTCTGACTTACAAGGGCCTCTTTGATTTAATTGTAAACAAGATGACTGAAATGATCAAAATCAATGTCAAACTGGCCAAAACACTCAATTTCAGTGGGGGTTGAATCATTTTGAACACAACTGTATATATATATATAGATACACACATTCACTACTCACAAAAAGTTAGTGATAGTTTGGATTGTGGGTGAAATTTCAGGATGAACCTAAAATGCCCTCTAACCTTTACAGGTGAACCTAATGGGACCTTCTCTAAGCTTCTGAATGTCACCTGTCCACTTGTTCAGTGTTTCAGTACTTTTTGTGCAACTTGCTGATCTCTAACAAGGAGCAAAATTCACAACAGGTGTTTGATCCATGAATCGCCCAATAAATTTCCCAGTTCAATTAGAATTGGTATTAAACAGTCCTCCTCATCATGCTGTTCACATTTTGACATCATGAGACCAAGACGACACCCAACAATTGATGAACAGTATCTCACCATTGTGAGGCTTCAAGCAGGATGTTCTCAGATGGAAGTGGCCACTGAGCTCAGATTGTCATCGGCAGGTTGTATCAGAGATACAGAGACTGGAAGAGTCACAAAAAGGCAGAGAAGTTGAAATTTTTTGGCCACATCCCACACTGATGACCGCTTCTTTGTGAACAATGCCCTGTGGAACCGGATGAAGAATGCCAACCAACTCCGGGCACATTGAAGGGAGGTGCGAGGCACCCAAATATCACGTCAGACCATTTAAAACCGTTTACATTAGCGTGGTCTGCGTGCTAGATGACCTGCAAGGGTACCTGACCGCACCACCAGGCACAGGCGGCATCTTCCTGCATGGGCCAGGGAGCATCTACGCTGGACGAGGGACCAGTGGGCCTCAGTGCTGCTCACAGATGAAAGTCGATTCACGCTGAGCAGAAATGATGGTCGCCAACGATGTTGGAGACGTCAAGGAGAGCGCTGTGCATCAGCCACTGCTGTCACCAGATGAGGCCTTTGGTGGTGGCGATGTTACAGTGTGGGCAGGTGTGTCTAGTCTATACAGAACTGCCCTACACTGTGTGAATGGTCCAGTGACAGCCCAGACTACCTGAATAACATCATTAATCCAGTCATTGTGCCTCTCCATGAACAGCACAGGCCTAATGTCATCTTCATGGAGGAAAATGCGCCAGCTCATCGAGGTGACATCATTAGGGAACGGCTGCTGGAGACTGGGGGACCTCACATGGAGTGGCTGCACTTTCTCCAGACCTGAATCCTGTTGAAAACCTATGGGATCAGCTGAGTCCACGTGTAGAGGTTCGTAACTCTGTACCTCAGAACCTCAATGAGTTGAGGACCACCCTTCAAGAAGAGTGGGATGCCATGCCTCAGCAGACAACAAGTCGACTTGTGAACAGCAGGAGATGTTGTCAAGATGTAATTGATGCTTAAGGCCCCATGACAAGTTATTGGGACACTGACACTTTTGTGGCGGTATACCCAGCACTGGGGTTGGCTTTTGTGTCAATAAATTGTTTGAGATGAGGAAATCACCATTGCTGCTTCTACTTAATGCCCGACTTTCATGATATAATATCACTGGAGCCGGAACTTTTTACATTTTTCCAAATTTTACCCGAAAGCCAAATATTCCCAAATTTTTGTGAGTAGCGTGTATATAAATATATACACACCCGGCGGCTGTATGTACTCATATATACCTACACAGGTATGTACCTGTATGTATATATACACACTTGTATACCCTCTACCCCCTGACTTCTTGTAGAGCCCCCCAGTAGCATTATTGCAGGTTCTGTGGTGATGTGCTGCTCCTGAGGCTCTTTAAATCCGTGAAATCGGCGGGGTCTGCTTTGCATGCATGGCGGGCAGCGCTGCTCCCTGTCGTTATAGTAACTGTTGACATTCAGTAGGGAACAGACAATTGGCTGAATGGAGGGCCCCCCCCCCGGGTGCAGGAGGAGAGAGGCGAATATTAAAGGGCCCTTACAGTGGTTGTCCATAATCATGTCCTGCACTACATTCCCCCCTCAATAACGTGGCCCCTCAGCGCAGCCATCATGTCCATGCAGCCATGATTGATGGGGGGCGCTGTTCAAAAAATTCCTAATATACTTTTTTTTATCATTTTGAAGATCACTGCTTGCTGTGAAAGAATAATCACATCCAGAGTCTGAAGACTCTACCAGTCCTCAAATTTCTCTTCTGTCCTGATAGTTTAGTACAGTGTCTGAGGTGTGTATTATAAGGTTCTGCAGCAGCTGAGGTGTGTATTATGAGGTTCTGCAGCAGCTGAGGTGTGTATTATGAGGTTCTGCAGCAGATGAGGTGTGTATTATGAGGTTCTGCAGCAGATGAGGTGTGTATTATGAGGTTCTGCAGCAGATGAGGTGTGTATTATGAAGTTCTGCAGCAGCTGAGGTGTATTATGATGTTCTGCAGCAACTGAGGTGTGTATTATGAGGTTCTGCAGCAGCTGAGGTGTGTATTATGAGGTTCTGTAGCATGTGAGGTATGTATTATAAGGTTCTGCAGCAGCTGAGGTGTGTATTATGAAGTTCTGCAGCAGCTGAGGTGTGTATTATGATGTTCTGCAGCAACTAAGGGGTGTATTCGAAGGTTCTGCAGCAGCTGAGGTGTGTAGTAGGATGTTCTGCAGCAGCTGAGATGTGTATTAGGAGGTTCTTCAGCAGCTGAGATGTGTATTATGAGGTTCTGCAGCAGCTGAGGTGTGTATTATGAGGTTCTGCAGCAGCTGAGGTGTGTATTATAAGGTTCTGCAGCAGCTGAGGTGTGTATTATAATGTTCTGCAGCAGCTGAGGTGTGTATTAGGAGGTTCTGCAGCAGTTCCGACCTGCATTCTACCAAAAGAAAAGGGGTCCATGTTGTCCTGCAGGTTGAGGCTCTACTCTTTTCCTCTCTTGTGTGCTGCCTCTTACATGATGAGTGTTGTAGTCTCTGCAGGCGGCTGAACCATTGCCAAGACAGACATAAGCGAGGACTGAAGAAAGTGCTGCACATCCTGCGTCGTCTTCTTCTCGGGAAGTTTGTTTTTACTTCTGTCGACTACTGCTTCAACACACAAACCGATGTCACGTTCTGTCCCCTCCATGTGTTCTGTCTCCAGAGCTCTCCTCCCATTCATCTCCTGTATCAGAGGATGGCGGTCATAAAGGGGTTAATCTCGATGTCACGTTCTGTCCCTTCCGATGTGTCCTGTCTCCAGCGCTCTCCTCCCATTCATCTCCTGTATCAGAGGATGGCAGTCATAAAGGGGTTAATCTAGATGTCACGCTCTGTCCCCTCCATGTGTCCTGTCTCCAGCGCTCTCCTCCCATTCATCTCATGTATTAGAGGATGGCGGCCATAAAGGGGTTAATCCCGACGTCCCGTTCTGTCCCCTCCACGTGTCCTGTTTTCAGCGCTCTCCTATACATCTCATGGATCAGAGGACGGCGGTCATAAAGGGGTTAATTCTGGTGTCATTGCTGTGCATATCTTGCCTGTTACTTATGCTGCTCCTCAAGCTTTAAGGATGCAGCTCTGGTTGTGATTGGAGTCTATAGCACTCGTCATATCAGCTCTGACAGGAGTGTTAAACACGGACTTCGAATACTGCTCTGGATGTGTTTGGAGTATATGACAATGAATGTCACTTTTGAAAGCGGTTTTTGATGCGACTAGTGTTTAGGTCCTGCATGTCTGATGGTCAGTAATCCTGATTATGCCGATGAGGAGATCTTCAGAGAGATGCTGTTTGGAAGTGTGCACGGAGTCTGGCGAAGGAATGAGAAGGAGGATCAGACAGATGGTGCTTCTGGTTCTCCATGAAGAACACGTCCTGCGCAAGGCTGCAAATAGACGTGTGAAGAGATTACACACGATGCAGCAGATACGACCGGAGGTCGCGGTGCAGGATCATACATATCCAGATACATGAGGGCAATCTCCCCACCCGTAGGGATCGGCTAGGCTACTGGGATTCTGTCCAGACCCAGGATCTTACAAGGTTGCAGCAAAGCAGTTTGCACCTTTAGTTGCTGATGTTGAGGTGTGTTTCTTTAGTGGCAGGTGTAGGGGTGTGCCCCTGTAGCAGCAGAAGGTGTGTTTACCGTTAAAGTATTGAGACTGCCAATCGGGTACCTTGCTCTAATTTTGGCATGTGGCAGCTCTTGTCCCTTTGGCCGGCTGTCTTCTCCCTCTGGCCAACTCTCTGCTCCCTCTGGCCGACTCTCTGCTCCCTCTGGCCGGCTCTCTTCTCCCTCTGGCCGGCTCTCTTCTCCCTCTGGCCGGCTCTCTTCTCCCTCTGGCCGGCTCTCTGCTCCCTCTGGCCGGCTCTCTGCTCCCTCTGGCCGGCTCTCTGCTCCCTCTGGCCGGCTCTCTGCTCCCTCTGGCCGGCTCTCTGCTCCCTCTGGCCGGCTCTCTGCTCCCTCTGGCCGGCTCTCTGCTCCTCTGGCCGGCTCTCTGCTCCCTCTGGCCGGCTCTCTGCTCCTCTGGCCGGCTCTCTGCTCCCTCTGGCCGGCTCTCTTCTCCCTCTGGCCGGCTCTCTGCTCCCTCTGGCCGGCTCTCTGCTCCCTCTGGCCGGCTCTCTGCTCCCTCTGGCCGGCTCTCTGCTCCCTCTGGCCGGCTCTCTGCTCCCTCTGGCCGGCTCTCTGCTCCCTCTGGCCGGCTCTCTGCTCCCTCTGGCCGGCTCTCTGCTCCCTCTGGCCGGCTCTCTGCTCCCTCTGGCTGAATCTCTGCTCCCTCTGGCTGGCTGTCTTCTCTCCTCTGACTGGTTCTCTTTGTTCTTTTGGCCAGCGCTTTTCTCCCTCTCGCCCCCTCTCTTCTCCCTCTGTCCAGCCAGCTTTTTTCCTGATGGTCTCCTCTCTTCTCCCTTTGGCTGGCTCCCTTTGTTCCTCTGGCCAGCTGTCTTCTCCCTCTGGCCCACTGTCTTTGTTCCTCTGACTCTTTCACTTCGTTCCTTTGACGGGCGCTTTTCTCCCTCTGGCCGGGTCTCTTTTTCCTCTGGCCGCCTCTCTTTGTTCCTCTGGCTACCTCTCTTCTTACTCTGGCCGGGTCTCTTCTTCCGCTGGTTGCTCTCCTCTCCTTCTGGCCGGCCAGCTTTTCTCCCGATAGCCACCTCTCCCTCCCTCTGGCCGCTTCTCTTTCGTCCTCTGGCTGGTTTTTCTCCCTCTGGCCACTTCTCTCCTCGATCTGGCCTCCTGTTTTCTTCCTCTGGCCACCTCTCTTCTCACGATGGCTGGCCACCTCTCTTCTCACGATGGCTGGCCACCTCTCTTCTCACGATGGCTGGCCACCTCTCTTCTCACGATGGCTGGCCACCTCTCTTCTCACGATGGCTGGCCACCTCTCTTCTCACGATGGCTGGCCACCTCTCTTCTCACGATGGCTGGCCACCTCTCTTCTCACGATGGCTGGCCACCTCTCTTCTCACGATGGCTGGCCACCTCTCTTCTCTCACGATGGCTGGCCACCTCTCTTCTCACGTTGGCTGGCCACCTCTCTTCTCACGTTGGCTGGCCACCTCTCTTCTCACGATGGCTGGACACCTCTCTTCTCACGATGGCTGGACACCTCTCTTCTCACGATGGCTGGACACCTCTCTTCTCACGATGGCTGGACACCTCTCTTCTCACGATGGCTGGACACCTCTCTTCTCACGATGGCTGGCCACCTCTCTTCTCACGATGGCTGGCCACCTCTCTTCTCACGATGGCTGGCCACCTCTCTTCTCACGATGGCTAGCCACCTCTCTTCTCACGATGGCTGGCCACCTCTCTTCTCACGATGGCTGGCCACCTCTCTTCTCACGATGGCTGGCCACCTCTCTTCTCACGATGGCTGGCCACCTCTCTTTTTTCTCTGGCCACCTCTCTTTTTTCTCTGGCCACCTCTCTTCTCACTCTGGCTGGCCATCTCTCTTCTCCCTCTGGCCACCTCTCTTCTCATGATGGCTGGCCACCTCTCTTCTCACGATGGCTAGCCACCTCTCTTCTCACGATGGCTAGCCACCTCTCTTCTCACGATGGCTGGCCACCTCTCTTCTCACGATGGCTGGCCACCTCTCTTCTCACGATGGCTGTACACCTCTCTTCTCACGATGGCTGGACACCTCTCTTCTCACAATGGCCGGCCACCTCTCTTCTCACGATGGCTGGACACCTCTCTTCTCACGATGGCTGGACACCTCTCTTCTCACGATGGCTGGACACCTCTCTTCTCACGATGGCTGGACACCTCTCTTCTCACGATGGCCGCCTCTCTTTTTTCTCTGGCCACCTCTCTTCTCACGTTGGCTGGCCACCTCTCTTCTCACGATTGCTAGCCACCTCTCTTCTCACGATGGCTGGCCACCTCTCTTCTCACGATGGCTGGCCACCTCTCTTTTTTCTCTGGCCACCTCTCTTCTCACTCTGGCTGGCCATCTCTCTTCTCCCTCTGGCCACCTCTCTTCTCACGATGGCTGGCCACCTCTCTTCTCACGATGGCTAGCCACCTCTCTTCTCACGATGGCTGGCCACCTCTCTTCTCACGATGGCTGGACACCTCTATTCTCACGATGGCTGTACACCTCTCTTCTCACGATGGCTGGACACCTCTCTTCTCACAATGGCCACCTCTCTTTTTTCTCTGGCCACCTCTCTTCTCACGATGGCTGGCCACCTCTCTCCTCCCTATGGCTGACTCTCTCAGTTCCTCTGGCGAACTCTCTTCGTTCCTCTGGTCTTCTCTCACTAGCTGGCTTATGAGTTCAGCTTTGGATGTAATTGGAGTGTATTCTGCTAGAACTGTGTTGATCTGGTTGTTTGTAGCAGCAGTCACAGATACTGTGACAGAGGTGGGGTGGCTGACACTATCCGTTTGAGGTGAGCCCCTCATGATTCGTGCATCTGCCTTTCATGTCCATGACCTGAATGTGTCAGTGTGGATGAATGTACAGATCCTGAGTGTGAGCTGCGAATCCTTACCAGCAGAGAGGAAGCCATCAGGTATTAGTCATATTGGAGGGCTGCCGTGTCCACAACTACAACTCCCATCATGTCATTTATGGGATTAGCAAAGACTGCTCTAACAACATAGTTGTATCACATTAATCTTCTGAAATACTTTGTGCTGCTGGGGGCCAAGGCTAGCACCCTCCTGAAATACTTTGTTCTGTTGTGGAAATACTGTGCCGCCCAGAACCACAGATAGTCTCTAGTCTAGTTTTTAGTCTCTGACAACTCAAAGAAAAACTGTCCTCGTTGCTCTTACCAACATAAATGTGACCCATCGTCCATATCCGCCTCATTCAGGCCACTATATCTGCCATAGGGGTCCATTCCCCCGCCAAACCACGTGCAGCCACTATGTCCCCACTGTCCTCAACCACATGTTGCCAATATGTTCCCACATTTCTCAGGACCACAGATGTCCACTATGTCCTCCACAGAAGCACAGGCAGCCATTATATTCAACATCCCTCAGGACAACAGGCAGCCATCATGTCCTCCAGCCTCCTCTCCAGACGCACAGGCAGCCATTATGTCCACCCTCCCCAAGGACAACAGGCAGCCATTATGTCCACCATCCGCCCAGGACAACAGGCAGCCATCATGTCCTCCAGCCTCCTCTCCAGAAGCACAGTCACTGCCTGCCTCATCCTTCTAACTGTCCTTCGTGCTCTTAGCAACCAATCACAGCTCTGCTTTCACTTTCCCACAGCAGTTTAAGAAATGATGTGTGAGCTCTGCCAGGAGACAATCGTTCTGTTAGATAGTTTTGATAAATGTGACCCAAAACCTTCATGCCCTCCAGATACACAGGCAGCCACTATATCCACCATATATCCCTCCAGATACACAGGCAGCCACTATATCCACCATACATCCCCCCAGATACACAGGCAGCCACTATATCCACCATACACCCCTCCAGATACACAGGCAGCCACTATATCCACCATATATCCCTCCAGATACACAGGCAGCCACTATATCCACCATACATCCACCCAGATACACAGGCAGCCACTATATCCACCATACATCCCCCCAGATACACAGGCAGCCACTATATCCACCATATATCCCTCCAGATACACAGGCAGCCACTATATCCACCATACATCCCCCAGATACACAGGCAGCCACTATATCCACCATACATCCCCCAGATACACAGGCAGCCACTATATCCACCATACACCTCTCCAGATACACAGGCAGCCACTATATCCACCATACATCCCTCCAGATACACAGGCAGCCACTATATCCACCATACACCTCCCAGATACACAGGCAGCCACTATATCCACCATATATCCCTCCAGATACACAGGCAGCCACTATATCCACCATATATCTCTCCAGATACACAGGCAGCCGCTATATCCACCATATATCCCTCCAGATACACAGGCAGCCACTATGTCCACCATATATCCCTCCAGATACACAGGCAGCCACTATATCCACCATACATCCCCCCCCCAGATACACAGGCAGCCACTATATCCACCATATATCCTTCCAGATACACAGGCAGCCACTATATCCACCATACATCCCTCCAGATACACAGGCAGCCACTATATCCACCATACACCCCTCCCCCCCCAGATACACAGGCAGCCACTATATCCACCATACATCCCCCAGATACACAGGCAGCCACTATATCCACCATATATCCCTCCAGATACACAGGCAGCCACTATATCCACCATATATCTCTCCAGATACACAGGCAGCCACTATATCCACCATACATCCCCCCAGATACACAGGCAGCCACTATATCCACCATATATCCCTCCAGATACACAGGCAGCCACTATATCCACCATACATCCCCCCAGATACACAGGCAGCCACTATATCCACCATACACCCCTCCAGATACACAGGCAGCCACTATATCCACCATACACCCCTCCCCCCCCAGATACACAGGCAGCCACTATATCCACCATACATCCCCCCAGATACACAGGCAGCCACTATATCCACCATATATCCCTCCAGATACACAGGCAGCCACTATATCCACCATATATCTCTCCAGATACACAGGCAGCCACTATATCCACCATACATCCCCCCAGATACACAGGCAGCCACTATATCCACCATATATCCCTCCAGATACACAGGCAGCCACTATATCCACCATATATCTCTCCAGATACAGGCAGCCACTATATCCACCATACATCCCCCCGATACACAGGCAGCCACTATATCCACCAAACATCCCCCCAGATGCACAGGCAGCCACTATATCCACCATACACCCCCAGATACACAGGCAGCCACTATATCCACCATACACCCCCCAGATACACAGGCAGCCACTATATCCACCAAACATCCCCCCTCCCCCCCAGATACACAAGCAGCCACTATATCCACCATACATCCCCCCAGATGCACAGGCAGCCACTATATCCACCATACACCCCTCAGATACACAGGCAGCCACTATATCCACCATACACTCCCCAGATACACAGGCAGCCACTATATCCACCAAACATCCCCCCAGATGCACAGGCAGCCACTACATCCACCATACACCCCTCTAATGCACAGGCAGCCACTATATCCACCATACACCCCCCAGATACACAGGCAGCCACTATATCCACCATACACCCCCCAGATACACAGGCAGCCACTATATCCATCAAACACCCCCAGATACACAGGCAGCCACTACATCCACCATACATCCCCCAGATACACAGGCAGCCACTACATCCACCATACACCCCCCAGATGCACAGGCAGCCACTATATCCACCATACAACCCCCCCCCCCCAGATACACAGATAAGCTGTTGTAGTGACATCAAGCACCAGTGTTACAGACGCCAGTCTTAATAAATGACCCCTTATGTGCCCACCCTAGGACAACAGGCAGCCATTATGTCACCCTCCCAGCATAACAGGCGCCCATTACATTTACCCCCAACCTTCTCTCCAGAAGCAGTGCCCCCCATAACAGAAGTGCAGAAGTCAGCGGTACGTCTGAAGGGTCAGGGCGGCATCCATCTCTGGAGCCATAGGGGCACACTCACCCTTCTGGCCGGTGTACACCTGTATGGGGTAGCGCCATCTGTCAGGACTGGTACTGTGCCCCCTGTAATAATGTCCGGAATGGTTCATGTACTCACCCCACTGATCACCCCACAGTAACCCTCACCCGCTTTTTGTATCTCTCTTTGCAGAGTCGCCTTAAGGAGGCTGTGCAGCTGCTGGAAGATTACAAGCATGGAACGCTGCCCCCTGGAGTCTCGAATGCAGAGGTAAGGTTGTCGGAATACTCCTGTAATCACCTTGTATAAAAGGTGTCAGAAAAATGGGAGATCAGGCCAATGGTGGGGGATTGTGATACCTGCTGACGCTTGTGATTATCAATGCATGTGGGGCTCATAAAGACGTAAGTCAGGAATGATGATGTCATCAGATGGACCCAGGGTCCAAGTGAAGAAACTTGGGCTGTCCTCTGCTAATCCTTCGTGTTACACATAGGTACTCTAACATTAGCCTTGACATCTGCTGTAATATGGCTGGGGCTAGGCTAAGGACCATGCTGTACTTAAAGGAGTTGTCCCAGATAATTAATATCTCTCACACTCTCTCCACTAAGCCCATGACCTAGTCCCTAACCCCTAAAGTGCAAAGGTGTGGGACCAGTTACAACCTTTCACCGGAGCCTGGACAGTACCCATAGTGCTCCAGCATATGCATAGGCCTCTGCCCACACATGGCCGCCCCTGTACAGACATTAAAGGAAGGAAGTGTGTGTCTCCAATATGGCCGCCCCTACACAGACAATACAAGAAAGAAGTGTGTGCCTCCAATATGGCGTCCCTGTACAGGAAGGAAGTGTGTGCCTCCAATATGGCGTCCCTGTACAGGAAGGAAGTGTGTGCCTCCAATATGGCGTCCCTGTACAGGAAGGAAGTGTGTGCCTCCAATATGGTGTCCCTGTACAGGAAGGAAGTGTGTGCCTCCAATATGGTGTCCCTGTACAGGAAGGAAGTGTGTGCCTCAAATATGGCGTCCCTGTACAGGAAGGAAGTGTGTGCCTCCAATATGGCGTCCCTGTAGAGGAAGGATGTGTCTCCAATATGGTGCCCCTTTACAGACAATAAAGGAAGTGTGTCTGCAATAATGATCCTGCTGGCCAGTCCGTCCTGTGATGCTGTATACCGGGAGATACGACCAGGACTGGTGTAGGATATAATAATGATCCTGCTGGCTGGTCCGTCCTGTGGTGCTGTATACCCGGAGATAGGACTACCCTGGTCCTATCTCCCGGTATACAGCGCCACAGGAACGGCTCAGCAGGATCATATATATCCTCCACCAGTCCTAGTCCTATCTCCCGGTATACAGCACCACAGGACGGACCGGCCAGCAGGATCATTATTATATCCTCCACCAGTCCTGGTCGTATCTCCAGGTATACAGCACCACAGGACCGACCGGTCAGCAGGATCATTATTATATCTTCCACCAGTCCTGGTCGTATCTCCGGGTATACAGCACCACAGGACCAACCGGCCAGCAGGATCATTATTATACGACCAGGACTGGTGGAGGATATAATAATGATCCTGCTGGCTGGTCCTTCCTGTGAGATATGACCAGGACTGGTGGAGGATATAATAATGATCCTGCTGACTGGTCTGTCCTGTGGTGCTGTATACCCGGAGATACAACCAGGACTGGTGGAAGATGTAATAATGATCCTGCTGGCCGGTCCGTCGTGTGGTGCTGTATACCGGGAGATATGACCAGGACTGGTGGAGGATATAATATTGATCCTGCTGGCCGGTCGGTCCTGTGGTGCTGTATATCTGGAGATACAACCAGGACTGGTGGAGGATATAATAATGATCCTGCTGGCCGGTCGGTCCTGTGGTGCTGTATATCTGGAGATACAACCAGGACTGGTGGAGGATATAATAATGATCCTGCTGGCCGGTCGATCCTGTGGTGCTGTATACCGGGAGATACGACCAGGACTGGTGGAGGATATAATAATGATCCTGCTGGCCGGTCTGACCCGTGGTGCTGTATACCCGGAGATACGACCAGGACTGGTGGAGGATATAATAATGATCCTGCTGGCCGGTCGGTCCTGTGGTGCTGTATACCCGGAGATACGACCAGGACCGGTGGAGGATATAATAATGATCCTGCTGGCACTGTCACACAAGGTGACGTGTCCGCGCTCAGGTGATAACCACACCATTATCTGAACTGCGGCCGTGCTGTTGCGAGGAGGACGATGTGTCACCCTGGTGATTGGAGAAAGCAGCAGCGATGATGACACCTCACACGTTCTATGCGTGTACGTGTATATGGCGACAGGCGCTGACCACAGGGGTCATTCACCAGCGGGTGACTGATTGGTGCACTCACAGGCCGGGCGCCTAGTACTGATACTTCTTCCTGCACATCCTTCACCTCACGTCATCATCACTGCCCCCTCAACATCAGCACACTTGTTTCCTGAAATATTCTGTACTACCGCCTCACCCCCCACTGTCCTCAACACCATACCATCAGTATTTCATTGTCCAGTACCCCAAGTGTCAGTGACTCTGGTGACCATACCCTCCACCCCTCCGCCCTTGTTACCTCTGGTGTCCAAACTCCCCTCCCTTGTTACTTCTTATGACCATCTCCTCAACCCATCTTTCCTCTGATGACTGTACCTAGACCCTTGTTACCTTTGGTGACCATTCTTCCCACACTTCTTAATTCTGCTGATCGTACCCTCAAACCCTTGTTATCTCTTCTGACTATACCCTCAAACCCTCGTTATCTCTTGTGTCCCTAACCTCAAACCCTTGTTATCTCTTGTGTCCCTACCCTCAAACCCTTGTTATCTCTTGTGTCCCTAACCTCAAACCCTTGTTATCTCTTGTGTCCCTACCCTCAAACCCTTGTTATCTCTTCTGACCATACCCTCAAACCCTTGTTATCTCTTCTGACCATACCCTCAAACCCTTGTTATCTCTTCTGACCATACCCTCAAACCCTTGTTATCTCTTCTGACCATACCCTCAAGCCCTTGTTATCTCTTCTGACCATACCCTCAAACCCTTGTTATCTCTTCTGACCATACCCTCAAACCCTTGTTATCTCTTCTGACCATACCCTCAAACCCTTGTTATCTCTTCTGACCATACCCTCAAACCCTTGTTATCTCTTCTGACCATACCCTCAAGCCCTTGTTATCTCTTCTGACCATACCCTCAAGCCCTTGTTATCTCTTCTGACCATACCCTCAAACCCTTGTTATCTCTTCTGACCATACCCTCAAACCCTTGTTACCTCTGGTGACCATTCTCCCCACACTTCTTAATTCTGCTGATCGTACCCTCAAACCCTTGTTATCTCTTGTGACCATACCCTCAAACCTTTATCTCTGGTGACCATACCCCCAATCCTTGTTGCCTCTGGTGACCATACCCCCCAATCCTTGTTACCTCTGGTGACTATACACTCCCCACAATTCTTACTTCTGCTGATCGTACCTTCAAACCCTTGTTACCTCTGTTGACCATGTCCTCGACCTTTGTTTCTTCTGGTAACCATACCACCGACCCTTGCTACCTTTGGTGATTATGCCCAGAACCTTCTTATTTCTGGTGATTTTACCCCAAACCACCTTACCTCATGTGATCAAACCTTCTTCCTTCCTGACTGCCTACAGGGAACTGCAGGAAGAAGGGACGGTACATACAGTAACACGTCCTATGAAGCCCCGGATGATGATCAGGATGCTTCTCCCTTGGTCCCACCACATTCCTTCTCGTAAATCAATTAGAGTGTTGTCGATGGCACCAATTTAATCTACTTTTCACTTTCCGCCTGGTGCGTCGTGTTCGAGGCATTTACACATTAATATAAATATTGATGCACAATATGTTGCTCCCAAGCAGTGTGAGCGCTCCGGAGCCTCGTACATGAAGAAGATGAGGATACAGCTGTATATACCCACCAGACGCTTGGCAGCAGAACAGGAAGTTTTATCAGACCCAGCCGCAAGATAAAATATAGATCCTTCCGTTCCTGCTTGATCCTGGTTGGTTACAGTCTCGCTGCTGCCGTTCCTTTCTTGTTCCCGCTAAACACAGTTTGTAGATCTACAAAGTCAACTTTAGCTATTGTCCCAGCCATTTTGGATATTGTTCCAAACTTTATCCATTTTGCGCCCTTTGGGTAGCTCGGGTATGGAGGAGTTCTTTTCATTTTTGGTGTGTTTCGACCACCAGATTTTTTGTCGGAGTTTAGAACGACTTCAATTGGTTGCCGATTGTTCTCCAAAGTTACATCATCCTTCTGGTGCTTCCGATGATGGAGGGGTGGGTGGGTCTCATTTCATTTACAGCATTCTCTTCAGTTCCATATGCAAACAAGCCTTTTGATTTGGCGGCCAATGAAGTTGTCTCCACCACTGATGGTCCACAGACACATAGCAGAGGGTCAATCACGCAAACATTTTTCCATCTTGCTCGTTTTGCATTGGATTCAGCATTCAGCACCAATCCTGGACTGGACAACACGACAGAAGTTCCATCTCAATGCCAGGTTGCTGCAGTCAACAGCGAGGTTGGGTTCGTGTAGCCTTCACCCTTCACTTCTGTTGGCGAGTGATTGGTGCCAACTTTTAGAGATAAAGCTACATAATCATGTACTGTAAACCTATAGATATTGTTGTACCTTAATGTATACTCTGCCTACAGCCATTACAACCAGAATAAAAACCTCCATTCTTTACACTGCTGGCTAAATTCTAGACTGAAAACAGAAAGTGACTTGTATGTTAATTTCTGACTAAATCTTCAGTTCTTGTTTTAGATGCATATTATTTGTCTTTTATCATAAGTCTTGGTAACGATAAGTCCATCGCTCCTCGCGGGAATCACTTCATATATAGATACACCCCCTCCATATATCTCATTATAGGGACATGCAATAGGCCTCCTTATATGATACTAAAGATGCTGGAGGAAAGGTAAAGCCGCCTCCACATGATCCCACTACCAACAGATCAGTATTTTATGTATCGCTCATTGGTTTTCCCATTGTGTTTTTCCAGCTCTGGGCGGCTCAGAAGATAAAGCAGGTGAGTTCTGCCGCTTACTGGGTGTATTTACCATGTACGACTTTTCATTGGCCTCCAGTCCAGGTTTGCGATGACCCTTGGATATGGCCAATGGAACCAAGCTCTACCGTCTTGGCTTGGGTGATGTAGTCTATGGAAGGACATCAGGAAGGTATCATCACCCAAAAGTCTTGGGTGCTTGGCACGATACATACCATATAGCCATAAACGTTCATTTTGTGACTGGACCATACCACTTCAGATTTCTTACATTTTAGTCTTTATCCATGAAAGGTCTGTAGTCACCATTGAATAGAAGAAAGAAAATGTCCCACTCAACCAGCAGAGCAGCAAATGTAGCAAAAGTGACTTTTGCACGAACCTAATCTTTATGTTCGTGGGGATCCAGCCTCTAGGACCTCCACCGATCCAGAGTTCAAGCAATTGAGAACGTTCTGCAGTTCCCTTCACAACCGGGTGTTCACCGCCCAAGATGGAAAAACATGAGTTCATTCTTAGGATCAGTGGAGGTCCCAGAGGTTGGCCCCTCACCGGAAATAGTCCTTCAGAATAAGCAGGAACTTGTCCTTTGGCCTGGTATTTGTAAGGGGAATGGGGCACTGTTCAGAGTCAGGGATTGGAGATCCGATGACCTGATTCAGTATTAAAGGGGTTGTCTGAGAAGAAAGTGAGGCAAAGACAGGCAGTGGTGTAAAATATCAAATAAACTCTTGCCTGTTGAATTCTCTGCCGATCCAGTGCTTACCACTAGGGTTGAGCGAACTTGTGTTTTAAGTTCGGCGTTCGGGTTCGGGTTATCGCCGAATCCCGTTATGGATTCCGCTACTACGGACCATATGGTTTCCAAATTCCGTTATGGTCCATGGTAGCGAAATCCATAACGGGATTCTGCGATAACCCGAACCCGAACTTCGGACGCCGAACTTAAAACACAAGTTCGCTCAACACTACTTACCACCAGTCATGGGCTGCAGTGATGACATCAAGTTGGCAAAATGTGCCCACTGCAGCCAATCACTGGCTGCAGCAGATCAGTACTTTTCTTATTTTGTACCGATTCCTGCCTTTGCTCTCAGACCACCCCTTTAAGGGTACATTCAGACACGGCTTCAGATTTTTTTTGTCTCGGGAGAATCTTCAGGGTCATACCTTAGCGGTAAACTTGACTTGGAAAGTAGTCTGCTATGAAATCCGTATGGAGCTTGATCTCTGGAGTGGCTTTTTCTCTGCGGACTTCACTTGAAACCTGCTGCGTTATTTTTATGAATTCCACAAGACAGCATGCCCCTAGTGCTGCGGAGTACCGGCATGTCCATTGGTGGGATCGGTTTCGATGTCCCCAGTGGAGCCTATGTCCCTTTCCTGACTGTATTGAATGCTTCACTGCTGCCCTCTACTGGAAGAGTAGAGGACTTCCTCATTGCTTGTGATTTGGGACATCCATGCGGTAGACTGGCTGTGGCTCAATCTCGTGGCCGCAGCCACCACTGGGGCAGGTATCATGGCCTCTGGACGTCTCCCTCTCCTGCTTTGCCTAGAAACCTGCAGGTGGCATCAACATCAACATGGATCCTTACCTCTTCAGAGTAATTAATCCTCGGATAATGAAGTATGTGTTAATTGGTGAAATCTTAAAAAACGACACAACCAGGACTAGTGAAGGGGCTGGTGGTGATCTGATGATCTATACGTGGTGGGACCCCATAATCCTATCTGTGGTATGTATTTCTAGTAGTTCACCGCTCAGTTTCCACCCTGCCGGTGCTACTTTACACCCCTCAGAGGTATGTGACCTGAAAAGCAGGTGCAGTGTGGAAACGCGAGCAGGTGAAATATGCATCTTAGGTGATAAACTCCTTTAAAAAGGTAAAAAATAGATACAATAAAGGCGCCTTAGGAGGAGCGAGCCATACGGGCTGACAATTTATGTGCATTTAATGCGCCTCTTGTATGGTGCTAACATCTGCTGCCGCCCGTAGTACCTTTGTGCGGAGGTGAGACGCGCATACATTCTGACATACCATCTGAACTCGTGCCATGCCCAGCGGTTCAGGCGCCAGGTTGGATTATTTTTTTGTTTTGCAGATGAGGCTTATTGTAAGAAGCGCTAAGCAAGACTTCAAAACAAGGAGGAGACGGTGTTTGCTATTGTTTTTGTATGCTCTATAGTCTTTATGTATCGCCATGTAGTGGTGGACGCATCGTCACCTGATGGTGGACATGTCATCCTATAGTGATAGATGGGCAAGTCATGGTGATTGTGTCGCCCTATCGGTGTGGATGCAGTATCCTATATTGGTGGATGCGCTGACGTACGGTGGTTGAAGTGTTGTCTTGTGGACAAGTCGTTGTAAAATGGTGAATGTGTCGCCCTATAGTGGTGAACGCGGCGTCCTATAATGGTGGATACGCCGACGTATAGTGGTGGACACATTGTGGTATGGCGTCGTCATATGGTCACTTTTGTGTGATGAGGTTATGCTTGTAAAAGGAGGATGATGACATGGTACGTTTAGAACAGGCCCTGGATGAGGTCTTCTAGAAAGAATGATGGTCGTATGGTATGTCTGGATGCAATAGGGCTAATGAGAGGATCATAAATAAGCGTGGACCCTGTACACAGATTCTGGAATGAACAGTGAGGTCAAAGGTCTGGTCTAGGTTCTGTAGAGATTATTATTTGGTCATACGTTCACCATGGTTCCTGCAGAAATGACTATGATGTCACACATTTACCCTCGGTCCTGTATTGATGTCAGAGATGTCATATGTTTAGTGTAGGTTCCGAGGTCACACATTTGATTCTGATCCTCTTGAATGACTATGAGGTCACACTTTTGGTGCTGGTCCTGTAGGGTTGACAGTGATGTCATATGTTTGGTGTAGATTCTGAGCTCTCACTTTTGGTGCTGGTCCTGTAGGGTTGACAGTGATGTCATATGTTTGTTGTAGGCTCTGAGGTCACACTTTTGGTACTGGTCCTGTTGGGTTGACAGTGATGTCATATGTTTGGTGTAGGTTCTGAGGTCTCACTTTTGGTGCTGGTCCTGTAGGGTTGGCGGTGATGTCATATGTTTGGTGTAGATTCTGAGGTCTCCCTTTTGGTGCTGGCCCGTAGGGTTGGCGGTGATGTCATATGTTTGGTGTAGGTTCTGAGGTCACACTTTTGGTGCTGGTCCTGTAGGGTTGACAGTGATGTCATATGTTTGGTGTAGATTCTGAGGTCTCCCTTTTGGTGCTGGTCCAGTAGGGTTGACAGCGATGTCATATGTTTGGTGTAGGTTCTGAGCTCTCGCTTTTGGTATTGGTCCGGTAGGGTTGACAGTGATGTCATATGTTTGGTGTAGGTTCTGAGGTCTCACTTTTGGTGCTGGTCCTGTAGGGTTGGCGGTGATGTCATATGTTTGGTGTAGGTTCTGATGTCACACTTTTGGGTCTGGTCCTGTTGGCTTGACAGTGATGTCATATGTTTGGTGTAGGTTCTGAGATCGCAGTTTTGGTGGTGGTCCTGTATGGATGCCAGTGATGTCATATGTTTGGTGTAGGTTCTGAGGTCTCACTTTTGGTGCTGGTCCTGTAGGGTTGACGGTGATGTCATATGTTTGGTGTAGGTTCTGAGGTCTCACTTTTGGTACTGGTCCTGTAGGGTTGACAGTGATGTCATATGTTTGGTGTAGATTCTGAGGTCACACTTTTGGTGCTGGTCCTGTTGGGTTGACAGTGATGTCATACGTTTGGTGTAGATTCTGAGGTCTCACTTTTGGTGCTGGTCCTGTAGGGTTGACAGTGATGTCATATGTTTGGTGTAGATTCTGAGGTCACACTTTTGGTGCTGGTCCTGTTGGGTTGACAGTGATGTCATATGTTTGGTGTAGGTTCTGAGGTCTCCCTTTTGGTGTTGGTTCGGTAGGGTTGACAGTGATGTCATATGTTTGGTGTAGGTTCTGAGGTCACACTTTTGGTGCTGGTCCTGTTGGGTTGACAGTGATGTCATATGTTTGGTGTAGGTTCTGAGGTCTCACTTTTTGTGCTGGTCCTGTAGGAATGAATATGATTGGTCACACGTCTGGTTCTGGTCCTGTATGGATGCCAGTGATGTCATGTTTGGTGTAGGTTTTAAGGGCACATTTTTAGCACAGTTCCTGTAGACATGGAAACTTTCCAGTATGCAGAGAATAAAGTTGTTGGGGCTTCGAGAACACAATTCTGAGCTTCCTCAGAGCCCTGCACGTGTCCTCATTGCCAGACTGACCCATGTGCTTCTTCTTTTCCGCAGGCAATCATCCACCCGGATACAAATGAGAAGATTTTCATGCCTTTCCGAATGTCAGGTACCTTCTGCCTCTTCCAGCTACTTATTTCTCTGTACATTTGGAGCCCTGACTTAAGACTTGACCCAACCTGCTATGTTTTCAGCAGCTGTATACACAATTCTGCTGGCTGCCATGCCTGTAGGGGGCCTCCAAGCCTGTAGGGGGCAGCACGGAGCTGTATGGAAACCATCAAAAGTGTAACTGCAGTTCTGTATTTGGAGTCTATTATAGAACTCAAAATGCTTACAAAATGAGTAAAATAAAGTACCCACAGGCTTCCTCAGCATTGTATGACTGTGTATACTGTGGATCTAGGCCACAGTATACCTATAATATGACGACAGTGGCTTCCCCTAGTAGAGTAGAAGTAACATCTGCTTTTCTTTATTTTCAGGTTATATCCCCTTTGGGACCCCCATAGTAAGTATCTGCACAATCTGTACGAGTCTCTCATGCCCAGTCTATTCTTTATGGGCCGTGTCTTGTATCAGTACATACATAACCCCCAAAATATAACAAAAGAATGTTCCTTGCTCCCTGTGCAGTGCCAAGTGGGTTCCTGTGGTACCCAGTCTACATTATGCTTATAAAAAATCTCCTGTCTAAGTAACACCTCTGCCATCCAGTGACCCCTGTTATCAGGCGGAGTGCAGTGTAATTCACTGAGAAGACAGGGATTGCAGGAGAAGATTCCAAGCTGATATCTGTAGGGTTAAAGTGACCGCATGCTTTAATAATCACCCGGTATGCAGTAAGCTCCTGATCTCCCTCTAGTGGTGGCTGTAATAATCCAGTATGCAGTAAGCTCCTGATCTCCCTCTAGTGGTGTCTGTAATAACCTAGTATACAGTAATCTCATGATCTCTCTCTAGTGGTGGCTGTAATAACCCGGTATGCAGTAAGCTCCTGATCTCCCTCTAGTGGTGGCTGTAATATCCCAGTATGCAGTAAGCTCCTGATCTCCCTCTAGTGGGGGCTGTAATAATAGCCCAGTATGCAGTAAGCTCCTGATCTCCCTCTAGTGGTGGCTGTAATATCCCAGTATGCAGTAAGGTCCTGATCTCCCTCTAGTGGTGGCTGTAATAATCCAGTATGCAGTAAGCTCCTGATCTCCCTCTAGTGGAGGCTGTAATAATAGCCCAGTATGCAGTAAGCTCCTGATCTCCCTCTAGTGGTGGCTGTAATAACCCAGTATGCAGTAAGCTCCTGATCTCCCTCTAGTGGTGTCTGTAATAACCCAGTATATAGTAAGCTCCTGATCTCCCTCTAGTGGTGGCTTTAATAACCCAGTATGCAGTAAGCTCCTGATCTCCCTCTAGTGGTGGCTGTAATAACCTAGTATACAGTAATCTCATGATCTCCCTCGAGTGGGGGCTGTAATATTATTTCGGTATGCAGTAATCTAATGATCTCCCTCTAGTGGTGGCTGTAATAACCCAGTATACAGTAATCTCATGATCTCCCTCTAGTGGGGGCTGTAATATTATTTCGGTATGCAGTAATCTAATGATCTCCCTCTAGTGGGGGCTGTAATAATAGCCCAGTATGCAGTAAGCTCCTGATCTCCCTCTAGTGGTGGCTGTAATAACCCAGTATGCAGTAAGCTCCTGATCTCCCTCTAGTTGCGGCTGTAATAACCCAGTATACAGTAAGTTCCTGATCTCCCTCTAGTGGCGGCTGTAATAACCCAGTATCTAGTAATCTCATGATCTCCCTCTAGTGGGGGCTGTAATAATAGCCCAGTATGTAGTAAGCTCCTGATCTCCCTCTAGTGGCGGCTGTAATAACCAGGGCTGTGGAGTCGGAGTCGGAGTCGGAGTCGAGGAGTCGGAGTCGGAGGCAATTTTGGGTACCTGGAGTCGGAGTCGGAGTCGGCAAAAAATGGACCGACTCCGACTCCGACTCCTACTAGATTTAAATTGGAATTAAAAAAAATTGGAATAAAAAAAAAGCAAGTTTAAATGTCCCAATTCAGATAAAGTTATAATTAATTACTTCTCTACTGTAAGAATAAAGGCCAATGCATGCAGTGCGTCACGTTACCGCTAAACAAAGACGTTAAGTGACCGTGAAGAAGCACGCTTTTCATATGCTTTACTGTGCAGTTAAAGGGACACTGACATGCTGATATATCTGCTGGTATTCATCAGAGGATCAGGAATACAACTAGACGACTGTTACCCCCAGTTGAGGTTTACTTGTGTTTAAAAACGTTTTAATCAATATGCAAATTCTCTACCTTTGTGCCCAAGGGGCAGGCGCACATGTAGAGTACTGGCAGCACTAGACAGGACTAGGTAGCGAGGAGGAAGAGAGAAAGCTGGATCAGCCTCAGCATAGCCAGACGAGGCTCCTGCCAGGACTCTACACGTGCGCCTGCGCAGGAATTCAGCGTTCGGCTAGCCTGAAAAAAAGGCCAGTGCAGTGAATAATAACGAGGGGAACAGCGCTGGGAAGCTGTACTGGCGCGGCTGGGCACAAAGCCGCAGGAGACGCTGCCCCATTGGGCACAAAGATAGTGAATTTGCATACAGATTAAAATGTTTTTTAAACACAAGTACAGCTTAACTGGGGGTAACATTAGTATAGTTTTATTCCTAATTCTCTGATGAATACCAGTATATATATATATCTTTAGCTGGAAAATCAGCCTGTCAGTGTCCCTTTAAGGAGCGGCAATACTTACACTTTCCATTGTCTTGTGGTCTGCTGTTACAGGGACCCCATGGTTATCCTAGCCTCTCACTGATAACTGATTAAGGACTGGAGACACTTGTATAAGTGAAGGGAATGGATAGTCAATAGTTCAAGACTGAAGCTGTAAACCATTTGAAAAACTGCTATCATTCAGCTAAGGCTATAAAACATGTAAACTCAGATTGTCAGCTTAAATTTTAAACATGACTATGGGATTCTACTAGGAAAATCATATTTTAAAAAAAAAATGCCCCTTCCCCTGCCCCTTCCTGGATCCTCCCACTGCTCTATCTTCAGCAGAAGATCAGCACACAAAGGAGAAGGCAGCAGCTTCTGCTCAACTACCTCTCTGTGCTAGAGAAGATTAGAAGAACTTGGTGGAACAGCTTCGTATTTGCATATTAAATACAGAGGAGTCGGAGTCGAGGAGTCGGAGTCGGAGTCGGAGTCGGAAGTTTCAAAATCTGAGGAGTCGGAGTCGGAGTCGGAGTCGGACAATTTATCTACCGACTCCACAGCCCTGGTAACCCAGTATACAGTAAGCTCCTGATCTCCCCCTAGTGGTGGCTGTAATAATCCAGTATGCAGTAAGCTCCTGATCTCCCTCTAGTGGGGGCTGTAATAATAGCCCAGTATGTAGTAAGCTCCTGATCTCCCTCTAGTGGCAGCTGTAATAACCCAGTATACAGTAAGCTCCTGATCTCCCTCTAGTGGCGGCTGTAATAACCCAGTATACAGTAAGCTCCTGATCTCCCCATAATCCAGTATGCAGTAAGCTCCTGATCTCCCTCTAGTGGCGGCTGTAATAACCCAGTATACAGTAAGCTCCTGATCTCCCCCTAGTGGTGGCTGTAATAATCCAGTATGCAGTAAGCTCCTGATCTCCCTCTAGTGGGGGCTGTAATAATAGCCCAGTATGCAGTAAGCTCCTGATCTCCCTCTAGTGGCGGCTGTAATAACCCAGTATGCAGTAAGCCCCTGATCTCCCTCTAGTGGTGTCTGTAATAACCCAGTATACAGTAAGCTCCTGATCTCCCCCTAGTGGTGGCTGTAATAATCCAGTATGCAGTAATCTCCTGATCTCCCTCTAGTGTGGGCTGTAATAACCCAGTATGCAGTAAGCTCCTGATCTCCCTCTAGTGGTGGCTGTAATAACCCAGTATACAGTAAGCTCCTGATCTCCCCCTAGTGGTGGCTGTAATAATCCAGTATGCAGTAATCTCCTGATCTCCCTCTAGTGTGGGCTGTAATAACCCAGTATACAGTAAGCTCCTGATCTCCCCCTAGTGGTGGCTGTAATAACCCAGTATGCAGTAATCTCCTGATCTCCCTCTAGTGGTGGCTGTAATAACCCAGTATACAGTAATCTCATCATCTCCCTCTAGTGGTGGCTGTAATAATAGCCCAGTATACAGTAATCTCATGATCTCCCTCTAGTGGTGGCTGTAATAACCCAGTATGCAGTAATCTCATGATCTCCCTCTAGTGGTGGCTGTAATAATAGCCCAGTATACAGTAAGCTCCTGATCTCCCTCTAGTGGTGTCTGTAATAACCCAGTATGCAGTAAGCTCCTGATCTCCCTCTAGTGGTGTCTGTAATAACCCAGTATGCAGTAAGCTCCTGATCTCCCTCTAGTGATGGCTGTAATAATAGCCCAGTATACAGTAAGCTCCTGATCTCCCTCTAGTGGTGGCTGTAATAACCCAGTATACAGTAATCTCATGATCTCCCTCTAGTGGTGGCTGTAATAATAGCCCAGTATACAGTAATCTCATGATCTCCCTCTAGTGGTGGCTGTAATAATAGCCCAGTATACAGTAATCTCATGATCTCCCTCTAGTGGTGGCTGTAATAATAGCCCAGTATACAGTAATCTCATGATCTCCCTCTATTGGGGGATGTAATAATAGCCCAGTATACAGTAATCTCATGATCTCCCTCTAGTGGTGGCTGTAATAATAGCCCATTATACAGTAAGGTCCTGATCTCCCTCTAGTGGTGGCTGTAATAACCCAGTATGCAGTAATCTCATGATCTCCCTCTAGTGGTGGCTGTAATATAGCCCAGTATACAGTAAGCTCCTGAGCCCCCCTGGTGGCAGCTGCAGACAGACAGCACATTATCTTTAAGAGCTATATCTATGCAATGCAGGGGATTTGAAGCTTTGCATCATAAAAACAAAGCTCTGACTGCTTTAAAGATATATCAAGAAAATAAGTTAGCAAGTAACGCCGTAGTGCACTGAATCAGAAATGGTGGCTGACAGGGATTTATTGTATGTGTACATGTCTATATAGAGGTGAGAGCTGAGGTTGTCATATGTGATGGTGGACTACGGCAATACAGTACTCACAACACAAAGTTAGCTCTGCTACATCCGCCTGCTTACATGCGTTTCCCCATGGTGGGCAGACTGGAGCAGGATTAGACAGGACAGTGTAAATGCCGACCAGGGAGTCTTCATCTCCTGGGGGCCCCAGTCCTGGACAGCTTTATGGCCCCACAAGACAAGTGGCCCTATTAGAGCAGGAGCTTCCTCTGCACCCGGCACATTCCAGACACGTGAAGTGGATGTCATTGAGCTGTAAACATTGCATTATGCCTGGCAGCGCCCGGGATGCAGCTGTGCGCCCTGCGGGCATGGACTGACCTCTCCTGACCAGTCAGCCCATCACTCTGCTCCTTCTTCAATTGCTCTCAATTTCAAAGGGTGTTGTCACTTTAAGAGCACTTATATCTTAGGACTCTTAACCTCTGCGGTCATGAGGCCCCATGGGGGGAGGGGGTCAGGCTGTCTTGTTTCAGGAAAGCTGGGTGACCATGATGTATCTGCCCTGGACTGAGTGCTAGAAAGCGGGTGTGACATCAGAGGGCGGTACATACTTTCCTATGTAAATTCACAAGCCACGTGGGAAAAATAAATGGAGGTGGGCAGCGACGGAGATCCCCGCCAAGGTTTTTAGTGCTCCCTTGGCGGGGATCTCCGTCGCTGTCCACCTCCTGTGATTGACAGCCCCTGGGATTTCAGAGCTGAAAGCGATGACACCGTGGAAGCCAGATGCACCCGACGCCGAGGCCACGCCCACAGTGTCGTTTTATGCAAATTTCGGTTTTCGGTGCAAAGAAGCACGTCGCAGGTTATGCTCCAGGGTACCCACCCTACACGGCGGTATGCTTACTGATTTTGGAGAGTCATAAACAGGTGGAATGGGGTTCCACATGTTTATAACTCTCCAAAATCAGTGAGCATACCGCCGTGTAGGGTGCACTATATCAGGAATTGCACTGTACGCAATTCTAATTACATACATAAATGGGAGCAATGACGTAATAGTTTGGTATGCATTTAGGGTCCATTCAGACGTCCGTGTGTGTTTTGCAGATATGCAAAAAAAAGGACCCTGGCAATGTGCATTCCACATTTTGCGGACCGCACATCGCCGGTACCTCATAGAAAATGCCTTTACTTGTCCTCAATTGGGAGCAATGACGGGGGCTGGAAAGCTGTATGTAACTGGGAACAAAAAAGCACAGCTGCCCTTTAAGGCCCCCCCCACCCAAAAAAATAAATTGGTGCCAGCAGGCTTCGAGTAGCATAAAAACATAAGCAACACTCCTCTCGCCGATCCCCCGCCGCTGCCTTCTACTTCCTGCTCCCGCCTCGACGCACAGGAAATGCCCGCTCAGCCAATCACTGCTGAGGTGGGTCACCGCTGCCGCCAGTGATCGGCTGAGAGGGTATTTTCAGAAGGGCGGGGGATCAGTGAGGCGAACATAACTTTCTTTTAATGATTCTAAGCCTCGCTGAGCCCGGGAAGCCCCTTTTATTGTCCTCCGAGGCACTTAGTGCCTCAGTGAGGTGTGAGACACTAGAGGAGGGCTCGCTCATTCTCTGGTCTCATTTATTAAACTTTCACTTCCACCATTGTCTTTGAAGTTGTGGGCGAGGAGGTGCGGGGTTTATTAACCTGTCGTGTCCTGCAGGCCCGGCCCAGAGACATCCAGTGATTACACCAATGTACGACCAGCAATGTGAATGAAGACTGAGATGTTGTGAGACAAGTTAACTATGGCCTCGGGGCGGCCGTCCTCTCAGCTGGAGTCACCTGTACAAACAGTCGTAGGGCCACGGGCAGTAAAAACTAGAGACGTCACTAGGGCACCCCGTGCCTCGCACCTCAGTGACACAGAAATACCAAGCCTATTAAGATACTGTAAGAGTCCTGATCAGGAGTCCAGGTACACCACATGGAGAACTGGCAGTGGGTGATCAGGACTCTTACAGTATGGTAACACCATACCCCTGTACTTCCAGCCTGATTGATAGCTTTTCTCTAGTCTTCGTAGGTGGCGCCAGGGTTGCCCCCGATGCTTGCTGTCTGTACAGCCGTCTGCTCTTGCCCACGCCATCATAAGTGGAGTCCAGCTCACTAATGGTCAGAGTCCCCCCCCCCCCAACGTCTTCAGTGTAATCCTCACAGTCACTACCAGCAGAAGGAGGAAGGGGGTGTCCCAAGGAACCCCGTGACCTAATCTTTGGTTGTTCTTAGATGACCAGTCAGCCCGTAGTAACAGAGAGAGACCCACGTGACCAGTGTCACCGACATCGGCCATGTCTTTTGGTGTATGAACATAATAAAAAAATCATTAAATTCAAAAGCATTAAAAAAAAATAGATACCAAATACATTATTATTACAGAATGCAAATCAGTATTAGGTGCGTCCTCTTCCTCTAGTCCAGTAATTGTCAAATTCAGACCCCAGACCAGACTCCTAAACAAATGCAGAACCTGCACCAGGGTGGTCATTGAACTTGTCTGTGGAGGTCCTCTTATAGTAACAGGATCTGCATCCGTGTGGTCATGTAACCTTATCTGTAGAGTTCCTTCTACAGTGACAAGTTCTGCACCGTAGTAGTTATGTCACCTTCTCTCTGCTGGTCCTTCTAAAATGACAGTCGACGCACCCATGTTGCCATGGGACCTCAACTGTGCAGGTCCTTCTACAGTAATAGGTCCCGGACGCATGTGGTCAGGTGACCTTATGTGTACAGGTCCTTCTGCAGTAACAGGTCCCACACCTGTCTGGTTATGTGACTTTACCTGAGCAGGAAAAAAGACAATGCAGCAGCACTCTGCAGACACAAATAAAGTGCAATAATGCCATAGTAATAGAAAACATTCTGCTGCTAATGCTACGCTTATTTTGCAAATTTGAGATTCTTGCCGAATACATTTTGTACAAAATTATTTGGGCCAGTCTGCCACACGTCAAGGTGATCTCTATAAGACGGGAACCTAACACTAAATCCTACCAGTTATGTGCCATAATGGCCACCAGAAAATTCAGGGAGTGCAGCTTCCACATGCATGCTGGGTCCACTCTGCTTTTTACCATTTTTGGTGCCATAATGGACTCCATTAAATCCAGGGATGCAGGTACCAACATGCATGCTGAGCCCACTCTATACCTCTCCTGGTGCCAAATGGCTTCCAGTAAATACTATGAGAGCAGGCTACAGCTTTAGGGTCCATTCACACGTCCGTAGTGTATTGCAGATCCGCAATACGCCCGGCCGGCACCCTCATAGAACTGCCCTGCCCCATAGAGAATGAATGTGTCCGCACCCGTTCCGCATAATTGCGTAACGGGTGCGGACACATTTACGGATGTGTGAATGGACCCTTATACTTACTCTAATTAAAATCAGCCTGAGCAGGACCATCTACTGTAACATGTTCCACACCTATGCGGTTATGTGACCTTCCCTGTGCAGGCCCTTCTACAGTAACATGTCCTACACCCATGTGGTCATGTGACTTTACCTGAGCAGGCCCTTCTACAGTAACAGGTTCTACACCCATGTGGTCATGTGACTTTACCTGAGCAGGCCCTTCTACAGTAACAGGTTCTACACCCATGTGGTCATGTGACTTTACCTGAGCAGGCCCTTCTACAGTAACAGGTCCTACACCCATGTGGTCATGTGACTTTACCTGAGCAGGTCCTTCTACAGTAACAGGTTCCACACCTATGCAGTTATGTGACCTTCCCTGTGCAGGCCTTTCTACAGTAACAGGTCCTACACCCATGTGGTCATGTGACCTTACCCGAGCAGGTCCTTCTACAGTAACAGGTTCCACTCCCATGTGGTCATGTGACTTTACCTGTGCAGGCCCTTCTACAGTAACAGGTCCTACACACATGTGGTCATGTGACCTTACCTGAGCAGGTCCTTCTACAGTAACATGTTCCACACCTATGCGGTTATGTGACCTTCCCTGTGCAGGCCCTTCTACAGTAACAGGTTCTACACCCATGTGGTCATGTGACTTTACCTGAGCAGGTCCTTCTACAGTAACAGGTTCCACACCCATGTGGTCATGTGACTTTACCTGTGCAGGCCCTTCTACAGTAACAGGTCCTACACCCATGTGGTCATGTGACTTTACCTGAGCAGGTCCTTCTGCTGTAACAGGTTCTACACCCATGTGGTCATGTGACTTTACCTGAGCAGGTCCTTCTACTGTAACAGGTTCCACAACTATGTGGTTTAGTGATCTTACCTGTGCAGGCCTTTCTACAGTAACAGTGTGAATATCTGACCTTATGTCTGCAGGCCCTTCTACAGTAACAGGTCCCACATCCATGTGGTCATGTGACCTTACCTGTGCAGGTCCTTCTACGGTAACAGGTCCCACACCCATGTGGTCATGTGACCTTATGTCTGCAGGCCCTTCTACAGTAACGTTATGTGACCTTACCTGTGCAGGTCCCTCTACGGTAACAGGTCCCACACCCATGTGGTCATGTGACCTTATGTCTGCAGGCCCTTCTACAGTAACGTTATGTGACCTTACCTGTGCAGGTCCCTCTACAGTAACAGGTCCTGCATCCATGTGATCATGTGACCTTACCTGTGCAGGTCCTTCTACAGTAACAGGTCGGTATCCATGTGGTAATGTGACCTTATGTCTGCAGGCCCTCCTACAGTAACAGGTCCCACATCTGTGTGGTCATGTGACATTACCTGTGCAGGCCCTCCTACAGTAACAGGTCCCACATCTGTGTGGTCATGTGACCTTACCTGTGCAGGTCCTTCTACAGTAACAGGTCGGTATCCATGTGGTAATGTGACCTTATGTCTGCAGGCCCTCCTACAGTAACAGGTCCCACATCTGTGTGGTCATGTGACCTTACCTGTGCAGGTCCTTCTACAGTAACAGGTCGGTATCCATGTGGTAATGTGACCTTATGTCTGCAGGCCCTCCTACAGTAACAGGTCCCACATCTGTGTGGTCATGTGACCTTACCTGTGCAGGTCCTTCTACAGTTAGGTCATATACACATTTGTGCCATTAGATACTATTATGCATTGCATAGTTGTTGTTGTTTTTTTTGCATAAGATGCAACACAATCGCCATACGCATCAAATTTCTATAATCATTTTTTTTCTAATAAAAATGTTGTCCCCAAATCCCTGTTGCGAGGTGGTCCCCTAAGCTATGGCCCACCCCTCTACCAAGTCCTGGCCGGAACAAAGGATTTCACTGTAGTTGTGTATGTAACCTAAAAAGATGAGAAACTGATTGCAGAAGAACGAGGGTATAATCCAGCGCTGCGTCCCGAGGAAGAATACATGATGAGGCGCGAAGGAGAAACACACCGGTTCCACGCAGCTGCTTCTCCAGTCTGGACGCTGCGCGCTCTGCTGAGCGATTCTCCATGAAGGTGAAGGAATGACAGATATTTTTAGATCTGGAAGATTCACGGATTCAAATGTTTCTGTAAATCGAACCGTGAATCAAGTGCTCTGCTACAGAGCGCCCCCTGGAGGATGTATACAGCAAAGGGCCCTCAGGCACAGGAGCCGTCTTTGGTGTCTCTGATTTCACCCTGCTAGTCGAAAGGACATATGGACTGGGGTTGTCCTCAGGAGATAGCACCCTTTAATCCCTAGCGTGATTGAGCATAAACTTCAGTAAAACCTGGCCTTACCCCGTCCTGTTCACACGGCTGAGATGATTCGAATGTATCCGTGAGGGTAAAATCTCATCACAAGAGCTGGTCCTGGTCCTGGTCCACCCGGCGGAGAGCCGTTACCTGCACTGACACATTGTCACATGCCCTTCAGCTGTGTCGGCCTCTTAGATGACTAGGTCAGATCCAATATGTCTTCTGTAATATGTTGTTTATTTCCTCTGCAGGTTGTGGGTCTTCTGCTGCCAAATCAGACCCTGACATCTACAGTCTTCTGGCAGGTAAGTGGTTCTGTTCCGAATTATTGCCTGACATGGCGGAGGACAGTAGATGGGAGCGTTGTGTCCCACAGAGGGGGCAGGGTGAGCAGGAACCGGGAAGAGACCGGAGGTAGGACCTCAGAGGCGACTCACCATGAATATGAGGGTGAACGATGGGGGGGCAGTAAGTATACAGCGGGGGCCAGGAGCAAGTACTGGTTCTGTATTAGTGGTCATACACGGGTACTGGTTCTGTATTAGTGGTCATACCCAGGTGCTGGTTCTGTATTAGTGGTCATACACGGGTACTGGTTCTGTATTAGTGGTCATACACGGGTACTGGTTGTGTATCAGTAGTCATACACGGGAACTGGTTGTGTATTAGTGGTCATACACGGGTACTGGTTCTGTATTAGTGGTCATACACGGGTACTGGTTCTGTATTAGTGGTCATACCCAGGTGTCGGTTCTGTATTAGTGGTCATACACAGGTACTGGTTCTGTATTAGTGGTCATACCCAGGTGCCGGTTCTGTATTTGTGGTCATACCCAGATGTTGGTTCTGTATTAGTGGTCATACCCAGGTGCTGGTTCTGTATTAGTGGTCATACCCTGATGTTGGTTCTGTATTAGTGGTCATACCCAGGTGCCGGTTCTGTATTAGTGGTCATACCCAGATGTTGGTTCTGTATTAGTGGTCATACCCAGGTACTGGTTCTGTATTAGTGGTCATACCCAGATGTTGTTTCTGTATTAGTGGTCATACCCAGATGCTGGTTCTGTATTAGTGGTCATACATGGGTACTGGATCTGTATTAGTGGTCATACCAGGTGCCGGTTCTGTATTAGTGGTCATACACAGGTACTGGATCTGTATTAGTGGTCATACCCAGGTGCCAGTTCTGTATTAGTGGTCATACCCAGATGTTGGTTCTGTATTAGTGGTCATACCCAGATGCTGGTTCTGTATTAGTGGTCATACCCAGGTGCTGATCCTGTATTAGTGGTCATACATGGGTACCGGATCTGAATTAGTGGTCATACCCAGGTGCCGGTTCTGTATTAGTGGTCATACCCAGATGTTGGTTCTGTATTAGTGGTCATACCCAGGTGCTGGTTCTGTATTAGCGGTCATACCCAGGTGCCGGTTCTGTATTTGTGGTCATACCCAGGTGCTGATCCTGTATTAGTGGTCATACCCTGGTGCTGGTTCTGTATTAGTGGTCATACCCAGGTGCCGGTTCTGTATTTGTGGTCATACCCAGGTGCTGGTTCTGTATTAGTGGTCATACCCAGGTGCTGATCCTGTATTAGTGGTCATACCCAGGTGCTGGTTCTGTATTAGTGGTCATACCCAGGTGCCGGTTCTGTATTAGTGGTCATACCCAGCTGTTCGTTCTGTATTAGTGGTCAGGTCATACCCAGGTGCTGGTTCTGTATTAGTGGTCATACCCAGCTGTTCGTTCTGTATTAGTTGTCATACCCAGGTGCTGGTTCTGTATTAGTGGTCATACCCAGATGCCGGTTCTGTATTAGTGGTCATACCCAGATGCCGGTTCTGTATTTGTGGTCATACCCAGGTGCCGGTTCTGTATTAGTGGTCATACCCAGATGCTGGTTCTGTATTAGTGGTCATACACAGGTACTGGATCTGTATTAGTGGTCATACCAGGTGCCGGTTCTGTATTAGTGGTCATACCCAGATGTTGGTTCTGTATTAGTGGTCATACCCAGGTGCCAGTTCTGTATTAGTGGTCATACCCAGATGTTGTTTCTGTATTAGTGGTCATACCCAGATGCTGGTTCTGTATTAGTGGTCATACCCAGGTGCTGATCCTGTATTAGTGGTCATACATGGGTACCGGATCTGAATTAGTGGTCATACCCAGGTGCCGGTTCTGTATTAGTGGTCATACCCAGATGTTGGTTCTGTATTAGTGGTCATACCCAGGTGCTGGTTCTGTAATAGCGGTCATACCCAGGTGCCGGTTCTGTATTTGTGGTCATACCCAGCTGCTGGTTCTGTATTAGAGGTCATACCCAGGTGCTGATCCTGTATTAGTGGTCATACCCTGGTGCTGGTTCTGTATTAGTGGTCATACCCAGGTGCCGGTTCTGTATTTGTGGTCATACCCAGGTGCTGGTTCTGTATTAGTGGTCATACCCAGGTGCTGATCCTGTATTAGTGGTCATACCCAGGTGCTGGTTCTGTATTAGTGGTCATACCCAGGTGCCGGTTCTGTATTAGTGGTCATACCCAGCTGTTCGTTCTGTATTAGTGGTCAGGTCATACCCAGGTGCTGGTTCTGTATTAGTGGTCATACCCAGCTGTTCGTTCTGTATTAGTTGTCATACCCAGGTGCTGGTTCTGTATTAGTGGTCATACCCAGATGCCGGTTCTGTATTAGTGGTCATACCCAGATGCCGGTTCTGTATTTGTGGTCATACCCAGGTGCCGGTTCTGTATTAGTGGTCATACCCAGGTGCCGGTTCTGTATTAGTGGTCATACCCAGGTGCTGGTTCTGTATTAGTGGTCATACCCAGGTGCCAGTTCTGTATTACAGATCCATGACGTGTCTTCTATCCCTGGCACCCAGCTTTCCCACACCCCTCAGCGGCTCTGTGGTTTTCAGTCTCCTTATTGCGGTGTACTCAGACTGCCTTACCCTCCAAGGCTCTGGAAAGCTGGGTGGCAGCCATATTGGGGATGGCCCACCTTTCCCAGAAACTCTTCCATCTGTCTAGAAGACGGTGGCCATAACAGAAGATAATGTCATCATTCCAGGGGCGAAGACCTGCAGGTGACCGGAATTAGATTGCAAGCTCTTTTCTTCCAGTCTGCCAGTGTGCGGCAGTGAAGAGGTTAACATCCCCCCGAGCGCTGATCCCACTCACAGACAGTGACATGTGTTTGTCACTGTCACCGCAGATGACATTTAGAAAGCAGCCGTGGGCTTTGATAACTCCTGCGTGGATCCGAGGGCCGTCTGTTCATTGCAGTAAACACGCCGCCTGTCAGCGGAGAGGCCGCATCCCCTCACACAACTGCTCCTGTGTCCCTACGACAACACTGCCTGGCCCTGGAAACAGCCAGCGCCGTGTTAAAGGGGTTGTCCAGTCACTAAGACCTAATGTCAGAAAAGGCGATGCAATTTTCTAGTATAATGTATTGATTTGTCACCGTTTTCAAGACCTCTGCTTGCTGTATGTGAATGGATGCATTTCCCCTGCCCATTGTACTGTAGCCCTTCTGGTGATAACTGCCCAAGTTGGATACATCGTGATAATGTGTGAGAAGTATTTGGTCTATACTTTTCAACCTCTTGTGCTCCTATTCACTGACAGCAAGCAGGGAGCCTGTAACCTTTCATTTTGTCATGATTAAAGATTTCCAAGATTTATTTAAAAAAAGACAAGTTTTAATCATTAAATACTGAAAATTTCTTTAATTTTAAATTTTCTTTGAGTATCGATCCCTCACATCTATACTTGCTGTCAGTGAATTGCTGCATTGAGGTAGAAAACCCCTCACACTTGATACTGTAGAGCACGGAAACATTGTAGAAAAACCTAGATGGGGTTGGGTTATCAGCCTCTAAATGTAAATGCTCTCTATTCACTGACTGCAAGCAGGGATCCTGTAACCTTTCACTGAACACACTGAGAAAAAAAAGAATTTCCTGCTCATTTTGTACTAAAAAGTTATTCAAAATATTCTTTGAGTATTAGTCCCTCACCAATTTTAAGATCTCTGCTTGCTGTCAGTGAATGGGTGCATTCTCGCTTCTATTCAGATACGGAAAACCCCTCAGTAGAAGGAGCAGGATAAGGTATGAATGGGTTACCAGCCGCTAAATGGAAATTCTAATCCCTTTCATTCACTGACAACAAGCAGGAACTAAAAAAAAAAAAAAAAGTGTCAGAACTTTTCAGTTTGTAGGACTGAACTGGGGGCCCCGGGCCCTGTGGATGTCGCTGCAGCTCCCCGTGTATAGCCACGGTCACGTCATTAACCCTTCTTTTCCCTCTTGTCTTACGCAGTGGTTGAATCAGAGTCACAACGCAGGCGTCAACTATGCAAATCGCAACGCGAGCAAGGTGAGAAGCCCCCCGACACCCGGGGGTGTGACTGTGGGCGGGGACGGGGCCTCCACGCTGCTCATGTAATTGCATCCTGCCTCCAGATGGATGGATGCTTCCACCTCTCCCTCATCTGCCCTGTCTCACTCTATTCTCACGTTTTCCATCCCTCGCTGGGAGGGGTAAGTAGCTCCAACCTACCCGCACTCCTTCATGGCAGCATAGTCCTTGTGCCCCTCCTCCGCTCTGATGGTAACAGGACCTGCAACGCTCCCATGTACTTGATTTTTCTGTTTCTCCTCCTTTTCAAGATCTCTGCTTGCTGTGAGTGAATGGGAACGTTCTTGCATACCGTATGTCCTCTGTATGGGAGAGAGGTTTGAGATATTTAGCTCACAGAGGATTGCCTAGTCATGCTAAAGAGATTTTCCCTTTGGAGATTTCCATTCACTGACAGCAAGTGAACATTTTTAAAGGCTGTTTTCCTTATCGATGGCCTACGTCATCAATATCTGATCGTGGAGGTCTGACTCCTGGCACGCCCACCGATCGGCTGTGGTGCTCCGGTGAGTGCTGCAGCCTCCTCCTAAGCCGGTGACGTCACGTTAATCAGTCACATGACCGAATTACCACTCAGTCCCATTGAAGTGAATGAGAGCTGCAATACCAAGCACAGCCACTATACAATGGATGGCGCTGTTCTTGGTGAGCTGTGATGTGGGCGCAGTACTCAAACAGCTGATCGGCAGAGGTGCCAGGAGTCGGACTCCCACCGATCAGATGTTGATGACCTGTCCTGAGGAAAACCCCCTTTAAATGTGTTCAAAACACAATATATTAGGAAATTGGTGGCCGATGATTAACCCCTTAAGCACCCATGACGTAGCTGCACGTCATGGGTCAAGTCCTTAAACATGGCGCACGCTTCCGCTCGTTGCGGGCGCCAAAGCCGCAGGTGGCAGGCACACGCGGCTAATTTCTGCCGATCGCGGACATTTAACCCCTCCTGACCACAGTATCTGCGGTAGCAGAAAACCGAAAGTTTCACTTTCGGTTTTGCTCCGGCTTCCCCGTGTGGCGATCGGAGGAGCCGGAGCGTGTATGCAGCAGCCTGTGTCTTTGTGAATGACACGAGGCTGCTGCATAGTATTTCCTATGGAGCCCTAGCCTGTAATAGAACGCCATAGGAAATAAGCAATTTTCTCATATATTCCAATGCTAGTGAAGGTAGAGGAGCTGCAATACCACTCACAGCCTGCGGACAGGTGGGGGCGCTGGAAGAACGCAGCCATGTTTTTCTAATTCTGGACAATCCCTTTAAGAAGTTTCCTAATAGTCACAGTAGTAAGATTCTGCAGGATTGCTGACTGTCTCCCTCTGCTTTCCAGCCTTCTCCCACATCCAAGTTCATTCTGGGATACACTGGAGCTGTCGTCAGCGCGGTCTCTATCGCAGTGAGTACCATTGTAATCTGTATGTCTGCACTGTGGATCGGGCCAACCAGTGTCACATGGTGAAGAAAAGCCTACAAAAGTCCTGATCAGGGTCCATTCACCGTCCGCGTCCGTCCCACAATTTTGCGGAACAGGTGCGGACCCATTCATTTCAATGGGGCCGCAAAAGATGTGGGCAGCACTCCGTGTGATGTCCGCATCCGCACTTCAAAAATAAAACATGTCCTATTCTTCTCCGCAGCCACGGACAAGAATAGGCTTTTCTATCGTAGTGTCGGCCATGTACGGTCCGCAAAATGCACAACGCACATGGCCGCTGTCCGTGTTTTGCGGACGCGTGAAGGGACCCTGAATCAGTGTGTGGAAAAAATGTTCTAATTTGTGATTCAGACCCAGAGGCGGACTGAGAACTTAAAGTGGCCCTAGAAAAAATACTAAAAGTGGCCCCAATATGTAGTAGTTCCAGATCTGACCCCTGAATCAGAACCCAGACCCTTTAATCAGACTCCTGAATCAGATCCCAGACCAGGCCCATGAATCAGATCCCAGACCAGGCCCATGAATCAGATCCCAGACCAGGCCCATGAATCAGATCCCAGACCAGGCCCATGAATCAGATCCCAGACCAGACCCATGAATCAGATCCCAGATCAGACCCATGAATCAGATCCCAGACCAGGCCCATGAATCAGATCCCAGACCAGGCCCATGAATCAGATCCCAGACCAGGCCCGTGAATCAGATCCCAGACCAGGCCCATGAATCAGATCCCAGACCAGGCCCATGAATCAGATCCCAGACCAGGCCCATGAATCAGATCCCAGACCAGGCCCATGAATCAGACCCCAGACCAGGCCCATAAATCAGATCCCAGGCCAGGCCCATAAATCAGACCCCAGACCAGGCCCATGAGTCAGATCCCAGACCAGGCCCATAAATCAGATCCCAGACCAGGCCCATGAATCAGATCCCAGACCAGGCCCATGAATCAGATCCCAGGCCAGGCCCATGAATCAGATCCCAGATCAGGCCCATGAATCAGATCCCAGACCAGGCCCATGAATCAGATCCCAGACCAGGCCCATGAATCAGATCCCAGACCAGGCCCATGAATCAGATCCCAGGCCAGGCTCATGAATCAGATCCCAGATCAGACCCATGAATCAGATCCCAGACCAGGCCCATGAAACAGATCCCAGACCAGGCCCATGAATCCGATCCCAGACCAGGCCCATGAATCAGATCCCAGACCAGGCCCATGAATCAGATCCCAGACCAGGCCCATGAATCAGATCCCAGACCAGGCCCATAAAACAGATCCCAGACCAGACCCATGAATCAGATCCCAGACCAGGCCCATGAATCAGATCCCAAGCCAGGCCTATGAATCAGATCCCAGGCCAGGCCCATAAATCAGATCCCAGACCAGGCCCATGAAACAGATCCCAGACCAGGCCCATGAAACAGATCCCAGACCAGGCCCATGAAACAGATCCCAGACCAGGCCCATGAAACAGATCCCAGACCAGGCCCATGAATCCGATCCCAGACCAGACCCATAAATCATATCCCAGACCAGGCCCATGAATCAGATCCCAGACCAGACCCATGAATCAGATCCCAGGTCAGGCCCATGAATCAGATCCCAAGCCAGGCCCATGAATCAGATCCCAGGCCAGGCTCATAAATCAGATTCCAGGCCAGGCCCGTAAATCATATCCCAGACCAGGCCCGTGAAACAGATCCCAGACCAGGCCCATGAATCAGATCCCAGACCAGGCCCATGAATCAGATCCCAGGCCAGGCCCATGAATCAGATCCCAGACCAGGCCCATGAATCAGATCCCAGACCAGGCCCATGAATCAGATCCCAGACCAGGCCCATGAATCAGATCCCAGACCAGGCCCATGAATCAGATCCCAGACCAGGCCCATGAATCAGATCCCAGACCAGGCCCATAAATCATATCCCAGACCAGGCCCATAAATCAGATCCCAGACCAGGCCGATGAATCAGATGTCAGACCAGGCCGATGAATCAGATGTCAGACCCGTCCCATAAATTAGATCCCAGACCAGGCCCATGAATCAGATCCCAGACCAGGCCCATGAATCAGATCCCAGACCAGGACCATGAATCAGACCCCAGACTAGGACCATGAATCAGACCCCAGACCACTGAATTACATCCCAGATCAGATTCCTGAATCAGATCCCGGACCAGGCCCATTAAACAGATCCCAGACCAGGCCCATGAAACAGATCCCAGACCAGGCCCATAAATCAGACCCCAGACCACTAAATTACATCCCAGATCAGATTCCTGAATCAGACTTCTGAATGTGATCCAAGCCCTAAATCAGATTTGTCTAATAAACTGATGAATCAGATCTTGTTCTGATCCAAACCAGACCCTTGAATTATATCTCAGTTTAGATCCTTGAATCAGGCTGCTGAATCAGATGTCAGATCCAACCCCTAAATCAGACCCCAGACCAGACCCCTGAATAATATCTCAGGCAGTATGGTGGCTCAGTGGTTAGCACGGGTGCCTTGCAGCGTTGTTTCCTTAGGTTTAAATCTGACCTGATTGCAGATCGGATCCCTGAATGAGACCCCGGACCAGACCCATGAATGAGACCCCGGACCAGACCCATGAATGAGACCCCGGACCAGACCCATGAATGAGACCCCAGACCAGACCCATGAATGAGACCCCAGACCAGACCCATGAATGAGACCCCAGACCAGATCTATGAATGAGACCCCAGACCAGACCCTGTATCAAGATCAGACACAAACGTTAAAACCAAACGCCTTCTTGACTCCCCTCACTATCACCGTGTCTTCTCCTCAGACACCTGTCTGGATCCATAGATCACCGCACGCATCCTCTGTCGGTCGGGATCCCACATGACTGTCCCGGTAGCATCTGGCCCCCACTCTATGCAGCTAATAAATGAGGGTCATGAATGGAGGACTCCCCTCAATGAAGTGAAGATTCCCTAATAGCGTGTTTGACCCCCCAACCCTCCCATGTGGCATCAGGAGCGGAGGGTGAAGCCGTTTTCTTGTCATCTCATGGAGCGTGGATTAGGGGGCGTGGCAGAGCGCTGTTAATGGCGGGTGCGGAGAGTGGGGTTTATTGTAGAAATAATCCGTTCATGTCAGAATATACCGCGAGGAGAACATAAACATTGGCTCGTTAGGCGGAGAATCAATATGGTCGTTGGCCGTTCTCCAGCATCTCGGCAAATTAACAAATAATTATTACTAATTGGAAAGTTCTCTCTAATTGGACGAGGACTCCTTTATCTGCCGTCTACGGACGCATTGCTCACCTCGCCTTCAGACGGCCGCCTCCTCTCTCCCAGGGTAAAAGCATCTTCCACAATCCAGTGTGACCCGGTATCTCATTCCGAATGTCCTGGTTTATGAGTACAATGCTAGGAACTACAGTGAGTACTGACACAGTCAGAACTCTGGGGGGTGTAATTCTTGGACTAGAAGCTCAAAGTACAAGAAGGATGCCAGTGGTTCGGATGGATCGTGGCAATCAGTAATAATGTATGAAGAAGTGGGAGGAGCATCCTATAGTATTGCACAACAAGCTCCGCCCAGGTATGTGGCAATTAGTAATAATGTATGGACAAGTGGGAGGAGCATCCTATAGTAACGCACAACAAGCTCCGCCCAGGTATGTGGCAATTAGTAATAATGTATGGACAAGTGGGAGGAGCCTCCTATAGTAATGCACAACAAGCTCCGCCCAGGTATGTGGCAATTAGTGATAATGTATGGACAAGTGGGAGGAGTGTCCTATAGTCACACACAACAGGCTCCGCCCAGGTATGTGTCAATCAGTAATATTTGACAAGTGGGAGGAGCGTCCTATAGTAACGCACTGCAAGCTCTGCCCAGGTATGTGTCAATCAGTAATATTTGACAAGTGGGAGGAGCATCCTATAGTAACGCACTGCAAGCTCCGCCCATGTATGTAGCAATCAGTAATAATGTACGGACAAGTGGGAGGAGCGTCCTATAGTCACACACAACAAGCTCCGTCCAGGTATGTGGCAATTAGTGATAATGTTTGGACAAGTGGGAGGAGCGTCCTATAGTAATGCACAACAAGCTCCACCCAGGTATGTGGCAATCAGTAATATTTGACAAGTGGGAGGAGCATCCTATAGTTACGCACTGCAAGCTCCGCCCATGTATGTGGCAATCAGTAATAATGTACGGACAAGTGGGAGGAGCGTCCTATAGCAATGCACAACAAGCTCCTCCCAGATATGTGTCAATCAGTAATAATGGACAAGTGGGAGGAGCGTCCTATAGTAACGCGCTGCAAGCTCCGTCCAGGTATGTGGCAATCAGTAATAATGGACAAGTGGGAGGAGCATCCTATAGTAATGCACAAGAAGCTCCTCCCAGTTATGTGGCAGTTAGTAATAATGTACAGGCAAGTGGGAGGAGCATCCTTTAGTAATGCACAACAAGCTCCGCCCGGGTACAGCGGCCACATTACAGACCACATCTATACTGAAGGTATAGTTACTTGAGGTTTTTAATCATCCTGTCGCATGTGCTAGTAAAGAGCAGCCAGTCTGAAGAAGCAGAGCTTCAGTGTAAAGCATGGAGGAAGTGCAGAACAGTGGCCCAGGCCTCTGATTAGACAGGAGGTCAATATAGGTTGAAGCTAAGCTGGAGCACAGCTAAAAACATGTGACTGGGAAGAATATAAATTGTCTTCTCTGTGGACAGTCCCTGCTTGTTGGATTAATCACCTGACCATAAGCCGATCACCAGCGATCAGCTGCAATGCAGGAGGAAACCTGGCAGTAAGCGTTCAGTTTCCCTACAGTGCCACCACAGGGGAAATGGGGTATTACACAGTGCCTACCATATGAATGGATTGTGTGTGTTGTACAGGACATGTCCTCCAGAGCAGGAGACTCTCTTCCCACCAGCCACGGGGTGAGGACCCCCTCTATTAACCCAGAATTCCCCGGTATGGTTTGTAATATGGACAATCCCTTTAAGAGGTTTTCTGCATTTCTATAGTAGCCCTCAGTTATTGTATACTTTGTGTTTCAATTCTTCACCATCTCCAAGACCTCTGCTTGCTGTCAGCTTGCTTGCACTTTTCCCTGTCTAGGAGGGGTTGACAGCTGAATATGATTTCATCCAGGACGGGCATGAGCGGCGACACCGCCAGAATCGTGCACCTCCGATAAGTGGCGGAGCAGCAGTGACCAGACGGAGACAGATCCTGGTCACAGGGGGAGGACACAGTCAGGAGGTTTGGCAGGCGTCTAGGCCGAGGTCAGCATGTCTTGGCTGCATCCGGAAATAGCCTAAATGTACGAGCGGCCGTGGGAGAAAGCGAGCCGCACGCTGACGCACAACACGCTGATTGCATCTTCCATTGAGATGTATGGTGCTCCAGTCACTCCCAGAGCTGCATTCAACTCTCTGCTGGATTCATGTTAGAGCTCACCCTCTATTATACTCTGTTCACTCCCAGAGCTGCATTCAACTCTCTGCTGGATTCATGTTAGAGCTCACCCTCTATTATACTCTGTTCACACCCAGAGCTGCATTCAACTCTCTGCTGGATTCTTGTTAGAGCTCACCCTCTATTATACTCTGTTCACTCCCAGAGCTGCATTCAACTCTGCTGGATTCATGTTAGAGCTCACCCTCTATTATACTCTGTTCACTCCCAGAGCTGCATTCAACTCTGCTGGATTCTTGTTAGAGCTCACTCTCTAATATGCACTGAACACTTCCAGAGCTGCATTCAGCTATCTGCTTTCTATACTCTGATCACTTCCAGAGCTGCATTCAGCTATCTGCTTTCTATACTCTGATCACTTCCAGAGCTGCATTCAGTTCTCTTCTGGAGTCTTGTTAGAGTTCACCCTCTATTGTACTCTGTTCACACCCAGAGCTGCATTGAGTTCTCTGCTGGATTCTTGTTAGAGCTCGCTGTCTATTATATACTGATCACTCCCAGAGCTGCATTCCTCTATCTGATTTCTATACTCCAATAACTTCCAGAGCTGCATTCAGTCCTCTGCTGGATTCTTGTTCGAGCTCAGTCTCTGTTCTGTCTCTGCTCACTTCTAGAGCTGCATTCAAATCTCTGCTGCACGGTTTTTAGAGCTTAGACTCTATTCACTCACAGAGCTGCATACAACTATTTGCTGGAGTCTTGTTAGAGCTCACTATCTGTTATACTCTCTTCACTTCCAGAGCTGCATTCAAATCTCAGCTGATTTGTAAGATACCAAGCTCTGTTATGCCCTATTCACCTTCAGAGCTGTATTCAGCTATCTGCAGGATACTTGCTAGAACTCAGAATGTCATACTCTATTCACTTCCAGAGCTGCATTCAAATCTCTACAGTGCACTCTGCATTCTGGAAGAAGCCTTTTGTATTGTATTCCCTCTACATTGTGGGTTGTCTATGGGGTAAAACAGCGCCGCACCTGCTTATGAGCTGCAGTACAGCAGCCTCAGGCCGTCAGGACATGGTGAGAGTTGTAGTTATGCAACAGCTAGAGAGCCACAGGTTCAGGAACACTTCATTATGTAATGTCCACTCTGCGTAGTAGAAGGGGCGCTTCCTGAACTGTATATGCTCTAAATGATAGAAGTGTTCAGGCAAGATGCCTCATTAGGCTCCTCAGGGGCGGAGCATAACACCTGGATTAAGGGAATACCGATAAGGAAATCTCTTTGTCATGCTCCCCCTCTTTATACAGCATACAAGATGTGACCACAGTCTTCCTTTTACGGGCTTATTTCCTGTTGCGATCAGACTTGCGGAACATACAATTCCGTGTGTCTTGACACTGCTGATAAAGTTGTCACAGCCCCGCCCCTGCAGACCAGCAATGATGACAAATTCATCACTTGAGATCCTGAATAGTCATGTAGGACTTCATTAAAGCTGTGGACTAAGACGCCTTAAAGGGGTTGTAGGAAAACATTGCTGCTCTCTCAGTGAACAGCGCCTCACCTGTCAACTGGTCCGGGGTGGTATTGCAGCTCCATTCTAATATAAGCATCTTGTTTATTAGTTATTCCTCCTCCTTGGTATTTGGCATTGACCCCCCCCCCCCCTTCCTTCGTCTACATTACATGGGCAGATAATCAAAGCTCGAGGTCAGCACTGTTGGACACGGATTCCGTGGGAATAGACGCAATGAACGGGCAGAGGTTAACTAGATATAATGAACGGGCAGAGGTTAACTAGATTCTTACCTAATCACTACAAATATTATCTCTATATGAGCGGGGCGCCTGACCCCTCCGCCTGATTGAGTTCTTACCCCTCTTCAGCCTGTGCCTGTCACCCCCCGTGTGTTTTCCTGCCACTCAGTGGGCAGCCGTCTTGGAGGGGTCCTGTTTAATTAATACGAGACCCTCCTGGGGCAATGGCACTTGTTTTCAGGTCATCTCGCACTAATAGGCTCTCACTGGGAGGGGATTTGCAGCTAATTGACAGCAGCCATCAGTTAATGAAGTCTTTGGCCTTACAAGCCAGGGGGGCATCAGACAAAGACAACAATGACCTGCTACCTCTCCAAACAGCACCGGGAAAGGGGGCACGGCAGCACAAAGCGCCAGGGCTCAGGGCGGCCCCATGCCGGGCGTGTGATGAAGACTACGGGCCAAATTAAAGGGGCTGCGGGGGATTACTGGTGTGACTGAGAGACAAAAGAAGGAGCATTGTCTTATCAGGCGGCAGGAGCTGGAGATTATTAGTACGTAGAGCCAGGCCGTGGGGGTGCCGGCTTGTTAGGTGGAAAGTATTCACGCCCCCATCGTGAGCGAACTTACAAGCTAATTTACTAAAAGTCTGGCGTAGAAGCCGCTACTTACCCCTGATCAGGCCAGCGCTCATGGCTGCGCTCACTTCCAGACTCTTATCCTTCGAGCATGTTGCAGAGCTGAGTTTGTTGGTGTAGCAGAGCTGAGTTGTGATGACCTGAGGGTTACGGATGGGTTTTCCTTAAAGGGGTATTCCCATCTGATAAATGTGGGTCCTACCTCCAGGAACCGTACCTGTCTCCAAAATGGGGGCCCCCCGACATCATCATGCCTGGTGAAGCAGACAGTGGAGAGTTCGCTGTCTCCATTCACTTGTTTGGGGGTTGGGAAAACAACCGCAATATGGCATCCGATGGATCACGTCGTAGGTTATTAGAATGAATTCATACAGAATCCAGCTCTGTATACCCCTTAAGAAGTCGTATGAAGCGGTATTATGGGGTAGTGGTAATGTTAGAGGGGGCATCATGATCAGGAAATGGCCGTGTGGTATTATGAGGTGTTAGTAATGGTAGTATGGGGTATTATAAGGCGGTAGTAGTAGCAGTGGGGTATTATGAGAGGTGGTAGGGCAGTATTATGATGTGGTAGTGATAGTAGAGGTGGGGTATTATGAAGTGGTAGTGCAGTATTATGAAGTGGTGGTACTAGTGTTAATGCAGTATTAGGAGGTGATAGTAATAGTGTGGTATTATGAGGCGGTAGTAATAGTAGAGCGGTATTATGAACTAGTAGAGCAGTATTATGAGTTGGTAGTGATGGTAGTAGTGCGGTATTATGTTAAGGTAGTTATAGTGGTAGTGCAGTATTATGAGGAGGTAGTAATAGTAGTGCAGTATTATGAGGAGGTAGTAATAGTAGTGCGGTATTAAGAGGTGGTAGTTATATGGTATTATGAAGTAGTAGAGCAGTATTATGAGTTGGTAGTGATAGTAGTAGTGCGGTATTATGTTGAGGTATTAAGGTATTGCAGTATTATGAGGACATAGTAATAATAGTAGTGTGCTATTATGAGGTAGTAGTGCAGTATTAGGAGAGGTAGTAATAGTGGTCATGCTGCAATTATGAGGTAGTATGTAGTGTGATATTATGAGGTGGTAAGAGTAATAATTTTGCAGTATTATGAGGTAGTAGTAATAGTGGTAGTGCAGTACTGTAAGGTAATAGTAATAGCAGTGTGATATAAGTGGTAGTGTACTACTATGATGTGGTTATAGTGCGGTATTATGAGGTAGTAGTAATAGTGGTAGTGCAGTACTGTAAGGTAGTAGTAATAGCAGTGTGATATAACTGGTAGTGCAGTACTGTAAGGTAGTAGTAATAGCAGTGTGATATAAGTGGTAGTGCACTACTATGATGTGGTTAGAGTGCGGTATTATGAGGTAGTAGTAATAGTGGTAGTGCAGTACTGTAAGGTAGTAGTAGGAGCAGTGTGATATAAGTGGTAGTGCCCTACTATGATGTGGTTATAGTGCGGTATTATGAGGTAGTAGTAATAGTGGTAGTGCAGTACTGTAAGGTAGTAGTAGGAGCAGTGTGATATAAGTGGTAGTGCCCTACTATGATGTGGTTATAGTGCGGTATTATGAGGTAGTAGTAATAGTGGTAGTGCAGTACTGTAAGGTAGTAGTAATAGCAGTGTGATATAACTGGTAGTGCAGTACTGTAAGGTAGTAGTAGTAGCAGTGTGATATAAGTGGTAGTGCACTACTATGATGTGGTTAGAGTGCGGTATTATGAGGTAGTAGTAATAGTGGTAGTGCAGTACTGTAAGGTAGTAGTAGTAGCAGTGTGATATAAGTGGTAGTGCACTACTATGATGTGGTTATAGTGCTGGTATTATGAGGTAGTAGTAATAGTGGTAGTGCAGTACTGTAAGGTAGTAGTAATAGCAGTGTAATATAAGTGGTAGTGCCCTACTATGATGTGGTTATAGTGCGGTATTATGAGGTAGTAGTAATAGTGGTAGTGCAGTACTGTAAGGTAGTAGTAGTAGCAGTGTGATATAAGTGGTAGTGCACTACTATGATGTGGTTAGAGTGCGGTATTATGAGGTAGTAGTAATAGTGGTAGTGCAGTACTGTAAGGTAGTAGTAGTAATAGCAGTGTAATAATATAAGTGGTAGTGCCCTACTATGATGTGGTTATAGTGCGGTATTATGAGGTAGTAGTAATAGTGGTAGTGCAGTACTGTAAGGTAGTAGTAGGAGCAGTGTGATATAAGTGGTAGTGCCCTACTATGATGTGGTTATAGTGCGGTATTATGAGGTCCCAGTCACCGTGTCACCATCTATGGGATCACGTGATGCATTTGATGCTCCCCGATGCTCTGGTGCAGCAGATGGCGGAGTAGTGGAATCTGATGATATATGAGAGTATTCTAGGTTTGCTCACCTGCCCGTGTCCGTCAGGTCTAGGACGGCTGTATGATGGCGGTAGTGTTTATTTTTCATTTCTCTGGGCTCGGAGCCGGTAATCCTATAATAAGGGGCCGATATCGTACGGACGCAGCTTCTGTTAATCCTCGCTGTTTTAGGAACAATTAGTGCGGTAATGTGATCTGATCGCTGCCCGCTGCCGGCTGCCAGTCATCGCCTAATGTGATAGTTCAGGCGAGCATGCAGGAGGGGGGGCCCCGGCACGTAATTGGGGCTCATCGTTCAGTCTGATCCCTTAAGCCTCCTGCACTCACTTTACACCCGTCACTTCTTTAATGTCTTCTTCTGAAGATATATTATGGAAAAATTGAGAAATATGGCCGCCGGAGACCGACAACGCCGCCATCGTGTGACCAGATGTGAACACGTTACCATGTGTCTCCGTTATTATCCATGAGCTAGTCCATAGAACTCTTCTATGAGAACGCTCAGGTGTTTTCCGGGGCTTCCCTTTAAACTTGGTAATGTACCGTGTCACTGGGATCGGTTCTATAGGCAGCCACAGTATGGCGGTATAGTATACCTATGAATGTACACAGTGTGTTTAAGCCACAGTATACCCTACCAGACCTCCAGAAACTGGTCTCACTGACAACCCAGCTGCAAACGTTCATGCGCCCCACTGTACCTGATTCATGAAATTCGGACAGCCAATGAGCTTCACTGCTGGACTTGTGCACAGCTGCAGTGTAAAGAATGGGCGATGAATAGTGCACCAGCCTGCATTAGGGGAGGGGGATTACAGACATATTCCCAAAAGACAGTGCAAATATAGTAAGTAAGAGATCACTGGATAGTCCTATGGAAGCAGAGCCGTGAGAGAGCAGTAGCCTGCGCCTCTGGTAAGACAGGACAAGACGTTCAGACCACCATAGACTACAACAGACAGTGCAGGTAACCTGGAGTCGCTGGTCATAGCGGGGCTCTAATGAAGCAGAGCTGCAGTGTAGTGCATGAGGGACAGACAGAGCTGAGGTCTGAGCCTCTGATGAGACAGGACAAGATGTTCAGACCACCATAGACTCTAACAGACAGTGCAGCTAACCTGGAGTCACTGGGAGTGGGGCTCTAATGAAGCAGAGCTGCAGTGTAGTGCATGAGGGACAGACAGAGCTGAGGTCTGAGCCTCTGATGAGACAGGACAAGACGTTCAGACCACCATAGACTCTAACAGACAGTGCAGCTAACCTGGAGTCACTGGTCATGGCGGGGCTCTAATGAAGCAGAGCTGCAGTGTAGTGCATGAGGGACAGACAGAGCTGAGGTCTGAGCCTCTGATGAGACAGGACAAGACGTTCAGACCACCATAGACTCTAACAGACAGTGCAGCTAACCTGGAGTCACTGGGAGCAGGGCTCTAATGAAGCAGAGATGCAGTGTAGTGCATGAGGGACAGACAGAGCTGAGGTCTGAGCCTCTGATGAGACAGGACAAGACGTTCAGACCACCATAGACTCTAACAGACAGTGCAGCTAACCTGGAGTCACTGGGAGGCGGGGCTCTAATGAAGCAGAGATGCAGTGTAGTGCATGAGGGACAGACAGAGCTGAGGTCTGAGCCTCTGATGAGACAGGACAAGACGGTCAGACCACCATAGACTCTAACAGACAGTGCAGCTAACCTGGAGTCACTGACCGTAGCTGTGCCCTCATGGAGCAGTTCGGCAGCCTTGTGTGTAACATGTGAGGGCCACACTGGGACATCTCCTTTCATCTTCCGTATGGAAGCACCAAACCAGTTAACATCTTCCCAGTCCTAAATATATCCCTCATCTTCAGCCGTCCTCCCTCCACCGGCCTGTCTGCACTTCTTAATAGCATGACAAAGCCTGGGGAGACGTGGCACAGATATCGGTGCGGAAGCGATTAATTAAGAGACGCCACGTCGGATGTGACATGTTTGATTGATGGCTGAAAACAACACTCGGGAAGAGCCTTAATTACACTAATAATTGTAACTGTACGGTGCGTGCGGAAAGTCTTCAGACCCTCTCACTTCTTTCCCATTCTGTGGTGTTCCTCCTTGCTAAAATAAAAAGAAACCCAGTTTCCCCATCATTCTGCAGCCCGTCCCCCATAATAAGAAGTCAGAACAAAATGTTTGAAATCTTCGGTAATTTTTTGAAAAGGAAAAACGTCCATCTTGCATTGACATAAGTATTCGCACCCTTTACTCGGCCTTCAGTCTTCTTGGGGATGATGCAACAAGGTTTCCACACCTGGATTCAGGTATTTTCTGCCATTCTTCTCTGCAGGTCTCTCCAGCTCTGTCAGGTTGGGTGGAGACCATCGGTGGACAGCCATCTGCAGGTCTCTGCAGCTCTGTCAGGTTGGATGGAGACCATCGGTGGACGGCCATCTGCAGGTCTCTCCAGCTCTGTCAGGTTGGGTGGAGACCATCGGTGGACAGCCATCTGCAGGTCTCTCCAGCTCTGTCAGGTTGGGTGGAGACCATCGGTGGACGGCCATCTGCAGGTCTCTCCAGAGATGTTCTATTGGGTTCAGGTCTAGGCTCTGGCTCGGCCACTCTAGGACATTCACAGAGTTGTCCCTAAGCTGCTCCTGTGTTGTCTTGGCCGTGTGCTTAGGGTCATAGTCTTGTTAGAAGGCGAGCCTTCAGCCCAGTCTGAGGTCCAGATCCCACTGGATCACGTTTTCATTAAAGGGCTTATCCCTCAATTAATATTGATGACCAATTCTCAGGATAGGTCTTCAATATCAGATCGTCGGGCATCCGACATCCGGGACCCCCGCTGGTCAGCTGTAAGAAGAGGCCAGGTGCTCCGTGAGTGCCGCATCATTTCCTAGGCCATGTGACGTCACCGTACATCGATGTCACATGGCCTATTTGCATTAAAGCCACTATACAATGTACGGCGCTGTGGTTGGAAAGGCCGGGAGCCCTCTGCGCTCGCCAGAGCTCCAATGAGTGCGGCAGGTTCCTGGAACAGCTGATCGGTGCTGGGACTCGGACCTCCATCAATGTGATAATGATGACCTATGCTGAGGATAAATCATCATTATCATTTCCCAGATGACCTCTTTAAGAATATCTCTGTTCTTTGCTCCATTCAGCTTTGCCTCAACCCTAACCTATCTCCCACAGCATGATGCTGCACCACCATGCTTTACTGTAGGGTTGGTAGTCGGCAGGTGATGGGCAGGGCCTGGTTTCCGCCAGACATGACTCTTAGGATTGAGGCAGAAAAGTTCAGTCTTGGTTTCATCTTGTTTCTCACAGTCTGAGAGTCCTTTAGGTGCTTTCATGTCTTTTACTGAGGAGAGGCTTCTTTCTGGCCACTCAGCCCAGATTGGTGGAGGCTGTTGTGATGTTTGACCTCCTGGAAGTTTCTCCAGTCTGCACACAGGATCTTTGGAGCTTGGCCATAGTCACCACTAGGTTCTTGGTGACCTTTCTACTAACCTTTCCCTGATTACTCAGTTTGGAGTTTTTGTCTCCTTCTCCAGATCTGTGCCTCCACACAATCCTGTCTCTGAGCTCTACAGGCAGTTCTCTCCTTCTCAGGGCTTGGTTTTTGCTTTGATATGCATTGTCCGCTGTGAGACCTTATATAGACAGGGCTGTGTCTTTCCAAATCAGGTCCCGTCAACTGAATTTACCACAGGTGACTCCAATCAAGGTGTAGAACATCTCAGACATGTGAGGCCCTCGGGCTGACTCTCAAGTGTGACAGCAAAGGGTCTGAATATTTATGCCCATGCAAAATTTTTGTTTTTCTTTTTAATACATTTGCAAAGTTGTCTAGCATTCTGCTGTAGTGGTCGTGCCTGATGTTGCAGTGCAGTCATTGTAATGCGGCTGAGCTGCTCAAAGGCCACACGACAGATGGAAGAAGAGGCTGCAGCGCTCACTGGAGCACCGCGGCCTCGTCAGCTGATCGACAGGAATTGAGGGAGTCAGACCCGGTCATGAGGATTGCTCATCAATATTTAAAGGGGTTGTCCGGGTTCAGAGCTGGCTAATTTCACCAGGCAGTACCCCTGATGTTAGCATCGGAGCATCTCATGTTCCCATGCGCTCCCTTGCCCTGCACTAGATCGCGCAGGGCAAGGGTTTTTTGTTTACAATAACACACTGCCGGGCGGAAGCTTCCGCCCGGCAGTGTGTTCAGTGACGTCACCGGCTCTGATGGGCGTGCCTTAGCGCTGCCCTAGCTATTTTACAGGCTAAAGCCCGCCCATCAGTGCCGGTGACGTCACTGGGCTTCCTGGCAGCCCCATGGAGAGCCCAGTTCGTCACCGGAACTCCGGAAAATGCCTTAAATCGCGCAGGGCAAAGGAGCGCATCAGAGCATGAACTTCTCCAATGCTCAAGTCAGGGGAGCTGTCTGGGTGAACCCGAACGATCCCTTTAACTCCCGGAATACCCCTTTAACTTTCATGTCTGAAGGGGAACATGGAGAAGAACTGCAAATCCGACAGTTCTTTTTTTATAATATTTTTTTCACGCTATGCAGTTAATAGGGTATGTTTTTGTGCTGCTATGAATTTGGCGATACCATTATTTTTTTTTACGGGAATTACTTTTTTTTAAATTAAACTTTATTGAACGTAATTCTTCCATCCCCACCCCTCCCCGATCCCTTCCCATTAGAGGAATTGAAGTCCATCACTTACATTTGGCAGACCTTTGTCTGGCTCCAGCCTGGGATCGTGCTGCAGATCACCGACGCCCTGACAGAAGGGGCGTCGTCCCTCCGTGAAGCTCCTTACTGCCGCTTTCACATCTGATCCCCAGCATTTACAAGGTTAGATGGCTGAGATCCAAAAAATAACCTGACAGCAGTGTTGGTCACCCTCGGGCTTCTACGGTGACAACTCCTCCCGCATACAACCAGGGATATCTATACTATAATCATATTGTAATACTATTATTATACTATCATTTATACTGTTTATAATGTTACAGTCGCGGGGATGTCAGATATGGCGGGGTTATGTAATATATTTATATACTCTATACAGTATGTTATATATATTTTTATAATAAAAAAACATTACATTTTTATAGTTTTTAGGTAATTGTTTTGCCTTTTTTGCCTTTATTTTTTGCAAAATTTTTGTTTTTCATTGCAAGACGTTCAACATGCTCCGCTGTGGTGCAGTAACGCAGGACACGTAGGCGTTGTTGTTTGGGTAGACCCGGTCTATACGGGCCAGTTTAGGATGGGCCGCGGCACTGAAGAGGTTACGGCCTGAGTATTTATGTATTTGATAGGCTCCTCTACCTTCTTGCACAACATACGTGCAGGCTATTTGTCACCGTCTCCTACGTGACAAAGCCCCTGTGGGTTTTTTAATCCCAGCTCCCTCTCCCCGATAATTGTGAGCAGCGCGCGGAGAGAGCGTGTTTGACAGCTTGTGAATCTGCTGTTACTGCCCATAATCACTCTGGGCCGAAGCACCGGGGGGCTCCGGCCTCCGCTGCGGCTAAGTGCTATGTGCTCTGACACCAGCGCAGCTTATTACAGCCAGGCCTTACCTAGAGCGAGATGGAGCAGTAATTGTCCAGGCCTTTATTCCACCAGGTGACGTAGGTCACATAACACCCTCCATCGCCCCGTGAAAATGCACTACAGGAAATAAAATGTAATATTACAACGGTAGGAAAACCTAAAAATGCAAAAACAAAACTACAAATGAACTAAAAGTAAAAACATACAATAAATGGACAGGATTAGTGCAATTACAGCGTATTGATATAAATATGTGACTCCCTGACCATCACTAGAGGTTCAAACACTGCAAACAGTGTCCTGTGTGAACAAGGCCTTGGATACCAGCCCGCACCCTCAGAGCCTCACAGATTGCTCCATCTGGCCATATGGATCCACCCAAACTTTACTGATACAATTGATGATTTTCATCCACTAAAAGCTCCTCCTTAGTGATATGTGAGAGCAGAAGTTTGTGCTCCAGAGCTGCACTACTTCTGGGAAGATGAGCCGGCCATTTTGGAGGGTATGGAGAACTGTCTTTGGACACCTGCACGTGTAATTTTCTACATCTATATGTCCCACCTGACAGCCCACATTTCTGTAAGGATCTGCCAAGGGGTTTCCGTTCATTGCGGTGGAGGTGACAACCAATATGTGGCTTATTTCCTTCGATGTGCTGACTTGAAGATTGAACCACTAGACTTTGCCACTTACCTTCTGCACCTTCTCTTTCCAGGTCGGCCTTAATTCTCTGGTTCAGAGGGCAAATAAATTTTCTCCTTCTACCAGACTCTTAATCCAGCGATTTGTGCCATTTCCAGCTGTTGGTAAGTCTGACCTGTAAAGCTGGTAGTGTAGTTGGTTATTTAGGAAATATGAAGAGTAATGAAGGTGCCTTTAGTAGTTATGCCTAGCCAGATTGGTTGCACCAATGATTTCCTGCAGAGGCTCTTACAATTAAGAGGACGCCTTGTTTGCCAGTGCTGTTAATATGTTAATGCCTGTGGAAATATCATTAGAGGGGCGTGTCTGAAGGGCAAGCTTAAAGAGGCTTTGTCAGCATGATCAACCCTATTAAACTCGGCATACTGTCTGGTAGAGCTTATCATGCTGATTAAAATGATACCTTTCTCTTGTCTGTATGTTAAACAGCTGCAGAGATATCTGTTTTATTCATATGCAGATGAGCAAGTTGGAGCACCAGGGGATGGGGCTGAATCCTTGGAGCACTGCTTTTGTAACACCCCCTGTACTCTGCACACTACCTCCTTCAATTGATTGACAGGGCTAGATATCAGCATGTAGAGCTGTATCCTAGCATGTACATATCATATACACTACTTACTGTACCCTTACCATGTTGAAAAGAGTGGATTTCTATGTTTAGAAAGATAATATACAGTACATATTACTTCTTTATTCACAGGCACAATATATGATTATAATGAAACCAGTAATAGGTGTTAGCTTTCTAAGTATAGAAAAACATTTTTCTCTTTGTGGTAAGTCTAAACTTGGTGGTAAGTTGTCACCTTTGCATGTAAAGATTCTAAGTTCATGTCCCAGTTGAGACTTAGATATTTTTTTCTGTTATTTTTTTTTTCTCTCTCTCTCATTTAACCCATAATAAAAGCCTATAGCCTTACTATATTGAGAATAGTGTTTTTTATGCCTGAAAGCTTTAAAAAATTTCATTTTTTTCACATTATAAAGAAACCTGAAATATATATTAGCTGTCTAAGTATAAATGTTGTCTTTTATTATGGGTTAAATGAGGGAAAAAGAAATACTTGAACAAAAAAAATCAGAAAGTGTTTCCCAAGATTCAAACCTGGGATCTCTACATGCAAGACTGACCACTTATCATCAGGTTACAACCTTATCATATTGCCTTGAAAGCTAACACATATTACTGGTTTCATTATTATCCTGTATTGTGCCTGTGAATAAAGCAGTAATATGTATTAGCTTTCTAAGTATAGAAATCCACTCTTCTCAACGTGGTAATGCTACAGTAGGTAGTGTATATGATGTGAACGTGCTAGGACACAGCTCTGCCCTCACCATGCTGATGTCTAGCCCTGTCAATCAGGCGGAGGGGGGGAGTGTGCAGAGCACAGGGGGTGTTACAAAAGCAGTGCTACAAGGATTCAGCCATGCCACTGGTGCTCCAACTTGCTCATTTACATATGGATAAAATGCTAATATCTCTGCAGCTGTTTAGCATACAGAAGTAAGAAAGGTATCGTTTTAATCAGCATGATGAGCCCTACCAGTATGCCTGGATTAATATGGTTGATCATGCTGACAGAATCTCTTTAAGAATCTTTCTGACCTACTAGAAAAAGGGCAGATGGGGGAGGCTCGCGCTGCAGCCACTTGTCTTACAATCAGACAGAAGACAATGAGGAGAAGGTGAGGTACGGCTGATCTCCTGGGACACATAGAGAAGATTTCCTTATATATTCTCAGCTTTAATAGCAGCATGAGGCATCAGCATGAGCTGGTGTGTATGTATATATGTATACACAATTTTATTTGGTGTTTAGTGACAGATCTGTAGACTCTTCCCTAATCAAACAAATGCTCCACAGGTAATCTTTTTCTCACTGCTGGTTTAGATAAAATATTCAATCTGCTTATACTTCATTCCAAACCAGCTCTCTGTGCAGATCTGGCATATATACATAGCAACTGTGATACAGTGGGTGTGGAACCTCTCTTTCAACCAACCAGATTGGACTTGGGCTACTCCTACAGGAAATATCCTGGCCGTCCCCTGGTTTTTACCCTTTAACCCCTGTACAGGGATCTGGACTTCACTGCAGGGGAATCTCCAGGCTGCTACCTCCTGGAGTAGTGTGTGTTTGGTTGACAGCTGACCCACAGGGATCAAAACACACCGGTGCAGAGCACTGAGGGGACAGGCAAAGCCGTAGTCAGGGACAGGCCGAGGTCAGGGCAGACAGAAAATGTGCAGTCCAAGGTAACGGCGGGCAGGTCATGCAGAGAAGGGTCAAATCCAGAAGGAGCAGACAGAACTATGGCACACCTTTGCAGGGAACTCACAAGCTAGACAACCTATTTCTCAGGCACTCTGCCATAGGTAAAAGTGCCTTAAGTACGCTAAGGTGACCAGCCATTGGCTGGTGAATTAGAGTGTGTGCGCTGGCCCTTTAAGAGCCGGAGGAAGAACACGTGCCCTACAGGTGGGGAAGGAGAGGTGTTGTCGGTAAGAAGAAGGCCACAGCCTGCATAGGGAGGCACAGAGTCTTTAGTGACCGAAGCCACTGGAAGGAGGGAAGATAACAGCAGTTGTCTGCAGCAGGGAATGCCGGGCAGGTAAGCAGAATAATGACGGCCACAAGCCGCCACTGCAACAGAAACCCATCTGGACTGCAGTATAAAGCATGGGGGAGAGCAAAACAAGAGCAGCTTTACTCTCTCATAAGACAGATGATTACATCAGAACATAAAATTTAGCTAAACCTTAGTGACTAATCTGTGTCTTAATAGATAGGAACTGTAGTATAAAGCATGGGTGGAAGACATCCACTAGACATAAACCTGAGCCTCTGATTGCAGACTGGATCAGACTCCCATGGACAGTGAAGCGAACCTGGAGCCGGTGATTGTGGATGTTGGTGGATGGGAGGGACTTCCTCAGCCGGTTGGAGTCTTCCTTCCATTAGACTTTATTTGTGTTGTAACTCGCCTTCTCATTAGGCGGCTGATGATCATATCTCACCACTAATTGCAATTTTCTCCTCTCATTACATTGGGGGATTGTGGTAAACAGATTATTAGATTTACACTGAAATCTCCCAGGATTAGCTAATTCTCCTGAAAGTGCTGCCATAGCGCCTTAGTTAATTAATAAACCTGTCCTGTGTACACAGGGAGCAGAGTATGGCGGTGTTCATTGTCTGATGGTCAGTGTTTTATGAACACTGAATGTGTAGCATCGATATATAATGTCATATGTAGAGCTCTACACCCCCCATGTTTTCTGGACTCCAGACATGCGTATGTATGAGCCTAAGGTCATACATTGGACATTTTAGTCTTCCCCATCACTCTTATCGTGCCTTTCACTGCTCCCTATAATCCTCAGGGGAGTGGTTTCATATCATAGGCCAGAGAGGCTGCTAGTGGGTGGGGTTTGAGACAGATCATTACTCCTAGGAGCTGGATAGAGTCAAAGGATGGAAAAACAGTAACTCCTGCAGTGGTCACCTATAGGTGACTATAATTGGAGGGTTGTCTTCTGCATTATGGGTAATGAAGAAGAGCCTACATCATAATCTTGCTCAGGTTCTGGTTGTCGGGCTGACTCCACCAGTAAAGGTCTGTCTGATATGTATAGAGTGTGGACGATACCCACACAATGCACAGAGGTAAAACCCCAGCGCCTGCGCCTGTTCCTCTACCAGGGTCTTCTTGCTGAGCCCACGCTCATCAGATGATGGAGGAATGCCACTTCTTGTGCTGCTGGTTGAAAAATATCCTTTTTTTTATTTTTGAAAAATAATGATCCCTGGGGATGATGCCATCTGTACCGTTCATGTACTGCGCCCAATCTGCTGCGCTCACCAAGAGGCCGTTACAAGCATATGTTACGCTTTACCTAATACTCTGTCCTCTTTACCACAGAATATCCGTCCTTCATACAGCACAGAAAACAGAGACTGGAGCCGCAAGTCTAGAGAGATATCTAATCAGATCGAAAGGTATATGATAGCGATAGTGCTGCCAGTCTTACTAAAGTATATAGTAGTGTGCTGGCGGTCTTACTGAACTATATAGTAGCGTTCTGACGGTCTTACTGAAGTATATAGTAGTGTGCTGGCGGTCTTTCTGAACTATATAGTAGTGTGCTGGCGGTCTTACTGAAGTATATAGTAGCGTGCTGGCGGTCTTACTGAAGTATATATTAGTGTGCTGGCTGTCTTACTGAAGTATATAGTAGTGTGCTGGCTGTCTTACTGAAGTATATATTAGTGTGCTGGCGGTCTTACTGAAGTATATAGTAATGTGCTGGCTGTCTTACTGAAGTATATAGTAGTGTGCTGGCGGTCTTACTGAAGTATATAGTAGTGTGCTGGCTGTCTTACTGAACTATATAGTAGTGTACTGGTGGTCTTACTGAAGTATATAGTAGTGTGCTGGTGGTCTTATTGAAGTATATAGTAGTGTGCTGGCGGCCTCACTGAAGTAAATAGTAGTGTACTGGTGGTCTTACTGAAGTATATAGTAGTGTGCTGGCTGTCTTACTGAAGTATATAGTAATGTGCTGGCTGTCTTACTGAAGTATATAGTAGTGTGCTGGCTGTCTTACTGAAGTATATAGTAGTGTGCTGGCGGTCTTACTGAAGTATATAGTAGCGTTCTGGCGGTCTTACTGAAGTATGTAGTAGTGTGCTGGCGGTCTTACTGAAGTATATAGTAGTGTGCTGGCGGTCTTACTGAAGTATATAGTAGTGTGCTGGCGGTCTTACTGAAGTATATAGTAGTGTTCTGGCGGTTTTGCTGAAGTATATAGCATTGTGCTGGCGGTTTTACTGAAGTATATAGTAGTGTGCTGGCGGTCTTACTGAAGTATATAGTAGTGTACTGGTGGTCTTTCTGAAGTATATAGTAACATGCTGGTGGTCTTATTGAAGTATATAGTAGTGTACTGGCGGTCTTACTGAAGTATATAGTAACATGCTGGCGGTCTTACTGAAGTATATATTAGTGTGCTGGCGGTCTTACTGAAGTATGTAGTAGCGTGCTGGCGGTCTTACTGAAGTATATAGTAGTGTGCTGGCGGTCTTACTGAAGTATATAGTAGTGTGCTGGCGGTCTTACTGAAGTATATAGTAGTGTGCTGGCGGTCTTACTGAAGTATATAGTAGTGTGCTGGCGGTTTTGCTGAAGTATATAGCTTTGTGCTGGCGGTTTTACTGAAGTATATAGTAGCGTGCTGGCGGTCTTACTGTAGTATATAGTAGTGTATTGGTGGTCTTATTGAAGTATATAGTAGTGTGCTGGCAGTCTTACTGTAGTATATAGTAGTGTGCTGGCGGTCTTACTGAAGTATATAGTAACATGCTGGCGGTCTTACTGAAGTATATAGTAGTGTGCTGGCGGTCTTACTGAAGTATGTAGTAGCGTGCTTGCGGTCTTACTGAAGTATATATTAGCGTGCTGGCGGTCTTACTGAAGTATATAGTAGTGTGCTGGCGGTCTTATTGAAGTATATAGTAGTGTGCTGGCGGTCTTACTGAAGTATATAGTAGTGTGCTGGCGGTCTTACTGAAGTATATACTAGTGTACTGGCGGTCTTACTGAAGTATATAGTAGTGTGCTGGCAGTCTTACTGAAGTATATAGTAGTGTGCTGGCGGTCTTCCTGAAGTATGTAGTAGCTTGCTGGCGGTCTTACTGAAGTATATAGTAGTGTACTGGCGGTCTTACTGAAGTATATAGTAGTGTACTGGTGGTCTTACTGAAGTATATAGTAGTGTGCTGGCGGTCTTACTGAAGTATATAGTAGTGTGCTGGCGGTCTTACTGAAGTATATAGTAGTGTGCTGGCGGTCTTACTGAAGTATATAGTAGTGTGCTGGCGGTCTTACTGAAGTATATAGTAGTGTGCTGGCGGTCTTACTGAAGTATATAGTAGTGTGCTGGCGGTCTTACTGAAGTATATAGTAGTGTGCTGGCGGTCTTACTGAAGTATATAGTAGTGTGCTGGCGGTCTTACTGAAGTATATAGTAGTGTACTGGTGGTCTCACTGAAGTATATAGTAGTGTGCTGGTGATCTTACTGAAGTATATAGTAGTGTGCTGGCGGTCTTACTGAAGTATATAGTAGTGTGCTGGCGGTCTTACTGAAGTATATAGTAGTGTGCTGGCGGTCTTACTGAAGTATATAGTAGCGTGCTGGCGGTCTTACTGAAGTATATAGTAGTGTGCTGGTGGTCTTACTGAAGTATATAGTAGTGTGCTGGCGGTCTTACTGAAGTATATAGTAGTGTGCTGGCGGTCTTACTGAAGTATATAGTAGTTTACTGGCGGTCTTACTGAACTATATAGTAGTGTACTGGTGGTCTTACTGAAGTATATAGTAGTGTACTGGCGGTCTTACTGAACTATATAGTAGTGTACTGGTGGTCTTACTGAAGTATATAGTAGTGTGCTGGCTGTCTTACTGAAGTATATATTAGTATGCTGGCGGTCTTACTGAAGTATATAGTAGTGTGCTGGCGGTCTTACTGAAGTATATAGTAGTGTGCTGGCGGTCTTACTGAAGTATATAGTAGTGTGCTGGCGGTCTTACTGAAGTATATAGTAGTGTGCTGGCGGTCTTACTGAAGTATATAGTAGTGTGCTGGCGGTCTTACTGAAGTATATAGTAGTGTGCTGGCGGTCTTACTGAAGTATATAGTAGTGTGCTGGCGGTCTTACTGAAGTATATAGTAGTGTGCTGGCGGTCTTACTGAAGTATATAGTAGTGTGCTGGCGGTCTTACTGAAGTATATAGTAGCGTGCTGGCGGTCTTACTGAAGTATATAGTAGTGTGCTGGCGGTCTTACTGAAGTATATAGTAGTGTGCTGGCGGTCTTACTGAAGTATATAGTAGTGTGCTGGCGGTCTTACTGAAGTATATAGTAGCGTGCTGGCGGTCTTACTGAAGTATATAGTAGCGTGCTGGCGGTCTTACTGAAGTATATAGTAGTGTGCTGGCGGTCTTACTGAAGTATATAGTAGTGTGCTGGCGGTCTTACTGAAGTATATAGTAGTGTGCTGGCGGTCTTACTGAAGTATATACTAGTGTACTGGCGGTCTTACTGAAGTATATAGTAGTGTGCTGGCAGTCTTACTGATGTATATAGTAGTGTGCTGGCGGTCTTCCTGAAGTATGTAGTAGCTTGCTGGCGGTCTTACTGAAGTATATAGTAGTGTACTGGCGGTCTTACTGAAGTATATACTAGTGTACTGGCGGTCTTACTGAAGTATATAGTAGTGTGCTGGCAGTCTTACTGAAGTATATAGTAGTGTGCTGGCGGTCTTACTGAAGTATATAGTAGTGTGCTGGCGGTCTTACTGAAGTATATAGTAGTGTACTGGCGGTCTTACTGAAGTATATACTAGTGTACTGGCGGTCTTACTGAAGTATATAGTAGTGTGCTGGCAGTCTTACTGAAGTATATAGTAGTGTGCTGGCGGTCTTCCTGAAGTATGTAGTAGCTTGCTGGCGGTCTTACTGAAGTGTATAGTAGTGTACTGGTGGTCTTTCTGAAGTATATAGTAACATGCTGGTGGTCTTATTGAAGTATATAGTAGTGTGCTGGTGGTCTTACTGTAGTATATACTAGTGTGCTGGCGGTCTTACTGTAGTATATACTAGTGTACTGGCGGTCTTACTGAAGTATATAGTAGTGTACTGGCGGTCTTACTGAAGTATATAGTAGTGTGCTGGCAGTCTTACTGAAGTATATAGTAGTGTGCTGGCGGTCTTCCTGAAGTATGTAGTAGCGTGCTTGCGGTCTTACTGAAGTATATAGTAGTGTGCTGGCGGTCTTCCTGAAGTATATAGTAGCGTTCTGACGGTCTTACTGAAGTATATAGTAGTGTACTGGTGGTCTTACTGAAGTATATAGTAACATGCTGGTGGTCTTACTGAAGTATATAGTAGTGTACTGGTGGTCTTACTGAAGTATATAGTAACATGCTGGCGGTCTTCCTGAAGTATATAGTAGCGTTCTGACGGTCTTACTGAAGTATATAGTAGCGTTCTGGCGGTCTTACTGAAGTATATAGTAGTGTGCTGGCGGTCTTACTGTAGTATATAGTAGTGTGCTGGCGGTCTTACTGAAGTAAATAGTAGTGTACTGGTGGTCTTACTGAAGTATATAGTAGCGTTCTGGTGGTCTTCCTGAAGTATATAGTAGTGTGCTGGCGGTCTTCCTGAAGTATATAGTAGCGTTCTGACGGTCTTACTGAAGTATATATTAGCGTGCTGGCGGTCTTACTGAAGTATATAGTAGTGTGCTGGCGGTCTTACTGAAGTATATAGTAGTGTGCTGGCGGTCTTACTGAAGTATATAGTAGTGTGCTAGCGGTCTTACTGAAGTATATAGTAGTGTGCTGGCAGTTTTGCTGAAGTATATAGTATTGTGCTGGCGGTCTTACTGAAGTATATAGTAGCGCTCTGACGGTCTTACTGAAGTATATAGTAGCTTGCTGGCGGTCTTACTGAAGTATATAGTAGCGTTCTGACGGTCTTACTGAAGTATATATTAGCGTGCTGGCGGTCTTACTGAAGTATATAGTAGTGTGCTGGCGGTCTTACTGAAGTATATAGTAGCGTTCTGACGGTCTTACTGAAGTATATAGTAGCTTGCTGGCGGTCTTACTGAAGTATATAGTAGGGAGCTGAAGTATGTAGTAGCATTCTGGCGGTCTTATGAGTGATGTGATGTTACTTGGCGGTGTCTCCGGCTCTCTTCTGTCTTGCGCACTGGAAGGTGACGTGTCTTGTTTCTGTCAGGTCTGTTCGCTTTGTGAACAATATGGTTTTGTGTCTCATTTACGGTGATTAAGCTGGAAAACAATCTGCTTGCGATGTGGTTTTCTGGGGTCAGCGCAGCATATTGTTCTGTGAGTGACTAAGCTGCTGGAATCCAGAGCGTAGTTTCCCTGTCACCGGTGCCTGCCGAGAATATACGTGACTGCATAGGAACTGGGAACCAGAGGATTGCTGCCACCTCCATACTGGTGTCTGCTGGGTGAGGCGATGATTACTTCTCCACATGTTTGCTTGTCGAGCCCCATGTCTTACTATAACATTAAGGGTGGGGTTTGATAGCAAGGAAGCTTAAAGGGGTTTCCAGGACTGTAATATTGATAAGCTGTTCTTAGTGTAGGGCATCAGTGGCAGATCAGTGGGCATCCAACTCCTGGCACCCCCGAGTGATTGGGGTGCTGGGCTCCAGAACAAGCATTACTGACTGGTGGCCATGAGTGGAACTGCAGCACAGCTCCGATTCACTTAAAGAGCACCTGTTGGCAAGATCAGTCCTATTAAACCAGGAAAACTACCTGGTAGGATTGATACTGCTGATTAAATTGATACCTGTCTTGTGAAAATCGGTTGAAGCATTCTTGAGAAAAAAGACTTTTACTCCTTATACAAATGATAGCTTCAGTTCACTGAGGGGCGTGGTCAGCTCTGAAGAGCTCAGGTGCCAAGCCCCGCCCATCTGTTCACTGAAACCTTAATTGCTGAAAAAATAAAAGTCTTTTTTTCTTGGGAACGCTGCATCCAAATTTCATAAGACAGGTATCATTGCAATCAGCAGGATCAACCCTACCAGACAGTATGTATGATTTAGTAGGAGCAATCCTGCTGAAAGGTGCCCTTTAAATTGACTGCTGCATCTAGGGTGCTCCCTCTGCCATTCCTTCGGCTCCTCTGTAGCACAATCATGGGGTGCCAGTGTGTTGTAGTCTGCCGTGTACAGGACCCGGTCAGGCATAATACACCGTCATACAGAAACATTGCAGTGTATTATGTAAGAGATCAAACAATCGCTAGGTCACGTCTTCTCATTGGACCAAAAAAAAGTCAAGAAAGATATTTTTATAAAACAAAAAAAAATCTAAATTTAGAAAACTTTTTCCCTTACAAAGAATTGTACAAAATTGTCATCGCTGCATCCGAAATGACCCCATATGATACGTTTAACATGTTGTTTACTCCAAGGATGTCCAACCTGCGGCATTCCAGATGTTGCACAACTCCCAGCCTACAGCTATCAGGTCATGTTGGGAGTTGCAGTTTTGCAACAGCTGGAAGACCGCAGTTTGGGCATCCCTGGTTTACCCCATATGGGGAACGCCTTTAAAAACAAAGGCAGGACTATACCAGATTTACTGATTGTTCTTCATCCCAAGAAAACAGAATAGTCATTAAAAACTATAAAAACTACAGACCTGCCCACAAAAACAAGCCCTTACTCAGCCCCATCATCAGAATATGGCGACACAAAAAATAAATAATTTTCCTATTTTTTTTTAAAGGCTATGGACACCTTTGGGGGACATTTTTTTAAACATTACATTCTACTCATTTTCGTCAAAAAATCTTTTTTTCAATTGGTCTTTATTAGGGTACTTTCACACTAGCGTTGGTGCGGATCCGTCTGTTTATTTTCACAGACGGATCCGCACCTCTAATGCAAACGTTTGTATCCGTTCAGAACGGATCCGTTTGCATTAGGTTTAAAGAAAAATGACAAAGTCCAAAACGGATCCGTTTTGGATTACATTGAAAGTCAATGGGGAACGGATCCGTTTTCAAATGCACCATATTGTGTCACTGACAACGGATCCGTTCCCATTGACTTACATTGTAAAAAAAAACGGATCCGTTAGGCTCCGCCTCTTCAGACGGACACCAAAATGCTGCATGCTGCGTTTTGGTGTCCGCCTCCAAAACGTAATAGAGGCGGAACGGAGCCTAACTGATGCATTCTGAACGGATCCTTATCCATTCAGAATGCATTGGGACTTAACTGATCCGTTTTGGAACGTTTGTGAGATCCCTGAAACGGAATCCAAAACGCTAGTGTGAAAGTAGCCTTAAACATTTCCAGCAGTTCTTGTACTACAGGGGTTAATTGAGAGAGTTTGTGCAGGCTGCCAGTTTCTGTTTACCCCGAGTCCAGCTGAGCTCAGGATAGATCATCAGCGTTAAACAGTCAGACACCCCCTGTAACAATACTCATCCCGCGAGAGACTGAAAAACGTTATCGCTTTCAAAATGAGCAGATAAATAAACAATAAAGAAATGAGGGTTTCATTATGATTTTTTTTTTTTATCTGCCCAGAGTAGCCCAGACCCTGGATACATGTACCTGATACCTGTGTTTTATGTCAGCACTTTCCTTCCCCTGTTCTCGGCATCACTGCATCCTGGCCGGATGTTTACATTCAGAACTTCCTGTTTCCAAACATACAGAACTTCCTGCTGGGTTTCTAACCAATCCCAGCATGCTTTGCTGTGTGATTTTCACAGAGCTTGCTCCACCTAGCTATCATGGAGAGGGTAAGTGTAGGGGGCATGGAGTGGTGTAACGCACACCGCCACTGGACTCGTGGAAACGTCTTCTGTGCCGTGACCAATCACACTTCTCTATCTGCGAATGCCAGGAGAACCTGCCTGGTTGCATTGTGTCAGCTGTAAAGATGGTGGAGGAGGAATGATACTTTGGAGGGGGGGTTCAGGGGTTGACCTCGGCATCCTTAGGCTACATTCACATGACAAAGAAAATGACCATTAAAAACTTGGCATCCATTCTCTGGCCGTTTGTCCATTTTTCATGACCATTTTCCATTTTGTGTGAATGTAGCCTTAGTTCCAGTGAAGGGAAATCTTAAAGGGGTATTCTGGTTAGATTAAGTTGTGTATCAGTGAGGGTCCTACCTCTGGGACCTCCACCAATCACATGAACAGAGGCCGTGTACCCCCTGCCGCCCCCTGAAATGAATGGAATGTCGTAGATAGCTGAGAGCTTTATGGAATGGAGTTGCGATGCACATATGCAACCAGCTACTACGTTCATTTCAGGGGCCACAAGGTCCCCGTTCTCGTGATCAGTGGGGATCTCAGCGATGGGGACCCCATCAATCTTATAGTTATCCACTATGAGGTGAAAAAAGATAGCCTTATCTAACCAGAAAAAACTCTTAAATGCTTCAGCAGGCAAGACATTGTGGACCATTGTAGGCTTTCAACTTTGTGCGGACAGTTTGGAGGAGGCCATTTTTGTTCCACCATGACTGTCCCAGGAAATGGTCTGGTTGGGGGAGTCTGGTCTGGGAGAACCTGACTGGTCACATATAGCCCTGACCTCAACCCAGAATGGAGACTGAGCCAGGACCTGTCCTCCACCACCAGTGCCTGACCTCACAAATGCTCTTCTGGATGAAGGGGCAAACATTCCCAAAATCTTGTAGAAGACCTCCCAGAAGAGGAGGACCCCAACTCCATATGAGTGCCTGTGGGTGTAGAATGAGATGTCATACCCTCCTGGTGCTTTCCTCCATACAGTGTGTACTTACTGTAGGCCACTGACCTTCCTCATCTTCTTCTGTCTCCTCTCTGCAGCCAGTGCCAATATTTGCAACGTGGTCTTAATGAGACACAGCGAGCTGGAGGAGGGCATCGACGTGCTGGACAGCAGCGGGCAGGCGGTCGGCTCCTCGAGAATAGCTGCCAAACACGTATGTATCTCCTTCCACCATCACACGCCATGTCGTGCACCATTGCTGGTACAAGAGCACATAAGTGCTATATACCGTATAGATATACACAGGGTAACCCGCCTGATCACCCGACCCAGGGCTGCCGGTCCCTGGGAGTAAACTGCCGCCATAATGGTCAGTGTCCTGTTCAGACATGGAGGATGTCATCGGGATGTTCAGGGCAGATCCTCAGAAAACTACAATAACTTACATGAGAATACGGGATTTCAAAACTCCTTTCACACCAAGTAGGTTTGTGGACTGCAGATTTGGCAGTATGATGGGATCTGCAGTGTTTGTATTATGTTATCTATATATCTGTTTATCTACCTCTCTGTGATTATCTATCTATCTATCTATCTATCTATCTATCTATCTATTTCTTATTTATTATCTATCTATCGATCTATCTATCTCATAGCTATTATATACATTTAGGTCCATATATATTTGGACACTGACACAAATCTTGTTATATTACCTGTTTACTAAAACATATTCAAGTTATAGTTATACATTACAAAGTTATAGTTATACAATGGACATAAAGTCCAGACTTTTAGCTTTCATTTGAGGATATCCACATTGAAATCGGATGAAGGGTTTAGCAGTTTTAGCTCCTTTACATGCGGCACCCTGTTTTTAAAGGGACCAAAAGTAATTGGTCAATCGACTCAAAGGCTGTTTCATGGGCATTATTTCATTCACAATTAAGCACATAAAAGGCCTGGAGTTGATTTGCGGTGTGGTGCTTGCAGATTTCTGAAGATTTTTATGAGAAGTAAACCTGCGGTCAGAGGAGATCTCCATGCAGGTTAAACAAGCCATCCTTCATCTGCGAAAACAGAAAAAACCCATCCGAGAAATTGCTACACTATCAGGAGCGGCAAAATCTACAGTTTGGTACATCCTAAGAAAGAAAGAACGCACTGGTGACCTCAACAATGCAGAAAGACCTGGACGCCCACGGAAGACAACAGTGGTGAATGATCGCAGGAATATTACCATGGTGAAGAGAAACCCCTCACAACAGCCGACCGAGTGACCCCCACTCTCCAGGATACAGGCGTATCAATATCCAAATCTACCATAAAGAGATGACAGCATGAAAGTAACTACAGAGGGTTCACTGCGCGGTGCGAGCCACTCATCAGCCTCAAGAAGAAGAAGGCTAGATTGGACATCTTACAAAAACCTGCACACTTCTGGAAGAACATTCTGTGGACGGATGAAACCAAGACCAACCTCTACCAGAATGATGGAAAGAAAAAAGTATGGCGAAGGCGCGGTCCAGCTCATGATCCAAAGCTACCACATCATCTGTAAGACACGGCGGAGGCGGTGGGATGCTTGGGCATGATGGCTGCCAGTGGCCCTGGGTCCCTAGTATTTATTGATGAGGTGACATCAGAGACATACTGTGCGCTCAAATCCAGCCAAACTGATTGCTTGGCGTCACAGATAAACAATGACCCAAAACATAAAGACAAAGGAAACCGGGGAGCTTATTAAAGCAAAGAAGTGGAATATTCCCGAATGGCCAAGTCACCGGATCTGAACCCAATAGAGCATTTCACTTGGTAAAGACTAAAAAGCCACAAACAAACAGTAACTAAAAACGCAGCAGTAAAGGCCGAGCATTAAACCGCAGCAGTAAAGGCCTGGCCGAGCATTAAACTGCGGCAGTAAAGGCCTAGCCGAGCATTAAACTGCGGCAGTAAAGGCCTAGCCGAGCATTAAACTGCGGCAGTAAAGGCCTGGCCGAGCATTAAAGAAGGAAACACAGCTGGATATGATTGAACCATAAAGAAGGAAACGCAGCGTCCGGTGATGTCCATGAGGTCAAGACTTCAGGCAGTTATTGCCAACAAAGGGTTTTCTACCAAGTATTAGAAATTAACATTATTATTTACAATTGTTTAATTTGTCCAATTACTTTTGAGCCCCTGAAATGAAGGAATTGAGTTTAAAAAAAAAAGCTTTAGTTCCTCACATTTTAATGCAATCATTTTGTTTAAACCACTGAATTAAAGCTGAAAAGTCTGAACTTCAACTGCGTCTGAATCTATTGTGGAAATGTAGAGAGCAAAAATTAGAAAAATGTTGTCTCGGTCCAAATATACACTGCCTGTCTAAAGAAAAAGTCGCCACCAAAAAAAAAGTTCACACACTGTAATATTTCATTGGAGGCCTTTAGCTTTGATTGCGGCACGCGTTCGCTGCGGCATTGTTTCGATGAGCTTCTGCAATGTCACAAGATTTATTTCCATCCAGTGTTGCATACATTTTTCCCCAAGATCTTGCGTTGATGATGGTAGAGTCCGAGCGCTGCGCAAAGCCTTCTCCAGCCCATCCCGAAGATTCTCCATGGGGTTCAGGTCTGGACTCTGTGGTGGCCAATCCACGTGTGACAATGACGTCTCCTGCTCCCTGAACCCCTCTCTCACAATTTGAGCCCGATAAATCCTGGCATTGTCATCTTGGAATATGCCCGTGCCATCAGGGAAGGATGGAACAACCTGGTCACTCAGTATGTTCAGGTAGTCGCTGACCTCATTCTTGGAGCACATACTGATGCTGAACCTAGACCTGACCAACTGCAGCAACCCCAGATCCTAGCACTGCCCCCACAGGCCTGTACAGGAGGCACTAGGCACGATGGGTGCAGCACTTCATCTGCCTCTCTTCTTACCCTGATGCGCCCATCACTCTTGATCAGGGTAAATCTGGACTCATCAGACCACAGCACCTTCTGCCATTGCCTTTTTTTCCGGTTTGCCTCCCTGATTAGTGGTTTCTTACGGCTACACAGCTGTCCAGTCCCAGTCCCTTGAGTTCCCTTCGCACTGTGCGTGTGGAGATGCTCTTACTGTCACTATTAAACATAGCCCTGAGTTCTTCTACTGTTGTCTTTCTTTGATTTGATTTCACCAAACATTTAAGTGATCGCCGATCTCGATCATTCAGGATTTTTTTCCGGCCACGTTTCTTCCTCGAATACGATGGGTCCCCGCTATCCTTCCAGTTTTTAATAATAGGTTGGACAGTTCTTAACCCAATTTTAGTAGTTTCTGCAATCTCCTTGGATGTTTCTCTACTCGATGCATGCCAATGACTTGACCTTCTCAAACAGACCAACATCTTTTCCACAACCACGAGATGTGTCTTTCGACATGGTTGTTTAAGAAATGAGAAGCAACGCATTGCACCAGCTAGGGTTAAATAACGTGTTACCAGCTGAAAGATAATCGCCCATGCCGTAATTATCTAATAGGAGGCGCATACCTATTTGATAAGTTACATCCACTAACTGTATCTATCTATCTATTATCTATCTATCTATTTCATATCTATCTCATATCTATCTATCTATCTATCTATCTATCTCATATCTATCTATCATCTATCTATCTATCTATCTATCTATCTATCTCTCTATCACCTATCTATCTATCTATCTATCTCATATCTATCTATCTATCTCATATCTATCTATCTATCTATCTATCTATCTATCTATCTCATATCTATCTATCTATCTATCTATCTATCTATCTATCTCATCTATCTCATATCTATCTATCTATCTATCTATCTATCTATCTATCTATCTCCTATGTATCTATCTATCTATCTCCTATGTATCTATCTATCTATCTCCTATGTATCTATCTATGTATCTATCTATCTATCTATCTATCTATCTAGCTATCTATCTATCTCCTATCTATCTATCTATCTATCTATCTATCTCCTATGTATCCATCTATCTATGACATGCATGTGTGTAATCGGCGTTGTTCTCTCCATGTCTGCAGCGTCCTCGCTCCGCTCAGTAACAGATCTTTGGTGAGAAATCTCCAGCTGTTTCCATTTTCCCTTTAAACACCTTAAGAGCGCTCAGAGAAGGGCCATATGCTTCCCTCTCTTTATAAATAGTGTTTTTCTTGAAGCCTTCCTTCCCTCCATCCCTCGGGGTTTATTAGAATACTAATACCGCCGTCATTTATAAATGGATTTCTGGAGAAGTTTACTGAAGTTCAGACTTTTTCACACTCCGCGAAGAGAGAAAACAACAAGTATTTTAATCAGTATTTTCTCAGATGTAAAATTGCGCAAAGAGATAAAAATGTTCTAGATAAATTAAAATCAGACAAAAGCAATCTAGAAAACTGAAGAAAAATCTGAGTATCTATCTATTTATCTATCTATTACATATGTATCTACAGTATATCTATCTATTTATCTATCTTTATCTATTTATCTATCTATCTATTTATTTATCTATCTTTATCTATTTATCTATCTTTATCTATCTATTTATCTATCTATTTATCTATCTATCTATCTATCTATTTATCTATCTATCTATCTATCTATCTATCTATCTATCTATCTATCACATATATATCTACAGTATATCTATGTATCTATCTATCTATCTCATATCTATCTATCCCATATCTATCTATCTCATATCTATCTATCTATCTATCTATCTATCTATCTATCTATCCTCATATCTATCTATCTATCTATCTATCTATCTATCTATCTATCTATCTCTCTATCTCTCTATCTATCTCATATCTATCTATTCCATATCTATCTCTCTATCTATCTCTCTATCTATCTCATATCTATCTATCTATCTATCTATTATCTATCTATCTATTTTCTATCTATATCTCATATCTATCTATATCTCTATCTATCTATCTATCTATCTATCTATCTATCTATCTATCTATCTATCTATCTATCTATCTATCTATCTATCTGTCTAATATCTATCTCTCTCTATTTCTATCTATCTATCTATCTATCTATCTATCTATCTATCTATCTCATATCTCTCTATCTCATATCTATCTATCTCATATCTATCTATCTATCTAGCTCTTATCTATTTGATATCTATATGTCTAACATCTTTCTCTCTCTCTGTCTAATATCTTTCTCTCTATCTATCTCATATCTATCTATCTATCTATCTATCTATCTAATATCTTTCCCCATGTATCTATCTATCCGTCTGTCCATCTTACAGTAAGAGATGTGTGATAACATGTGGCTGAGGACTCGGTGCAGTTTCCTCCGTGGTTCTTACACCATTCACCAAAAAGCGCAGAGATATCAGAGTTATATTTACTCCAAGCTTCATATAGGAAACATATGGCCGCTGCGGATTCTTCCACACAATCAGTGACTCACCGCGACCAATAAACTCCCCCTCAGATACGTCTGTTCTGTACCTCCGCCAAGTCCCGAGCCGCGGAGAGGCTGCGCATTACACCCCGGAGGTACCGGGCGCCTCATCCCATAACTTGTCTTTTAGGATATTCATTGAAAGTTTTATAACATGAAAGGAGAACAAATCATTCAGAGGGCGACATAAAGGAAATGTCCGGAAGTAGAAAGTTCCATTGACTCAGCAAATGAACGGATCATCAGATTATTCATGTGCGGAGCATCAGGTGTTGTGTAACTTGCCTCTGAAAAGGTTTATTCTGGATTGATATTATATTTTTTTATACTTGTTTTTTTTATTTTAATGTGAGATATAATTAGTGATTGGGGGAGGCTTTCCCCAAAAATACAAATTCTAAGATTCAAAGCGCTTTTCCTTAGGATTGTCCATGAGTATCAGATCAGTGAGGGTCCGATTCCCAGCACCTCCCCCAGTCAGATGTTTTCTACTGAATGGGACTGAGCTGCAGTACCAGCCTCTGCGGCGTGCGGCGTGTGCGGCGCTGTTCCTGGTAGTGCTGCTCCCCCTTTAATCAGCTGATCGGAGGGAGGTGCCAGGATTCATCCTATAACAGTCCCCCCTCCCCCCTCAACATCGATGCATCATCACCTAGATGGTCCCTCGTACCTTCTTTTACCAATCTCATAATACTCCGAATTTTTTTAATTTTTTTCCCTCAATCATTGATTGGTGCTCCAACAAAGCAATCACGTGCCACCGATGGATTGTGAGGCCCCCGTGTCTGCAATGTATATCACCGGCAGGGCCTGCAGCAGTGCTTGTGTGCATCACCGGACAGTCAGGCGGCAGGCCAAAAACTGACATACAAAATAAATACATAAAAAAAATTGTTTCATAAAAAAAAAAAGCAAGTTTAAATTAAAAAAACAAAACAAACTCAGCCCCTCCTGCAGAAACTGCCACGATCGGAGAAAACTGTGATCCCAGCAGTAAACCCTTCCCTCAGTTCTGAAATCAGAAAAAAAAAAAAAAGTATAATTCCTCCAAAGTTTTATGGGTTTTGTCTTTACGGTCTTCACTATACAGTAGAACTGACCTGTTCTTCGGTCAGTGCGATACCACATTTATATAGCTTTTCTTGTGTTTTAGTACTTTTTTAAAAATAAAAACTTCTTCCCCCCATAACTTTTTTATATATGTGTGTGTATAGATATATCTACGGAGCTGTGCAAGGGCCTTTTTTTTGCAGGGTGATCTGTATGCTTCATTGACACCGTACGGGGTAATTACTTTTATATTTAGTTTGGGCATTTTGGGACATGGTGTTTCTAATAAATCTTTTTTTTTTTCTTTATTGTTTATTTTTATATTATTTTTTATTTCTTTTTTTATTTTCAAATACCTTTGTAACATTTCTTTTTAGCCCCCCCTAGGGGACTTGAACCTGCAATCAGCTGATTGCTTTTACCATAGACTGCAGGCATTTACCCGTGATTTGCCCCTGGTGTTCTCCGGGAATCATTTAACATGGCCACCAGAAACCTGCCCCAGAATGTGAGCAGGACCTTATTGCCACCACTTGCAGAGCTGCCTAAGGGGGTGAAGGGGCGTGACCTCACTACACTGAAGACTGGTAATGGTAATGAAATCCTAGATGGTAATGATATGATTCTGTCTATGATATACGATCATGGCTGAGCAGCCCAACAGGAACGCTCATCAGTATGTAGTATATGCAAGCGTTAGAGTGTAGTGAGGACCCACCGCCTTATCTCCCAGGCAGCTCTGCAAGTGGAGGCAACCAGTCCTGCGGACATTCTCGGACAGGTTGCTGGCGGACATTTTAAATCATTCCTGGAAATAACCATAAACCATCTCTCGTTCTTTAAGTCCTATGTCTCCTGTCTAACCAGTCCTTCCTATGTCTTTCCAGGCGCTGCTAGAGACAGCTCTCACCAGAGTGGTGCTCCCCATGCCTATCCTCGTTCTACCTCCCATTATAATGTCTGGACTTGAAAAGTAAGTGCTAAACCATTGCTGTATTTCATCTCTTAAGCTGGCCATGGACGCAAAGCTTGGACCACAGAAGTATACCTTGCAAAGATAAAAATTAGGCTGCTTTCAGCTGGCGCCTGACACCATCATACTCTATTGCAAGATGAGTTCCTGGCGGGGGGTGACTTAAGTATGTTTTCCATGGCTGCACTTTTGAAGACCATGTTCTCATGCAGGGTCACACAACTCATTAAATTGGGTAAAAAAGACCATTTTAGGGAATCTTCTACCCTTCTATCTCTGAACATACCATACAGAAGGAGGAGGAGTTTAAAGACAACATTTTTAAAACATTTTGCCAACTTCTCAGTTCTTCTAGACCAGTGGTGGGCAAACTTATTAGTCAACTGAGCCGAATATCAACAAAACAGCGATTTAATTTTTTCTGAGAGACAAATTTTTCAAACGTGAACTATATAGGAAGGTACATTGTTATTAACTTAATAAGGGTATTCCTAACCATCTGTACATACCTTTCTCAATCCTCGACACTACATCTTTCACTCCACAACGTTTCACCTATAAGACGCACGTAGGTTTTAGAGGAGGGCAATATGAAAAAAAATATTTTTCATTACACCTCCGGTCAAACCACTAATCAGACCACCATTGTTAATAGGACCTCCCTCAGATCAAAGTAAATGACCCCCAATCAGACCTCAGATAAGAGCCCCATGCCTCTTATCATCCCCATTATCATCCATGATGCCTCTCATTAACCCCATTATCATCAATGATGCCTCTTATTATCCCTGTTATTATCCATGATGCCTCTCATGATCCCCATTATCATCAATGATGCCTCTCATCATCCATAATGCCTCTCATATCCCCCATTATGATTCTCATCATCCCCTTTATTATCCATGATGCCTCTCATCATCCATGATGCCTCTCATATCCCCCATTATGATTCTCATCACCCCATTGCCTCAGATCAGCCCCAAGTTTCATAAAATAAAAAAGCGCTTACCTCTCCTGCTCCTGGATGCCGCTGCTCCTCACCACCCGCGCTCTGTGTTCCTCCTGCTTTCGGCTGTGCTGTGAACTGACGTGCACAGCGTGACGTCACAGAGTGCCTCACACTGTGCACAGCCCTGCACAGCCTACAGCCGAGGACCAGGAAGCGGTGAGTACAGAGCCTTCACCGCTTCCTGGTCCTCCCTCTCCTGACGATTTTTGCCACCGGCAACAAAAATGCGATCGCACTGTACATGTGAGCCCGCACCTGGAAGAGCCAATATCAAGGGGCTAAAGAGCCACACGTGGCTCTAGAGCCGCAGTTTGCTGACCACTGTTCTAGACCAACCATGCTCCTTGTTACTTCTGTCTGGTCACAAGGTCCACAATAAGTCTTAAAGGCAATGGACTTGTTTGGCACTAAGTTTCAGTTTGCAGTCCTGATATTCGGGAGACAACATGCTTCTATTTTCAGACTCTTCTCGTGTGGACACGCCACACTCTGATCTGCCATTTACATCCCCCTTCTCCATTCCCTGCTGCTCCCTCTTAGGAAAGGGAAGTAGAGAGAGCCGTTGGAAACAGGAGCAGAGCTTGACATGCTAAGTGAAGGATTTGCACACACTCTGCACATGCAGAAGAACCAGGGTGCCAGAACTGATCCAGTAGAATTATTTCATTATGTACCACATCGTCCAGGGGCTGATTAGAAAGGGGTCAAGTCCTGGGAAACTCCTTTAAGTAGAGCGATGTCACTGAGACTGTGACTTCCGTGCAGTGTCACCAGATCTTGGAAGGATTCAGAAAGATTCTGTGTCTAAAGAATTAAGCTGGTTGTACACATCAGACTACTGTTCATTCAGCAGATATCAATGGGAAAAGAGATTGGGAGGACCTAGCTGTGGAGGTCCTGCCCGGCATTACCCATTGACAACCCTCAGTTCTGCTATGACTTGGATCGACACTGATCTGGCAGCGGTAGATAGGTGATAAACTGCTCTTACTGGTATAAACCTTTAAGGTGGTTTGAAACCACTCATGCTTCCTCCTCTCCAGTCTGTGTGTGGACACCCCGTATTTGGGAGTGTTACCCTCCAGCGTCCCTTTAATCATCAGATGACTTATAGCAACAGTGAAACCATTCAAAGTGTGGAACGCCCTTCCATGAGGTCTGTGTAGACCAGTCGGGGCAGATATCCTGTGGGCTCTTTGATGTGAGAAGCTGTCAGCCTGCAGGACACAGGTCACATAGCCGGAATAGATCCCTCTCCATTAATCCTGCCCCTTATCTGCCATCTGGATTTATTGCCGGGTACTTTCCATGTCAGAGAGGCAGGTTATCTCCCTGTGATCTTGGAGCAGGATGTGATCTGCCCTCGTTTTACGATCTACATGTGGCTTATCTCTCCATTAGCACTTGATGATGCTTGAGGTTGTGCACGGACCTATCACCTCTAGGTGTGCACTGCTAATAGAGGCTGTTCACACACAGATAACCAGGGCCTTTCCGCAATAATCAGCACATACCGATGAGCAATGCTCTGGTGTCCACTTACTTCACATTAGGACAAACGTATTGCATCCAAAATCCCTATGCACATGCATGCTCAGCCAGGCAAGCATGTTTTTGTTGCAGGAGAAATGGCTATTTTCTGTACACCTTCTTTGGAACTTTTCTTTCCAGGAGTAGTGAGAATATGAAGTTTTATTCTGCCAGATTTTTCTCTCTCACAGCTTCACTATTAATTGTGCTCTGCATTTAGCTGTCACAGCCCCTCCCCTCTGCTCTCAGTGACAGCTGTAGTGGTTTACTGGTAGGCTGTAACAGCTGTCACTCAGGGCAGAGAGGAGGGGCTATGAAGCATCTCAGTGCTGAGCGCTAAACAGTGAAGCTCTGCCTCCTGGGCACTTGCAGGAGCAAAACCTGGCAGAATAAAACGTCATATTCACACTGCTCCTGATGAGGAAAAACTCCACAAAAGCTATGTTTGTACTCCTGTCCCTCCCCATTTTAAAGCTGTCAGCAGTTTAGCTTGGTCAAAACTGCTGACAGACTCCGCATAACATTCCCACACTAAAATGTTCTGAAAGCACATGAGTGTGTTCTTCAGTTGTCCACTTGGAGTGTATAGTTAGGTCTATATATATTTGGACAGAGACAACCTTTTGTCTAATCTCTGTTCTGTACACTACCACAATGGCTTCAGATGCAGTTGAAGTTCAGACTTTCAGCTTTAATTCAGTGGGTTAAACAAAACGATTGCATAAAAATGTGAGGAACTAAAACATTTTTTAAACTCAATCCCTTTATTTCAGGGGCTAAAAAGTAATTGGACAAATTAAATAATTGCAAATAAAATGTTAATTTCTAATACTTGGTTGAAAACCCTTTGTTGGCAATGACTGCCTGAAGTCTTGAACTCATGGAGATCACCAGACGCTGCGTTTCCCCCTTTTTAATACTCGGCCTTTACTGCCACGGTTTTCAGTTGCTGTTTGTTTGTGGCCCTTTCTGTATGAAGTTTAGTCTTTAACAAGTGAAATGCTCTATTGGGTTCAGATCAGGTGACTGACTCGGTGTTACAGAAAATGGGGAAGGGGAAAACACCAGATTCACACAAAAGGAATAGACAACAGTCTAGGACTCTAAAGCTAAGGAAGAGGGATGGTGACCTCCTAGTAATCCCTAGGCCTTTTCCTAACTCCTGCCAGTATGAGCAGATCCTGATGGTGGAAATGCTCATACGCCGTATACCTAGGCCCTGCTGAAACTGACAAGTCCTAGGATAGGTAGCAGGAGAAGAGACAGCTGGTTCCTTCCCAGATGAAGGAACCTGCGTCTTCCCGAGGCCTAGAAACAAAACACACCAGAGAACAACAAACAGAAAAGGCAACTAGTACTTAGCTTTGAGAAGTATGGAGAAGCAGGAGATCCAAAACAAACAAGCTCTAGCAACTCCAACAGGAAATATCAACCGCATGGTCAGCAGTGTGAGGCGGACCTAAATAGAGCCTCATCACTGATAAGGAGCAGAACCTGAGGAGAGGTGAGATCCTGCCAAAAAACAACATACTAAGAGGAAAACAGAGAGACCTGTCAGATAGCCTCACGTGCAGCAAGTCTATCCATTCTTCTCACCTTTGTCACCGGAGGGACCGTGACACTCAAACATTCAAGAATATTCCACTTCTTTGCTTTAATAAACTCTTAGGTCGCTTTGGCTTTATGTTTTGGATCATTGTCTATCTGTATTATGAAACGCCGACCAATCAGTTTGGCTGGATTTGAGCACACAGTATGTCTCTGACAACCACAGAATTCATCCGGCTGCCTCTGTCCTGTGTCACATCATCAATAAACACTAGGGACCCAGGGCCACTGGCAGCCATGCATGCCCACGTCATCACACTGCCTCTGCCGTGTCTTACAGATGATGTGGTAGCTTTGGATCATGAGCTGCTGTACCATGCCTTCGCCATACTTTTTTCTTTCAATCATTCTGGTACAGGTTGATCTTGGTTTCTTATGTCCAAAGAATGTTCTTCCAGAAGTGTGCGGGTTTTTGTAAGATGTCCAATCTTGCCTTCTTCTTCTTGAGGCTGATAAGTGGCTCGCACCGCGCAGTGAACCCTCTGTAGTTACTTTCATGCTGTCATCTCTTTATGGTAGATTTGGATATTGATACGCCTGTATCCTAGAGAGTGGTGGTCACTCGGTCGGCTGTTGTGAAGGGGATTCTCTTCACCATGGTAATTATTCTGCGATCATTCACCACTGTCGTCTTCCGTGGGCGTCCAGGTCTTTCTGCATTGTTAAAGTCACCAGTGCGTTCTTTCTTTCTTAGGATGTACCTAACTGTAGATTTTGCTGCTCCTGATAGTGTAGCAATTTTTCGGATGGGGTTTTTCTGTTTTTGCAGATGAAGGATGGCTTGTTTCACCTGCATGGAGAGCTCCTTTGACCGCATGTTTACTTCTCAGCAAAATCTTCAGAAATCTGCAAGCACCACACCGCAAATCAACTCCAGGCCTTTTATGTGCTTAATTGAGAATGAAATAATGAAGAAATTGCCCACAACTGCCCATGAAACAGCCTTTGAGCCAATTGTCCAATTACTTTTCGTCCCCTTAAAAACAGGGTGCCACATGTAAAGGAGCTGAAACTCCTAAACCCTTCATCCAATTTTAATGTGGATACCCTCAATTGAAAGCTGAAAGTGTGGAGTTTATGCCCATGTCCTTTATATAACTATACCTTAAATCTAAAAAATAAATTGTGTCAGTGTCCAAATATATATGGACCCCACGATATATCCTTCAGTTTAAAGGGATATTCCAGCGTTCATATGGGACACTTGAAGCATGCTCGACTAGCTAGCTGAACTATAGGTCATAAATCGAGGCCCCAGGTTAAAGACATCAAATTATGGCCAGTAAGTGGGGAGAGATTATGTGGGGAAAGGTAAAGACTATGTATTGAAGATTATCTACTAAAAACCGCCATTCATACAAGGGCACATAAGACAAAATGCGATAAATGAGAACTGAGGGCCTTATTACATTGCTTAATTTTCCTACAGGATGAGCACCGATCAATGATCAACACGAACGACGCTTGATTTTCCTGCACGTCGAGCATTTGCTCATTTGTCAGCTCATTGGTGACATGATTATACGGACCATTTATCAGGAATGAGAAGCCTATGAACGCATGTTCTGGATAATTGGCTCGAAAATCAGGCGGTGTGATAGAGGCTTAACTAAGGGACAGACGGGCACAGAGAGAGAGAGGCACCTGTCCGTGAGTCTACAAGGGAAGGAGACAGTAGGTTAGTGTAGAAGCGGCTCAGACAGCAGGGTGATTGTACATTATAGTCTCTCCTGCAGAGGTAGGTGGATTTCCAGGTTGGGAGAGCAGTTGGGGAATCGAGTTTCAGAGTTTGGGTAAAACACAAGAGATGATCTTAGGCCCCTTTCACATCAGTGTTTTTGCTTTCCGTCCTAGAGTTCCGTCGTCGGGTCCCTAGGACGGAAAGATACTGATCAGGATTATCCCCATGCATTCTGAATGGCGAGAAATCCGTTCAGGATGCATCAGGATGTCTTCCGTTCTGTATGTGAATGTTTTTTTGGACGTTGACAAAAGCGCAGCATGCTGCGGATTTGTCTCCGTCCAAAAATCCGGAAGACATGCCGTAACGCCGGATCCGGAATTAATGCCCATTGAAGTGCATTAATCCGGATCCGGCCTTAAGCTAAACGTCGTTTCGGCGCATCGACGCTTAGCTTTTCTCAGTGTTACCATGGCAGCCAGGACGCTAAAGTCCTGGTTGCCATGGTAATGTAGTGGGAGCGGGGAGCAGTATACTTACCATCCGTGCGGCTCCCGGGTTCTCCAGAGTGACGTCAGGGCGCCTCACACGCATGGATCACGTGATCCATGGGCATGGGGCACTCTGACGTCATTCAGGAGCGCCCCCAGAGCCGCACGGACTGTAAGTATACTGCTCCCCCGCTCCCCACTACTACTATGGCAACCAGGACTTTAATAGCGTCCTGGCTGCCATAGTAACCTGAAAGCATTTCGAAGACTGATCAGGATCCTGATCAGTCTTCTAATGCTTCAGGCGACTGCGTTCTGACGGATCCGGCGGCACAGAAGTGCCTGCCGGATCCTCAGAACGCAAGTGTGAAAGAGGCCTTAGGGATGACTGTGTAAGGAGCAGAAAAAAGAAGAGCAAAGAACATATGTTGGGAGGTTTCAGGTGATTAGATCAGAGATGTATGGAGAGGACAGGCTGTTACTAGAGATTACATGTGGGGAGGTATCAGGAGATGAGGTCAGAGATGTATGGAGAGGACAGGCTGTGGACTGGAGATTACATGTGAGGAGGTATCAGGAGATGAGGTCAGAGATGTATGGAGAGGACAGGCTGTGGACTGGAGATTACATGTGGGGAGGTATCAGGAGATGAGGTCAGAGATGTATGGAGAGGACAGGCTGTGGACTGGAGATTACATGTGAGGAGGTATCAGGAGATGAGGTCAGAGATGTATGGAGAGGACAGGCTGTGGACTGGAGATTACATGTGAGGAGGTATCAGGAGATGAGGTCAGAGATGTATGGAGAGGACAGGCTGTGGACTGGAGATTACATGTGAGGAGGTATCAGGAGATGAGGTCAGAGATGTATGGAGAGGACAGGCTGTGGACTGGAGATTACATGTGAGGAGGTATCAGGAGATGAGGTCAGAGATGTATGGAGAGGACAGGCTGTGGACTGGAGATTACATGTGAGGAGGTATCAGGAGATGAGGTCAGAGATGTATGGAGAGGACAGGCTGTGGACTGGAGATTACATGTGAGGAGGTATCAGGAGATGAGGTCAGAGATGTATGGAGAGGACAGGCTGTGGACTGGAGATTACATGTGAGGAGGTATCAGGAGATGAGGTCAGAGATGTATGGAGAGGACAGGCTGTGGACTGGAGATTACATGTGAGGAGGTATCAGGAGATGAGGTCAGAGATGTATGGAGAGGACAGGTTGTGGACTGGAGATTACATGTGAGGAGGTATCAGGAGATGAGGTCAGAGATGTATGGAGGGGACAGGCTGTGGACTGGAGATTACATGTGAGGAGGTATCAGGAGATGAGGTCAGAGATGTATGGAGAGGACAGGTTGTGGACTGGAGATTACATGTGAGGAGGTATCAGGAGATGAGGTCAGAGATGTATGGAGAGGACAGGTTGTGGACTGGAGATTACATGTGAGGAGGTATCAGGAGATGAGGTCAGAGATGTATGGAGAGGACAGGCTGTGGACTGGAGATTACATGTGAGGAGGTATCAGGAGATGAGGTCAGAGATGTATGGAGAGGACAGGCTGTGGACTGGAGATTACATGTGAGGAGGTATCAGGAGATGAGGTCAGAGATGTATGGAGAGGACAGGCTGTGGACTGGAGATTACATGTGAGGAGGTATCAGGAGATGAGGTCAGAGATGTATGGAGAGGACAGGTTGTGGACTGGAGATTACATGTGAGGAGGTATCAGGAGATGAGGTCAGAGATGTATGGAGAGGACAGGCTGTGGACTGGAGATTACATGTGAGGAGGTATCAGGAGATGAGGTCAGAGATGTATGGAGAGGACAGGCTGTGGACTGGAGATTACATGTGGGGAGGTATCAGGAGATGAGGTCAGAGATGTATGGAGAGGACAGGCTGTGGACTGGAGATTACATGTGAGGAGGTATCAGGAGATGAGGTCAGAGATGTATGGAGAGGACAGGCTGTGGACTGGAGATTACATGTGAGGAGGTATCAGGAGATGAGGTCAGAGATGTATGGAGAGGACAGGCTGTGGACTGGAGATTACATGTGAGGAGGTATCAGGAGATGAGGTCAGAGATGTATGGAGAGGACAGGCTGTGGACTGGAGATTACATGTGAGGAGGTATCAGGAGATGAGGTCAGAGATGTATGGAGAGGACAGGCTGTGGACTGGAGATTACATGTGAGGAGGTATCAGGAGATGAGGTCAGAGATGTATGGAGAGGACAGGCTGTGGACTGGAGATTACATGTGAGGAGGTATCAGGAGATGAGGTCAGAGATGTATGGAGAGGACAGGCTGTGGACTGGAGATTACATGTGAGGAGGTATCAGGAGATGAGGTCAGAGATGTATGGAGAGGACAGGCTGTGGACTGGAGATTACATGTGAGGAGGTATCAGGAGATGAGGTCAGAGATGTATGGAGAGGACAGGCTGTGGACTGGAGATTACATGTGAGGAGGTATCAGGAGATGAGGTCAGAGATGTATGGAGAGGACAGGCTGTGGACTGGAGATTACATGTGAGGAGGTATCAGGAGATGAGGTCAGAGATGTATGGAGAGGACAGGCTGTGGACTGGAGATTACATGTGAGGAGGTATCAGGAGATGAGGTCAGAGATGTATGGAGAGGACAGGTTGTGGACTGGAGATTACATGTGAGGAGGTATCAGGAGATGAGGTCAGAGATGTATGGAGAGGACAGGCTGTGGACTGGAGATTACATGTGAGGAGGTATCAGGAGATGAGGTCAGAGATGTATGGAGAGGACAGGCTGTGGACTGGAGATTACATGTGAGGAGGTATCAGGAGATGAGGTCAGAGATGTATGGAGAGGACAGGCTGTGGACTGGAGATTACATGTGAGGAGGTATCAGGAGATGAGGTCAGAGATGTATGGAGAGGACAGGCTGTGGACTGGAGATTACATGTGGGGAGGTATCAGGAGATGAGGTCAGAGATGTATGGAGAGGACAGGCTGTGGACTGGAGATTACATGTGAGGAGGTATCAGGAGATGAGGTCAGAGATGTATGGAGAGGACAGGCTGTGGACTGGGGATTACATGTGAGGAGGTATCAGGAGATGAGGTCAGAGATGTATGGAGAGGACAGGCTGTGGACTGGAGATTACATGTGAGGAGGTATCAGGAGATGAGGTCAGAGATGTATGGAGAGGACAGGTTGTGGACTGGAGATTACATGTGGGGAGGTATCAGGAGATTATGTATGGGGAGATTAGATCAGAGATGCATGGAGAGGACAGGTTGTGTACTGGAGATTACATGTGGGGAGGTATCAGGAGATTATGTATGGGGAGATTAGATCAGAGATGCATGGAGAGGACAGGCTGTGGATGGTCTTTTAGGTTGTTAATATTTTAATCTGAGTTTTCTATGTAATGGTATAGTGTTTGAGAAAGGTGGGGGAAGAACAAGGAGAGGGATGATTCGAGGGACGCAATGATGTAAGATGGGAGGCCACAGATGATGAAGTTGCAGTAGTCTAGGAGGGAGATGCTGAGGAGATTAGCTAGAATTTTTGTGGATCTGAGGCAAGAGAATATGAGCAATGTTTTTGAGGTGGAGGCCTCAGGAGGTTGTAAGTAAGTATGATCCACTGGTGCAGTGCTTGTTTAATCCTGTAGAGGGCACAGTTGCAATGCCCAGTGATGCGGAGGCTTAGTCTCTGACTATATATTCCCCATACAGCAGTAGAAGAGGTACATAAACATAGTTCTGATATAAATTTAATTATGATCCCACTTGACAGTATTATACATTTCATTATTAAAAAAATCTGAGCCGCAGTAAATATTTTACCGTTTTGTCTGCTCTGATTTAGAGAAATTCTAAGACCGTCTTTCAAAATTCTGACGGTTCCCTTTGAACACAGAAGCTTGATTTAGCTCCAGTTAATGCCATTTGTTCCTCTTTATTCTATTTTTCTAGTTAAATTCTGTCCCTGCCTATATAGTGCAGCACGGGGCACCAGCAGGAAACTGGGGAACCCATGGTAATCCAGGTACATAACCCTACACTTATTAGGCCGAGGGTAAGACAGGAGGCCTCTGTTACAGTACGCCCCTATCTGGGAGAGATTCATTGCATTGTTCATCATATGTCGCCTGGTAATTTTTTCCATGCCATTTTTGGTTTGGACGGAGGATGAGAGGTTGACCCATTTGCTTAATTCTTATTTCATCGTAGGGAAACATACAAGGGAAGGTGGTACTTGATGCAAAGTTAAACCGGATGTGCTGCCCATAGCAGCCATTCTGGTCACTGCTTTTATTTAGAAACCTAAAATAAAATCGAGCGCCTGATCATTGAATATTGACGAATCACCATCATCTTTTCTAGTTACGCTGGAAGTTTCCATCTTGTGGTGTGGCCAGGGCCTTCTCCAGGTGCCGCTCATTAAGGCATCTCCTCTCTTAGGGCTCATTCACACGACCGTGGTTTGGTTCCGCACCCGAGCCCCATTTTTTCCGGCTTGGGTGTGGAACCATTCACTTTAATGGGGCCGCAAAAGATGTGGACAGCACTCTTTGTGCTGTACGCTTCCGTTGCTCTGTTTTGTAGCCCCGCAAAAACGATAAGTCATATCCTATTCTTGGCCATTTTGTGCGGACAAGAATAGGCATTTCTAAACACGGCACGTTCGTATGAACAAGCCCTTACACTGTGATCCTCCTCCGTATGGAGGTAGCATCACGTCTTGCATTACACCCGGGGAGCCCTGCCACATTATGCAGAGCACACAGCTGTAATGAGCAAGGTGCCGAGGCCTAGCAGCAGGTGTGGTGACGTCTGCCTAACAGATGTGAGGCACACACAGGGTTACAGAGCGCTCCGCTGCCTGGTCATTGTGTACCTGGGACAGACGTGTCATAACTGTCAGACACAACCGGTGAAGTCACTGGCTGGATTCCACGTGCCGTGCATGTTGAACACACATCAGCTCTTTATGTATTCTCCTTAGTAGGAGATTTCCTTTTGAGGAGATCATCTCTCCAGCTACATGGACAATATACTCAGGCGTACTACATGAGATGTCTGTAGACCATGCAAAATAGATTACCTCCACTTAATCTGATGCTTTACTGTTGTAAAACTAGGATTTACTGTAGTTAAGGAAATCTCAGAGGAAAGTAAAAAAAAAAAAAAATGTTAGAGAGCGCTCCATGGCCCTTTCATTCTAGAGATCAGCAGGGATAACATCTAGTAGCATGGCAGAAGATAAAATTCAAGTAAAAATTCAAAATTGTCCAAAAAATATTGGACATTCGTGTTTGCCGATTTTAGTCTTCCTTTGGGCACGAATGCTCTTCACCCAAAGCTGGGAGATCTTAATATTTATTTAGGTTTGGGGAATGAATGAGAAGTGACAACCTTGAGACCTTATTTTGCTCCACACAAGCCATTGGTTGACTGCTTGCATCTCTCAGAAGCGCCTAAAACGCAATAGTAGAACATAAAAGGGGTACTGGTAATGTGTAGAGCCCCAGCTTATAGAGATCCCAACTCCTCTTACTCACTGAGATGTTTCAGTGCCCAGGTATTATTGGATGGAATTTGTAGTCAAATATGTTGTATGTAGTCCCTTCAACCAGTCATAGTCATACTTCATTTTGGAACAGGTTATAAATCTACAATAGTATAATTCATATGTGCTGCTCTAGAACAGTCTACAAATTACACGGCTGGACTAAATAAAGCAAAGGCTAGAAGACTACTTGTGTTGATTCATATAATGCTTGACATCATGTCTTTATCTTCTCGTCAAGCAAATCACCTGTACTGAAGGATAGATTTTGCTTTTTTACATGAGTTCTGGATTATACCCAAGTCAAAGCGACATTTGGTGGCTAGTACATGAAAATTGCGTTGAATCACACACTTCCCCATGCAATGTAGCGCTGCTTTTCTGGTCCGACAGGTCAAATGTATTCTACTGGAGAATGCTATAAGGATGTTGGAAAAGTGACATATGTCTGTCTTGTCCGGAAATCATCAGTCCGGGGGAAATATGAGGCAGGTAGTCATTGCCGTAACATGATACATACAGTAAACTGTGCCGGGAGGTGTAAATCAGACCGATGTTCAACAATCAGCTCAGTCAACAGTCAGCTGCATAGAGTACACAGAAATGACTCATGTGGCCACCAGTCATGTAGGGAGGTCTAAATATGATGGGTGTTGGGAAACACAGAGCAGTCTGAGGAGGGCAGGAATGCAATTGTGATGGACAGGAAATAAAGAGAGTACAGAGCTGACAGGGAATTAATGTGGAACAACATCATAAAGTAGTGAAAAGGAGCGGCACCAGAAGGAAATGGAGAGCATGCCCAAGAAGGGAAAAATACCCAATCTAGTGGAATGAGATGGGTATGGCCAGAAAGGGGAGAAGACAAAATTAGTGAGGAAACAAAAAGAACATACACAGGACATAGTGAGAAAGACTGGCCAGAAGTGAATTGAGATGTCATGGGTAGAGAATGAAGAAGACCATGGCCAGGAGGAAAAAATGTGGGCAGTAAGAGATGAGGAAGAATATAACTAGGAAGGAATTAAGAAGATCGTGGCCAGGATGGAATGAAGTAGAACAGGAGGGAATGAAGAAGTGTAAGAGGGAAAGACGAAGAGCATGGCCAAGACAGGGTGTAGAAGAGCATAGAGACGATAGGAGATAAAGAAGACCTAACCTGATGGTATTAAAGAAGAGCATGACTAGGAGGGAAAGAAGAACATAACCAGGAAAAATGAAGACCTAGCCTTGTGTAAATGAAAAAGAACATACACAGAAGGTAATTAAGAAGGCTATAACCAGTATAGAATGAAGAAGACAATGACCAGGAGAGAATTAAGAAGACAATAGCCCCGAATGAATGAAGAAGGTCATGACCAGTAAGAATTGAAGAAAGCTAAGACTAGGAAAGAATTAAGGAGACCATCACAAGAAGAGCATGTCCAAGAGGAAATGAAGAAGAGCTGGAGGAAAAGAAGAGCATAACCAGAAAAAAGACTGGAAGACCTAACCTGGTGGTAATGAAGAAGAGCTTGAAAAGGAAAAAAAATGAAGACCTAAGTGTTAGTGAAAAAGAATGAAGAAGACTTAACCAGGAGGGAATGAAGAGGACCATGACAGGGGTGTATTGAAAAAGATGAAAACTAATCGGGAATAATTAAGATCTTGGATTGGTTGGGAATGAAAAAAGGCAAATACAGAAGGGAATAGTGGAGTAACCCTTATGATCAGCAATACCCATTGTAATTATTGACACTTTTAGACAAGTACCAAACTCCAATCTGTAACTATAAGATTCTCTAAAGCAGCTACATTAGTTTGCTGAATTGTGTCCACAAGATGTCCATCTATGTCTTGTCCCTAAACCTCAAGAAAGGGTTTATCTCCACTGGATGATCGCTCACAGGCAATCAACAATGACCAGAGCGATCACCTTAAATAATAGTGCAACCTAATGAATGATCTCAGTTTGGCTGCTGATTAACTGCTGAGGAGGATCATCAAAGGGAGAAAAACTCTGCTTTGTGTGCAAGTTAGCTTGCCGTCCATCCCCCCATCTAAGAATAAGACGTTTTGGGGCAATTATGAAGAAGGTTTACACCGGATGGGCAACGTATTCAAAGAAACCAGGGTGAGGCAGGACAAAAAGCCCATCTTGTCTGTTTTGTGAACCATATGTCTGTAAAAATAAATTTAGTTAGAGAACCACGTGCAGTGATGACTGCTGGCTATGGCTCTGCTCCCTGAACTTGGATGAACTCTTGTAATAAACTCATGGGCAATTTTTAGATTTCGAGTGGGTGATTGTTCGGTTCACTTGCTTCCACACACGCAGCTATGTAGCCCATCGTAGTGAGAGGTCTGTCATCATGAACAACCATCTTTGCACCTCTTAGAAATAAACTTGTTAATATAAGCTGCCGATCATGCGAGCGTTGACCTAATATTCCACATCGCTGACAGTGAACATGGCTTCATCTTCTGGCTGAAATGAGCCATTGAGTGTCTGGTCTTCTTCCGTTGTGTAGATGGAATACCACTGACCATCTCTAATTATAAACCATTTTCTGCTGAACTGTCAGATCTCTAAATCAGATGTCCAATTAAGAAATTGCACCTTCTTTGTTTAATTGGAGGGGAGGTGGAGGATCACCCATTCCCTCTTTCTCAATGAAGTCATATCTTTGCTTAATTAGGATGTTCCATCTATTGTTATGTGGACCGGACTTCTTCGTTACCACTCGGCAGGATGTCTCACGTTATCCACTGTTAATTTTAAATTGGTTCTCTCTTTTTCTCGCCTGTTTTGTTGGGCTTAGGTGATTGTTGGAAGACCAACAGGGCATTAATTACAGCTGAATGACAGAGCCGGGGTGGAGGAGGCCGCGCTGAACACTGGGGACAGTTTACAGGAACATTACTAAGCGATCGGTCGGGGATGATCACTGTTGTCATAGGTTAGCTGCTGTCTGAGATTGCATCTTCATAGCCACTTTGTAAAGATGCCTAAAACATGCACGGTGGTTGAAAGGAGGCTTTTACTTGTCCACAAGGGGGTATTATCCAGGGTATCCAGTGAGAACCATGGAAATGTGAATGGCCGTGGACGTTTTCATTGTCACAATGTTATATGTCTGTACTAGAAGGACAGATCCTGTATAGGATGGATGTGGGATATTTGGTATTTTTGTATATTAATTATAAAAAAAAAATTCAGAGGTCTCCTTCAAAAAAAAATTAGCCATCCAGGGGCCAGGTTTAGAATCCGTTTTTAACTACTTTCGGCCTGTGGATTGCTGTATATTTAACTCTAATGTGTGTGCATATATATATTCTGTGTTGGGCACCACGGAAAAGGCAGAATCGGGTGTGTGACACTTGTACTGGATCATGCGGAGTCTTGGCAGCTCCGTGCTGAAAAGACATAGACACTCGATATGTTGTGGAGCGGTGCCTTCACAGGACACCATTTTACTAGTCTCCCTTAGGGTGCATTCACACGACCGTATGTATTTTGTGGTTCGCAAAACGTGGATCTGCAAAAAAATACGTATGACGTCCGTTTGACATCTGTGTTGTATCCGTTTTTTTTTTTTGCAGTTCCATTGTAACAATGCCTGGCCTTGTCCACAAAACAGAGAAGAATAGGACATGTTCTGTTTTTTTGTGGAGCTACGGAACGGACATGCGGGTGCGGGCAGCACACGGTGTGCTGTCCACCTTTTTTGCGGATCCGTTTAAATGAATGGCTCTGCATCATATTAACAAAAAATGCGGCTCGGATGTGGACCAAAAATACGGTTGTGTGACTGCACCCTCAGAAGTAGTCCTTCTAGGGAGAAAATCTCTGGAGTTCCGTTTCTAGTGATTTTTTTGATTGGATTCCATATGGATTGACGAGAAAAAGACCTCCGTAAGAAAATGGTGGCACCCAGATCTACTGGGCCCATAGGTCATTATACGACCCTGTATGATTTGTGTGGGGCCTTCATGCGACCCTGTGTGTGATCCGGTGGTCAGAGATGTAGCCACAGGGGCTGAACAAGTAGCAATCCTAAGGACCAAGAAGACATCAGTATTATATATACGTGGTAGGTGGCGGACCTGTTACAAAATCAGTCCTCTGCCTCTATTGGTCACTGTGGTCATATGACTGATCATGTGATCCCTCCACACAGAAGCAGCACAGTCCTGGCCATGACAGCTGTCACTATAAACCGGGGCAGTGAAAAGTCAGATCCTAAAAAAATCGAAACTAATAAGTAAAACCGGTGCTGCTTTCCTATCTTTTGGTGAGAATTAAAAAAAAAAAAAATAGCAAACCCCACCCCAGTTGTTACCGCAGTGCTGGCACCAACCCATCAACCTAAACGGTACATATAATCGCTGAAGTCACATCAGTAATCCAATAAATAAAAATGTAAAGAATGTGCTTGGACCAAAATTGTCTGGACCTGAACCGGTTAAAAATTATATAAGTAATTATAGCATGCTGTTTTTTGTTTTTTTTTCTGTTAAATATTACTTGAAAAATGTAAAAAATAAAATTAATAAAAAAATTAAAAAAAAAAATTTGATATAAATAATTATTTACATGGTAAAAAAATTATTTTAATAAAATAAAAAACAATGTAAAAATATTATGAACTATGTAGACATTTATAAAAAAAAAAACTATCACTCCCTATAGGAATATATCTATGTGTGTGTGTTGGACTATGAAAGACAGACAACATACCATCATTTGTGCAGAATTTTTTTTTCACAAAGAATAAGCACTAATAGTTCGTCTGCCCGCTATACTGCTGGTAACCGGGCTGTGGGCTCCATCGCCTCACACATATTATTATATCACTGCTCGTAATTGAGCCATAAATATCCTGACCATGGTATCTGGGGACTCTACATTTTAAATTAACCTTAAAAACCTCCTTATATAATTAAATGTCTCAAGACGTGAGAAACCTCCGATAAATTTAAATGTTAATGTTCTAATTTACCTAAATCCTGTTTTTTGCAGTACATTTCTGTGCAGCTTCTTTGCAGATAGTCTTTAATATATAAATATATATATATATATATAAAAATAATAATAATATGGTAAAAAACACTGCAGATTGTCATGTTTCCTGTCAAAGGTTTTTCATAAAAAATACAATGGCAGAAAAGGAGGTGGAAATCCGAATTTTTCAGCATCTGGGTCATTCCTTCATTGTATATATTGTATGATATATATTCGGTGAAGATGTAGGAGTTTATTCATTTTACCTACAGCATACCCTTTTTTTTTTTTTTTTTGTAGAGAGTTTTTCCATTTTTATTTTTATTATAAATTAATATTTTTGTTTCATTATGTGGATTTATTTTAATATAATGTATTTTTTAATTATTTGTAAAGGCAGGATTTTTATTGAATTTTTTCCTTGTCCATGGACGGGGGGGGAAGAATTTTACATAGCATTTAAAAAAAAAAACTTTTAATGAATATATTGGTTAATTCTGCCCTTTTAGTTCACCGTCAAGCAAACATTTACAAACCTATTAGATAATAATAGACAAAAAAAAAAGAAATAGCTGTATGTCATCACTCTTTGCATACCATGTAGTGATATCAGATTCACAAAATGCACCAGTAGTACAATATATTTCTGTCGCCCCCACATATGTGTTCAAGGTAAAAAAAAAAAAAAAGAAATAAAAGTGCTATTGTTAATTCATATATAAATTTTTTTTTTTGGGGGGGGGGGGTGTTTGTAGTGCGCTTTTTCACTATGAACCTTATTGGATTTTTGCTTCCTTGTGCTGCAGATATCTACCGCTTCACACGTGAATATATGGCTTTGAGGGTGTGGAAAGCAAGAAATTCATTAAAAATAATTGTGTATATTTCTCCGCACAGGGGACATAGATTATTAGTTTTACATTATTGTTAATAGTATAATATACATTTGCAGCTCCTACTTGGTGTTTTTTCCTTATATTAGTTCAGGTTTATATATATATTTTTCCTTATATTACTTCAGGTTTCCTGGCCACCACTTGGCATGACATCAGTATGTGATCCAAAAATACAAAAAGTTTTAACGGTTTCTCATGATTATTGTCCATATATGGGTCAAAAAAATCATCCAAGTAGATGCTGTGAATGGCGAAGAGTACTGTAAGACAACCAATTAGTTGTGAAAATATCCATGTGCTCGCACTACAGCCCACTGTGTTTTCTAGTGACATCACAATATTATGTGAATTCTAATGACATCACTATATTGTCAACATTGTACTGACATCACAATCAATTCTGTGTTCATTTTAGTGTCATCACAGTCTTGTGTACTTTCTAGTGACATCACAGTCTTTTGTACATTCTATTGACATCATCATCATGTGTACTTTGTAGTAACATCACAGTATTTGTACATTCTAGTGATATCATAATCTTGTGTACATTCTGGTGACATCAGTCTTTTGTACATTCTAGTGACTAGAGATGAGCGAACTTTAAAAAATAGTTTGGCGTTCGGGTTGTGGTAATCGCCGCATCCCGTTATGGATTCCACTACCGCGGACTATCCCGCCATATGGAATCCATAAGGGGCGGCTTCCACGAACCCGAACTGTTGAAAAGCCGAAGGACCTGGGATGATGTCACCGTCATGTGATCAGGGCAGGGGGCTGGATTTGATCCCGTGCTGAGCCACGCCCCCTGCACTGATCACATGACGGTGACGTCACCCCCAGGTCCTTCGGCTTTTCAACAGTTTGGGTTCGTGGAAGCCGCCCCTTATGGATTCCATATGCCGGGATAGTCTGCGATAGTGGAATCCATAACGGGATGCGGCGATTACCACAACCCGAACGCCGAACTATTTTTCAAAGTTCGCTCATCTCTACTAGTGACATCAAAATCCGATGAAAAGGCATCAGAATCTTGTGCGCATTTTAATGACATCACAATCTTATGTACATTCTGGTGACATCATAAACAGTTTAGTGTGCTGCAGCCTAATCCTATGTACATTGTACTATCACCTCAATTCTCTTTGTATACACTGTACTACACATTCTAGTGACATCACAGTCATCTGTGTGGTCTAAAGACAGAATTACATCACTGTCCCCTGTCCATTCTAATGACATAACTGTCCCCTGTCCATTCTAATGGCATCACTGTCCTCTGTGCATTCTAATGAAATCACCGTCCTCTGTCCATTCTAATGATTTCACCGTCCTCTGTCCATTCTAATGACATCACCGTCCTCTGTCTATTCTAATGACATCACCGTCCTCTGTCTATTCTAATGACATCACCATCCTCTGTCTATTCTAATGACATCACCATCCTCTTTGCTTTCTAATGACATCACAGTCCTCTGTCCATTCTAATGACATCACAGTCTTCTGTCCATTCTAATGACATCACTATACTCTGTCCATTCTAATGACATCACCATCCTCTTTGCTTCCTAATGACATCACAGTCCTCTGTCCATTCTAATGACATCACAGTCTTCTGTCCATTCTAATGACATCACCGTCCTCTGTCCATTCTAAGGACATCACCATCCTCTTTGCTTCCTAATGACATCACAGTCCTCTGTCCATTCTAATGACATCACCATCCTCTTTGCTTCCTAATGACATCACAGTCCTCTGTCCATTCTAATGACATCACAGTCTTCTGTCCATTCTAATGACATCACCGTCCTCTGTCCATTCTAAGGACATCACCATCCTCTTTGCTTCCTAATGACATCACAGTCCTCTGTCCATTCTAATGACATCACAGTCCTCTGTCCATTCTAATGACATCACAGTCCTCTGTCCATTCTAATGACATCACCGTCCTCTGTCTATTCTAATGACATCACTATCCTCTGTCCATTCTAATGACATCACAGTCCTCTGTCCATTCTAATGACATCACAGTCCTCTGTCCATTCTAATGACATCACAGTCCTCTGTCCATTCTAATGACATCACAGTCGTCTGTGCATTTAAATGGCATCACAATACTTTGTGCTTTCTCACAACTGCACCATCCTATGTTCATTCTTGTGACATCACAGTGCTATCCACTGTAGTGACATCACAATCCTCTTTACGTTAAAGTGCAGCACCATCTTGTGTACAGCCTAGTGACATCCCCATCTTGTGTATATTCTATTGAATCGCCATCTTCTGTGCATTCTACTTTTAGTGCCACCATTAGCCTGAAAGATATCCCCCCCCCCAGCACATTCTAGATTACGAGGAATATTTCCACTGTACTAAACTCAACAACCAGTCAAGTGCCGTGCCACTGGATGGGATCAAAGAGCTGATCCGAGCACGATGCCACCAGAGTATCGCTGTCTATCCTCGGCTGTGAAACGTTGCGATCCTTATTTATTCCTTCCTATCACGACCTAGCAGCGGAACTAGACACAAGCCCAGATACTGATTTGTCTATTTCAGTCACATTTGTTAAATTTTGTATCACCACATATGCAGATCCGAGCACAATGGCAGAACGAGGCGGCTGGCACAGAAACGGCGTCAGCTGCTCCAAAAGCACTTTTGTTTTCTACCTGAGAGAAAATAAAATGAACCTTACTCCATCATTAAAACTGGCAATCTGGCCCTTGTATGGAGAGAAGGCTTGTGTAATCTCTTGTACCTGTCACCTCGCTGTCGCTGACACACTTTCACGCTAGCTCTGATCGCTCGTGCTACTTCCTGCGTAGGTGTTCCAACACATCCCCGGCTCTTGATCATGGTGAAGTTTTATCAGACAAAGCCAGGGTTTGCTCAGCCCTCCTGTTCCATCGGTAACTCGCAGCCCTTGGGGCCTCATTTGAATGTTCGCTTACTGAAGTCATTAAGTGACTCACTCTCACATCCATTTTTCTTTGTGCACATGCATGTAGGAAGCAGACACCCTGCAACCAAAACTTATTCCCTCCAACTAATGAGCGATAACTGTTAATTAGGAGAACCAATTGGTCTATTGATGGCCAGGGAAGATAGACAGAAATTATCTGTTGGGTTCAGTCATCTTCACAAAGAGCCCCGAGGCATTGAAACGCCTGATAAAAACTTCATGGGTATCTGCCAAGATTTGGTGTTAAGAAGGGGCCGGCTACCGCTCCATTAAAAATATGACTTAATTTACAGATAGAGCCAGCTGAGTGAGGACTGTTGGAAGGATTAGTCATCGCCTGTTCCACAACTACGCCAAGCGTCACCCGTAATGGCTGATTTTTTTATGATAAATTATACGATGCTGGCAAAAAAAAATAATTTTAAATCTAATTTCCCAAAAGTGGCCAATTCTGAGATTCTGTCCTTTTTTTAGTTAGTCATTTTATTTGGGCAATTTATTGGATTGAAATTAACTTCCAGATATAGTCAGAATGCCGAAAAGCCAAGGCCATGTTCACACTTGCAGTCACCGTATCAGGCTTTCAAACCATTTCCCAAATGTGTCGCCCAATGTAAACCATGAGATCGATCCTACGTATAAATTATCCCACCAGCAAAATGTCAGGCTGAACTGGTCCACCATGACAAATGTGCAGTTTCAGCCAACAACAGCTGAAATTTTAAAACATGGCTGACTACATTTTCGGCAGACAAGTCTGCCATTGGCTAAAATGGATGAAATTGCCCATTCTAGCCAACTTTTTTCTCCTCATACATGGGAGGTAACAAGCTCCAATCAACTATGTAGCACATTAGTTGGCATCCTCAGGATAGGTCATCAATATCTCCCCTGCCGATAAGCTGGTTGAAGAGAAGGCCGCACTCTGTGTGAGCGCAGCCTTTATTTGTTTGTTCACCCATTCAAGTATATAGAAACAAGCTGTCCCATTAAAATTAATAGGGCGGCTTGTAGTTACACCTACTTACTTCTGCAGTGTCGATGGTGAGCAGGAAAACAAACAAAAGAAGGCAGCGCTCACACGGGGTGTGGCCTTCCCTTCAACCAGCTGATTGGGGGGTGCCAGGTGTCTGACGCCCACCGATTTGATATTGATGGCCTGTTCTGAGGATAAGTCATCAATATTAAAACCCCAGAAACCCCCTTAAGGACCTTATGGACAGATAATTACCCAAACTAGCGACCAGATTGTTTGTGCAGCCTTTCATTTACATTTAGACTGAGAAATATTGTCACGGATAATGGGAAGGGGGTTAAAGCAAAATACACACAGAAGAAAATAAACCAGAGACTAGGCCTCAAAGCTAAGGAAGAGGGAAGGTGACCACATAGGAATCCCTAGACCTCTCCTGACTCCTGCCAGTATGAGTAGACTCTGAAGGTGGAAATACTCATACACCGGAACCTAAGCCCTGGAGACCCTGGTAAGCCCTAGGAACGGTGTCAGGGAATGAGACTACTGGTTCCTTCCCAGATGAAGGAACCAGCGTCTCCCTAAGGCCTAGAAAACAAAGCACACAAGCAAACAACAAAATGCCAAATTAAATGCTCTTATCTTAAAGAAGGATGGAAGAGTAGGAGATCCAAACGAACAACACTCCAGCTCAACCAACACCAAACAGGAAATATCAATCGCATGGTTAGCAGTGTGAGAACTAAATAGGGCCTCAGAAATGATTACAAACTGCACCTGACAAGAGGTGTGGTTAAGCAAAACAACAACACTGCAAGGAGAAAACAGAGAGACTGTCAGATACCCTCACGTGCTCCCAGTCTCTCTGATCTTCTCACCTCTGTCATGGTAGGGACTGTGACAAGTATTTTTTATGACAGGGTTACAGAATCCATCAACCCACAAACAGGGTTTTTTTTCTTTGTCAGCTGATTTGGTGACCTTACTCAAAGGCTAATGATCAGGAAGAAGCATTCCTTTCAGCTAATAATCATCCCTTGTAAAAAGCTCTTAACTTTTTTATGCATTTTATTTTATTAAGTGCTAATATCTTTTACATTTGCATTAAAAAAAAATATGCACCATAATTACAAGGAAAAGTGAGATCTTCTCGGCTTTTTAACTTCTCTCTGGAATGTCACAATGTGCTATTAATTATTTAACAGAAAACCCTACAAAAATTAAATGAATGCAAAAACATACGAAAAATATAATTTACAAAAAAAAATGTTGTCTTTACATTTTCAAGGTCAACCTTAATTGTTAAAAGTTTTGATTCTTTATCATAAATGTCCTTGACTCGATCTTAGGGGGAAATTTATCGTCCCCTCTTCACGAGAAAAGCGGTGCCAAAAAGTTGCCTGCTGTGAGACACATTGTGCAAAATTTTGTGCCTTTTTAGGGGTTTTCCACATCGCTCGCCACTTTCCAAAGGCCAGAGTAGGCGTTCCATCACATGTATTATAATGAACACCAGGAAACTGGCATAGATCATAGCTCCCTTGCTGATGTAGATCTCCGCTTTGACCTGCACTGATGTGACGCAAATGTTAAGAGGCAAGCAGCTCATAATAGGTGTCGCATCACATGCCGGCAATGTGGGCAGTTATTTTTCATGGTTGCATTGTACTCAATCATTCAGTTGGTCTTTATTAAATAGTTGTGCCCCTTTCTCTGTACTGTCTTGAGATTCTGTAGTAGCAGGATCTGTATTTTTACTGTTTTTTATCTGGCAGCTCAGCTGACGGCCCCTGATCTCTGACTGATAGGCATGTGGCTTAAATACATGTTTATGGCTTTTAGTAATTTAGAGATAAGGGTTATTAGATGACAGGCACAAAGTGAAAGTAAAACTATGATTCAGACAGCTAGACAAACAGTTAAGGGTGCATTCACATAACTGTTTAGCTTTCCATTCTTCTGATCCGTCAGAAAAAGAAAAAAAAAGGGATCAGTTATTTACGACTGAATATTTTTGAAAAAGACTAATTGTAAAATTATTTTTAGAATTTTAAAATTAGTAATGTGCAATCATAAAAAATGCCTCCGAAGGTGTACATATCCAGCAAGAAGATCGCAAATACAGATGTTTTCTGCTGATTTTTATGGACACATCCTTCCCATGGTCTTCTCCTGATTAGATCATATCATCTGTTTAATGCTTCCAGAGTTTTTTTTTTTTTCATGCTTAAAATATTTATGTTGTCTTAAACCCTCCAGTGAAAAGCCCAAGAAGAAGTTGGGGAGAATACCATTCATATGTCCAACCAGGAGATGAAAGTCATCTCAAACTCCCATTTGTGTCTTTTATGCTAAGATAAAGACATTAGTTACTCTTGTTTTCCTAATTAGATGCATTAGCATAATGGTCATGGAGGCCAAATGTGACAATTATTTTCTACAAAAAAATAGAAAGGTGACCATACATGTTAGAAGAAAGTCACCCAAAACCACCAGCAGAAAGAAGGGTCTAGCATGATGAATTTCACCATGCCCCAGCCTTTGTTCCTGGAGCAGATAAACCACTGCTAGAGGTATATGGCTTTTGCACATTTCCCTCTCCATTAAAAACCAAGAGAGAATGCATGTGTATGGGGAGGTATAGCTGTTTGAATGTTCGAATGACGGATGTCTCAGTAACAGGTACCTTAAGTATATTTAGTCAGATTGGTTCTTCTTCGACAACTCCATAAGCCCATGATACTATTTTCTGGATGGTTCACCTGTTCTTCTAATAGAATGTATCCTCAGAAGATGCCATCAGTCATTACTGCCTGTAAAATGAGTATTAGATATCTTGTTGTTTCCGTTTTTTCTTTTACAGGGCTGTGGAGTCGGAACAAAATTACCAACGTCAACTCTTCAAAATAAAAATATTGACTTATTACATCTTAATAATATGTATAAATTGCTAATTATGTATTTACGTTCCTAAGAATTTAGTAGTTTACAGATTCCCATCAAAAATTGCTCTATAAATTGTATCTGATGGCAGCAGATGTAAGATGTGATAATTTTCATATATTTTCCCAGAACTCCAGAGGAGCATTGACTGGCTTATAATCCTCCATAAGGAGAAATAGTACCCCAACCAAAGCCTTTGAGGCAGCCAAGCCAGTTTTTTTTGCTCAGCTCTAGGGGTATTTGCCCAGAAAGAGCAGGGTTCCTGGTATGAGACACTCAGTGTTCCTTTCCTTTTGGAAAGGAGATTATTTTGCATGTCTGTTTCCAGATAAGCATTATGTGGGGACACAAATGGCAACAGATAAAAAACCTTATATTGAAACAGCACTGACTGAACAGTTTGACGATACCACCTAAAACTTAGTGGATAAAAAATAGGAGAAAATGCATCTATGAAGCACAAGGAGATATGTGTAAATGTATACATATTACAGATGAACAAATAATTTTTTCGGTTTGGGATTCATCTTGAGTTTTCTAAAAATAAAAATAAAATGGATTCTAACAAACCTGGATTTAAGCAATTCATTTCAGGCAATTTAAGAGAAAGATCCACACATGAATAATGTCAAGTTTTGATTTCTTTCAAAAAGGAAAAGAGACATGAAAACTAAAACGAAAAAAAAAAAAAGAAAACGTCTGATACCAGGAACCCATCTCTTCCTGAGTAACTACCGTTTTAACGAGATGTAAAAAGAAAATTTGCTTGGCTGCCGGAGACGCTCTGGTTGGGGTAATATTTGTCCTGCATGAGGAGTATTGTAAGCCAGTCAACTCTTCTTGGAAAAATACATGAAAATTAGAACATCTTACATCTGCTGGCATCAGATAGGCTTAGCTGTCTTGTCCTTTTTGAAGGAGAGCTAATTTAAATATCTTTCCCAGAAATCCAGAGGAGTGTTTCTTGGCCTACATTACTCTAGACACATACTAACCATACTAGGTGCGCTCCTTAATGATAAAGTGTAACCTCCATACAATGCATATATATTTTCTATAAACCCAGCATACTAGTCTCTCTTTCTGTCTGGTATCTGTTTTATGTTAATTGTCTCTCTCGGCTCCCTGTCTCTTGCAGGACATCATTGCTGCGAACATATCCAAGACTGATCATCCCAGTGCATAGCCTTGTGTGCCTTGCTGCCTTTGGACTGGCTCTCCCTTTAGCCATCAGTCTCTTCCCCCAAATGTCTGAGGTAAGTGCCAACTCAACCTGTTTCTATTATCCAGCTTCTAGGTTCGTAGAACTGTGGTAGCTTCTCACTGGGTCTAGTTTTTCCCTCGTTTTAGCTGCCATGCAAGGTGAGATATATATTTAACTACTATACTACTACTATAATTTAACTACTATAATACTGCTCCTATGTACAAGCACCATCTCTTCATGAGTAACTACCCTTTTAACGAGATGTGAAAAGAAAATTTGCTTGGCTGATAATACTGCTCCTATTTACAAGAATATAACTACTATAATACTGCTCCTATGTACAAGAATATAACTACTATCGTACTGACTCCTATGAACAAGAATACAACTACTATAATACTGCTCCTATGTACAAGAATATAACTACTATAATACAGCTTCTATGTACAGGAATATAACTACTATAATACTGCTCCTATGTACAAGAATATAACTACTATAATACTGCCTCCTATGTACAAGAATATAACTACTATAATACTGCTTCTATGTACAAGAATATAACTACTATAATACTACCTCCTATGTACAAGAATATAACTAGTATAATACTGCCTCCTATGTACAGGAATATAACTACTATAATACTGCTCCTATGTACAATAATATAACTACTATAATACTGCTCCTATGTACAAGAATATAACTACTATAATGCTGCTCCTATGTACAAGAATATAACTACTATAATTCTGCTCCTATGTACAAGAACATAACTACTATAATACTGCTCCTATGTACAAGAATATAACTACTATAATACTGCTCCTATGTACAAGAATATAACTATTATAATGCTGCAACTATGTACAAGAATATACCTACTACTGCTCCTATGTACAATTTTTGTTTTGTTTTGTTTTTTAACTCTTTTTTTAACTTTTTATTTCATAACTATTACCCCCTTTAGGAGGCTAAAACCTGTAATCTTTTGATCCCTTGTCCTGTTCACCCTGATAGAGATCTATTATGGTGAATAGATTTCTGACACTCTCCCTGCTGAGCTGTGCCTTGTGCACGACTTAGCAGAAAGCTTACCATGGCAGTCCTGGGAACCTTTAGCAAGCCCCATCTTGCCATGGTAACCAATTGGAGCCCTGTGATTTTACTGCGGGGGCTCCGATCAGAAGGCAGAGGGAGCCATCCCTCTGCCTTAACCCACAGATGCCTTGATCACTGTTGATTGCAACATCTGAGTGGTTAAGTGACGGGGTTTGGCGCATTCGCCGTTCCCTGTCATTGCCCCTGGGTGCCTGCTGTATTATATATCCAGCACCCGCCGCATATGGAGCGGGCTCAGTGCAGCAGCCTGCTCCGCTAATTTCCAGTTCATAATGCCGAACATGTACAGCATTATGCGTTAAGGGGTTAATCCAATATTAACAAACATTGTGTTTATCCCCACTTTTTATTGAAGCCGCTTTTTGCCGGAGCGCCAGATGTCAAGAGTTTGATGTTCCATCAGTGAAGCCAAACGCAAGGTCCACTGTACAGACCTTAGTCGAGAACCATGGGAGTCATTTATTACCCTCTTCATAACCTTGGCGGATCCACCGCCAAATATAGGGGTTATTAAGACACCAGCCTTAATAAATGACCCCAATTTATTTTCTGTATACATATTGGCATGAAATGCACACTAGAAAAGTACAATATTTATCACCCTTTTGTACACAAACAGCGGGTCCATGGGTCCGCAATCTGAAATATACAGTGCGGTGTCGAACAGAGGCACGGATCGGAAGCCCATGGAGACACTGTAAAGTACTTCAGTGGGCTTTCAGTGCCTCCGCACCTCAAAAGATAGTATGTCTTTTTTTTTGCCATATATTGCGAATTGTGGACCCCTTCAAAGTCAGTGGGTCTGCGCCGCAATACGGGATTCACATAGCTGGTGCCTTTCGGACCTCAATTTACGATCTGCAGCATGGGCAGGGGGCACACATGGTCCTGTGAATGAGCCTTTAGTCATTTCATTGAGACATGGTAGACGATGACATTGATGAAGGTCCTTGAGCTTGGTCTCCTACCACTCTTAACTTGGAAAGAGCAGAGATTTTCTACCATGAGCATTACAAGCCAGGTGTGCTTACTGGGGAGTACTCAGAATCCTTGCGATTGGTGGTCTCCCAATTTTATTGACCACCTCCGGTAATGCTATGGAACGTCATATTAAAGATGACCTCTTACAGCTGAAAGTTACCTGTTGAAAACTCCTTCCTGAAGCTAAACATTGCACAGTCCAGGAACTAACATACTTCCAACACTAAAATGGTGCACAGTCAGAGGGATTGAACCAGGTGCTACAACGAGTATTCCTTCTTGTCAGCAGATCTTTTGGGATCCCCATTTAGGGTTTCCTAAATGCATTACGCTAAATGGCACAAGTTGACATTATCACGTGACAGCCCCAGTCAAACCATTACATTATGTCCATGACAACAAGGAACAACCATGTTGCGGATATCGAAGAGTCAAGAACGCAAAGTGTTTTTTTTTTGTTTTTTTTTTACTGTTGTGTTTTCATAAAAGCATCTCCTAGAAGAACCACATCTATGGAAACAACATTGATTTTCCCCATGTTTACCTGTTTTTTGGGATTAGTACATTTTTGTAAAGCAAATACCCGTATTTTTCATTTTATAGGACGCACTTTTTCCCCTCCAAAGTGGAGGGAAATAGTCACTGCGTCTTATAAAACGAATGCGTTGCAAATTAGGTGGCTCAGGAGCTCTCACTTACAGTTCCTGAGCCTGCCGTTAAACTATTGGGCAGGCTGGTGGCTTCACTGAAGGCTTCTGCCACCAGCCCGCACTTCCTTAATATGACCGCACCAGGGATGGGCGGGCTGGCGCCCGGGACCGGAGTCCGCAGCTACAGTAAGTGAACATGTTTCCCCCTGTTACTTCCTCCAGCCGCCGGCCTACGCATCCGGTGTGCACCCAGAGCCCGCAGCTCCTGTAAGTATAAGCTTCTTCACCTCCTCCAACTGCTGCCGGGGGACCCTGGCACTGACCTGAGCTCCAGAGTCCCGTTCTTCTCTTCCATGTGGCCTGTCACACTGTGCGCTCCAGCGCCTCTGTTATTGTGCCTGCCAGCCCTGCTGCTCTCTGCTCATACACCACCCAAGTACTGCAGTGTATGAGTGGATTCCTATCGATGAGGGGGGTTATAGTCATATTTAATATAAACACTGTCCAGGGACTGTTCTTTAATTGGCATGTGTTTATATTAAATATGACTAGAAACCCTCATCCATAGGAATCCACCCATGCACTGCAGTATATGAGTGGATTCCTATGGATGATTGGGGTTATAGTCATATTTAATATAAACACATGCTAATTACAGAACAGTCCCTGGATAATGTTTATATTTAATCTGACTATAACTCCCCTCATCCTTGAGAATACACCAATATACAGTACCTACAGTACATCAGTGTATTCTTTAGGATGATGGGTGTTATAATCACATAAGTGTCATCCACAGATCCCCCATGATAGTGGCATCCACAGATCCCCATAATAGTGTCATCCACAGATCCCCCATAAGTGTGTCATCCGCAGATCCCCCATAAGTGTGTCATCCACAGATCCCCATAACAGTGTCATCCACAGATCCCCCATAACAGTGTCCAGATCCCCATAAGTGTGTCATCCACACATCCCCATAACAGTGACATCCACAGATCCCCCATAACAGTATCATCCACAGATCCCCCATAACAGTGACATCCACAGATGCCCATAACAGTGTCATCCACAGATCCCCCATAACAGTGTCATCCACAGATCCCCCATAACAGTGTCATCCACAGATCCCCCATAACAGTGTCATCCACACTGCCCCCATAACAGTGTCATCCACAGATCCCCCATAACAGTGTCATCCACAGATCCTTTATAACAGTGTCATCCACAGATCCCCCATGACAATGGCATCGACAAATCCCCATAATAGTTTCATCCACAGATCCCCCATAAGTGTGTCATCCACAGATCCCGCATAACAGTGTCATCCACAGATCCCCCATAACAGTGTCATCCACAGATCCCCATAACAGTGTCATCCACAGACCCCCATAACAGTGTCATCCACAGATCCCCCATAACAGTGTCATCCACAGATCCCCTCCATAACAGTGTCATCCACAGATCCTCCATAATAGTGTCATCCACAGACCACCAATAGTTCAAAACCTACCAAAAGCACAACTTTTGGTTCAAAATATTTTTTTCTTATTTTCCTCCTCAAAAACCTAGGTGCGTCCTATCATCAGGTGCGTCTTATAAAGCGAAAAATGCGGTACCTAAAAATGTAAAACTATTTTTTCATACAAACAGTGGGGTACACTGAGGCAAATCATTCACCTGGATAAAATATATCACAAGTATCTACGCCACACATTCAGATATCAACACCGCATATCTCCAATTACTTCAGAACAATAAACACATTTATTTTAATTATGCAAAATCATTTACAAATGGATTTGGCCTTTAAACAGCTTTCAATTGAAATTCCAGCCTGTTTTCAGAAGAACGGGGGACGCATTAACCATTGCCTCGTCATCTGATAATGGGTACTGATATTCTAGATGTTTATCAGTGGTGGACTTCATCGTTGACTGGGTAATTTCTGTCTTGTAACGTCTTCTATCCGGAAGGTTTTTTGAACATATTTCAATTACGTAAAGATAAAATAAATAAAAAGGACAAAACATCTTGGTTTGTTTTCTTCTAGTTGATGAAGGTTGGGCCGTAATTAATTGAAAGATTACTTTGTAGCAGAGTCATAATGTTCCATGAAGGCATCAGTAAGCGACACCTGCTCTTGCCCCGTGGGCCGTCCAGACGTTGGCACTTTTTTTCCGCCCCGTTACTGTTCTCTTAGAGCTGTCTTTTTCCCTTTAACGTTGGTGTCAGCTACCCAACAACATCATGTGAATTCACTTTGTCTCGTCGAGCTCGCCAAGAATTCTGTGGCCAAGAGCCCTGAGCTCCCTCAAATGTGCCGGGAATGCCAAGTGCCCAGATGCAATTAGAGCTTTAATTTTTTTTGTATTTTCTTTTTCTATCAATGTCTTACAAATGTACTCTTCCCTCAGTACGTTCAGTCTGTGTTGGCTCTATTACTGCAGTCTGAGGTCATATGGCCATCACTGATTTTATGATTAGCGAAATGATTAATAACAACATTTGAGAATTAATGAGACTGCTGCACTGAAGAGAAATGTATCGAGATCCAAGAACAAAACAAGTGTTATTCCCTCTGTTTTCTTTTTTTCCTTTTTTTTTCTATTAATCTCCCGCTTCTCATGCAATTTTAATTTTCAATTATGACTTGATTCCACTAACTTGGTCCTTTCAAAGGAGTACAGGCATGAGTTGAGGCTCGGTCCTTCATCATGACACCTCCCAACCTTAGTCTCCCTTAACCACAACCCATATGTTTTCATCCCTTATGGGTGAGAAGCGTAGTGTTACCCTTGGGCAAGTCAGAAGAAGAGTGATGAAGGGCATCTTCCCCATTTGTCCCATAGAAGAGGTGATTGTCCATGGATACAGTCTTGTTTTTTAGATAGACTTCCTTGGATGGGACTTCTCTGACCATGACCAGATGTAGTCTTAACATGGAGTAGTATGATGCAGCTTCACCATCCCAGTACCTGTTTTATATGGGCTAAATACCACTGTTTAATGGAGCATAGTATTGTTTAATTCATCTGCCTATCCCCCTCATTCTTCAGATATGTTGCCCTAAACTTACAGCAGCTGATATGCAGTCGACCACTTTGCTTCTCTGCAAGGAGAGGTTTCTTCCCGCTCTGACAGTCATAATGGATGGTGCCAGAGCAGCCTGCTGCAGCATATTTTTCGCAATTTTACTAAATCTTGTGAGGCTACTCTGTATACTAACTTCAGCCAGGACATTTTCTCACCCAGGCGAGAGTGAGACTTCTCTGCCGGGAATGAGAAGATGTTCTAGAGGAGGTTAGTACACATTGTGGTCTTGCAAGATCATGCTGCAGCAGGCCGCTCTGATACTGTCCCCACTTGCATAGCATAAGAGCGGGGAAGAAACCTCCCCTTGCAGGGAAGCAAAGTAGTTACCACCTCCATGGCTAAACACTTTTCATGATCAGGGAAGCAGTGCTATTTCACCGACACATAATCTATTCACATTTTTTTTAATATGGTGACAGGTGCTTGGTTTTTCACTGTATATGATTCTGTTTCTCTTCCGGTCACCTAATACAGTTTCCACATCCCTCATTTCAACTGTACCCCAAAAACACCAAGCCAGAGTGTAATTTCCAGATCTGCTCCAGCCCTTGTATCGCTGGCAGGACCAAGTCACAATCAGCAAAAAGTTAATGAGCCATGGTGCAGCGGGATTATTTCAGGGAGATGACAGTGAACCAGTAATTACTAATTAGATGCAGTTTAACAGGAGGAAAAAGTGAAATCTCCTCTTCACCAACTGTCAATAATTAGTGGAGCTGGTGAGGGTGAAATGTGTCCACAGTTAAAAGGCTGATGCTTTAATCAAGTGACACTTCACAATAGAGCTGCGCCGAGGTTGCCACCGGAATCTCGATGACACCTCAGATGCCCCTTTGTATTGTTTTGGTGCTTTCAGATGGTTGTCGATGGTTTCCTGCTATGCTGGACCTATGACCATGTTCTGAATATTGTCTATAGGTGAGGGCGTATATGTGAATGCTGAGGGTACACAGAACTGCCACTTTTATTTTTTTTATTCCAAAATTCTTTATCATTTGGTTTACAAATTGTTGGGGACCTATAACCACTCTTGGTTGCCACCTTCTTTAGCCCACTCACCTCCACACTGCTACCCGTTGGACCATCTGTACACATTTCTTTCTTCACATTGGGACAATCTGAATCACCTTTTGCAATTTGCGCAGATGGGAATGATCCTTATGTAACTGGACAATGTGTAATACCCAATTTCTCCTGTGGCGTCACTGCAGGGAAATTGATCACTTACTGGTTTATCCACAGATTTCAGCTGATTGATCGCTGAGGATCCCAGTAGGAGGACACTTTGTGATTTGCTAATTGTCATTGGACCCTTCTAATAAGTAGTGATTGTCTGAGGTGGAGATCCCCTGTTAGAAGAAGAAGAGCCGTATTTAACGTGGTTTTTCTGGATTAATAGCATGACCGTATGGCGATGCAACCACTACTATATCAGAATGGATTGGAGCTGGAGTGGAGATGATGCCATGCTTATTAACCAGGGCTATACTTGCCATTCTTGGTCCCTAGACAAAAACCTGTATCAGGCATGTGTGTCACCTAGCATGTGACAAGTGGACAAGTGACAACATCCGTCCATGATATTGTGATATTGCATTGGATCTATAGACCGTATAAAATTCTTCAATAATTAGGTGAGATGGCTATGTATAGCACAGATACATCACTGTTCGACTTGTGTGATCAGCCATTGTACCCTTACACTCTCCTAATAAAGTGCTGCAGGTTCCGTATATATGCTTATGGCCTTGCCACCCTCTACTGCTGGACGGACTGACCTATGAAATAAGAATACTATCTACACTCCTCAACATTGAAATGAAAACATCAAGAAGGACAAGCCATAATGTTATGTAAATGAAGGAAGTAGCAGGTGTCCCTTACATCTGCAAATGATGACATTTTCAATCACCTAGCTCCAATCTGTCGCATATGGGAGGGGCATAAAAGCCAGATTGAAAGCAAAGTTTTTTAGCCACAGATCAAGTCATGTGGGATGAATTAAATTGAGATGGACAGGATCCTTGAACAGAGAGATGTCAGCATTGTTTAGTGTTGTGTGTCTCAGTGGCTGGGGCAACAACAACGAACTTTCAATGTCAGCAATAGGTGCACAGAGGAGAACCTCTGTCCAGACTGATCATCTGATGAGAAGAATGGCGTGTAGTGATCCATTCTTTACTACAAGTGAAATGTTCACATCCCAAGCCTAGGGCAGCAAACAGTGTCTACACAAACCATCAGAAAGTGTCAGCACTGAAATCAAGCTACAGGTCTTCCACCGACCTCACACCACCGCTCTCAAAGGCTATCGTGATACACGGCAAGAAGGCAATATAGACTGGAATGGAGGTCTATCCTCTTCAGCGATTAGTCCGGCTTTTGTCTCAGACGCAATAATAGCTGGAGATTGATCTGGAGACCACATAGACAATACCATGAAGAGCCCTTCACAAGGGAACGTCATACCAGTCCTACTCCCAGGATTATGATGTGGAGTAGCATAATCTATGGTAGCTGGACCCCTCTAGTCTTCAGTTCAGTTACACCAATAGCTCTGCATTCCACTGATTTGGTTGTGGAACCAGTGGTACAGCCATTTCTCCAAAGTGTCCCAGGAGCCCTTTTTAACAGGACAAGACCAGGCTGCATGCTGATAATGCTACTGTAAGACGTTTAGAGGTGCAACCATGGTCTACAGACTTGTATTCCATTAAGCACATCTGGGATGTCATTGGTCAGCCATTGCAGAGGGAGCCTCCAGTAGAGGATCTTGATGATTTGCGTGCCCAAGTGCATTCAGCATGGCAGAACATTCCTCAGATAACCATTAATGACCTCACTTATAGCATGCCAAGGCTGTAAGTGCATGTGTTTCTGCACGTGACGCTCATACTCAATACTGAATAAATTAAGACGTTATGAATATTTTGTTTCCATTTTTTTTATCGTTTGCATATCATTATCATGTCTATCGATCCTGTGATTTCCATAATTCCACGACTTTTCCTTCTTGCTGCAGTTTGAATGTTGAGGAGTGTATATAAAGTGTATACTACATGAGCCTCCCCCTCCTCGTGGACACTTCTCTGCCTTCACCCTGTGGTAGTACATTATTAGCGCGGTTTCAGGATCCACCTTAGGTCTTTTTCCTGTCAGGTAGAGCAAGCCCCGATTGTGTCACTGGGGTAAATGCCATAATTAACCTCTGCACTATAATCTTCTAACCCTTGCAGGATAATTCAGCAAAACTGTTCAACTTTAATTGATGCTAAAGGGAAAAGGAAGGAGAACTTAGAGCCAGGTGTAAAAGAGAGGAACTGGACGCCAGCTGCATACGAGTATTGCGACCCATTGCTTCGCTCTCCTCCACACAAGTGACACTTTCACAAAATCAATGCATCTCAAACTGTTGACAAAAGAACAGTTTTCAAGTACCGGAAAAATGCTTCTGTCTTATCAAGTGCCTTTTAAGTGCTGCTTTCAAGCCCCATCCCCCGAATGGCCCGGACTGTCAGATGTCATCCCTTTTCCCTTTGATTCTTAATGGCTTCCAGCTATGGAGAGGCGATCAGTGGCTGCAGGTTCTAGATGAGAAGAATGTGTCCATGTCACCCGCACACCTGGGGAGAGGTGCAGTATGGATATTTGACATACCTCAGCTTGTAAACATGAAACCCAATCCTGCCCAGTCTCATGAATGACAAGCCTAAGGGGGCATTTCCGGACTGTGTAGCAAACAAATGAAAGGCTAATTTTCTGTCCTCTGGCTCCAGTATGATTAGGTTTACTAATTTGGTGCTAATATTGGAATAAATTATGTACGTACATCTAGAGCTGCATTCAGAATACTGCTGGATCCATAGTTCAGGGACCATACAGCAGTGGGTGCTGTGTGCAGTTCCTTGCAAACATATTCCACCTTCTAAGAAGTCTACAGATCTGGATCATAAATGGTACCAGATGGTGTTTTTGTAGTAATTCTCGTGGGCCATTCACACCATTACTGCTGATCACCTATGACCCTCTCTGATAGACATTCCATCACCCACCCCACACTTTGCAGTTGGTGCCCCCCACTGCTGTTTATACACACTGACTCAGGCTTGTACACCCAGTGACCATGTGGCATTTTAAGAACCCATTCCCGATTGATCAGTGCCTAAGAAATGAGGTCCATGTAGGTCCTGCCTTGTGCAGGTGTTCTTTAGCTCTGTTATTCCTGACCCCACTTGTGTCTGACCTTCTACCTGCAAAGCGGTTACAAAGTACGACCCCTGCCCTGCTTCCGTGACCACATTTGTTGCCCGTTGCCTTGCCACCACAAATCGAAATTCTACTGCATATTGGCTTATTCTAACAGAGACTATTCCAGATGTAGCATTCACTGTGGTCCATAGTTCTTTATGAGATTAAGGGTGAAGAACACACAATCCCTTAGGCTCTGCTCACTGGTCTAGCCTTGCACACAGTCATTTAGCGACCTAATAGATCCCTTTCAATCAGTCAGAAGGATGAAGCCTGACATGAGTGGCTTCTGTGGGTCTTTTTTTGAGGGTGCTGTTTTTCTTATGGAATCTTCTCCAATATTCTTGGGTATCTCCAGATTACAATGCCATTTGCTATATTTTTTCTGGATATGCACCAGTAGAATTTCACCGTTCCCATCACATTCCCGTGTAGAAGTCACTGCACATTCCAGGCCAGATTCCTTGTCCCCTCCTCCTCGCTCAGATCTGTCACCGGGCATCAGAGATTATTTAATACATCTAAACCTTGCCATCTGTTCCGCAGTCTGACTGCTAATGTAAATGAGGACAAGTCACAATTACATCACAATAACAAAATAAGATATTAATGTGTATGTCCTTTATGCAGCACTCGCTCTTCTCAAGCTGTCATGTTTTCCCCTGACATGAGCAGGATGAACACGAACCTCCTCTCACATGTTGGATTGTGAGTTCTTGCCTAAGATTATCACACAAAATGACTGAATTTAATGTGCTGTGTGGATATATTATGTGTATCATTTGCTGGATGACAGGTGTGCACAATATGTCAATATAAATAGCCAAAGACATTCAGTTGCACTTCTCGAATGGTTCACCCAATTTCTAACCTTGCCCCATCAACGTCTTTCAAAAAATATAAGCCTAATTCCTTGTTCCTTCTTCTAATTTGGGGCCTTACTCTTCAGTTCGATAACCAACCAAGTGAAAGATTGCTACATCCATACACCCATGTCAACAATGTTTTTGTAGGAACATGGAGGTTGTTTAGATGCCATCAAGAACATAGAGGGCACTAACTGCACCCAAAGAGTCACCCAAATAAGTGCAGTTTATGAGGACATTAAGCCCATCAGTCAGCTCATTAGTTATTTGATCATTAGTGTTTCCTACAGAATAGGCAAGGCTGAGAGGATCCACATAGAGAAGGGGGTATGGCTGCACCCTTGGTTTGTCCTCCGAGTTGAGAATTATGGAGAAACTATTTTGGTAAGAGCATTTGACAGCTACTATCTTTGAGGGCTTCTTAAAAATGATCTTCTAATCATAGTGATGTGTTTGTTATTGACTTTCAGGTTCATGCTAGTTGGGTAGGTTTCTGGTAATTTTGCACAAATAGTCATATTAAAAAATATTTTTGCTTAATAGAATTTCGAAAGACACAAAAACATTTCAGGTGCCATGTTGGTTCATCTTGGTTTTTCTGCCAGTGGACAGAGGTCAGATTTGTAACTTTTGCTACCATTCCCTCCCATTGTTATGACCACCTTCGACACCTAAATTCTCATGAACATTCAGTGCTTTACATAGTTTTTCCCTTGCACACCAAATCTCTTCTACAAACATCTCACTGCCCCCACCGCTGGCACTCCTTTACACCTTCATCCACTTGACCCCATACCAGTTGATTTGCCTGTACTCTTATAGTCAGGGTACTGGAGTCTGACTTTCCATTACCTAGAGGTTGCGTGGTGGTCCACAAATGTCACATTATTTATAGTCTTTCTTGTTTTTGGGGCTTTAACCACCAAATTGATACATCTTATACCCAAACTTCTTTTCTTGCCTCTTTCTTATGCCCTCTGATTAGGAAGGCTTTGTAGCATGGCGAGGCAGTACACTTTATAGAAGATATAGGGAAGGGGAGCTGAAAGAGCAAGAACGGCAAGGTGTCTGCATAGTACTGATACTGCGCATGTGCTGCATCTGCAGTGGACTTTCATTACCCTCTCGAAATAGCAAATTTGGCCTTTAGCATTCAGAGGAAAAATTGAGTCCTCAGTCAATGACAGGAGGTCTAGTTGGAATCCCACTGGTTCATGGCAGCAGATTGGTTAAGTGTCCAGATTCAGAGCAGGCAGGTTGCCCTCCAGACAGATGGATCCAGAATAGAGCCCGCCAAGAGCCCAAGTACTGCACGCACCTCATAGTGTGGGAGAAGAGGGCAACCATCCTAGCCAGCAGGGCGTCAGCGTCTGTCCACAGATTGCTTCTGTCTTCTCCCTTCTGGGGTGAATCCTAACCATCTCAATATTCCAGGAACCTCTAGCCACACATGGCACATTGTCTGATGGTGATCATCTCAGTTTTCTAAAATTATTTATATTTCGTATGTCACCATTTTATTTATAGCCGCTCACAATAGCAGCTCTCCCTGGACCGATGGGAACTTACAGCTCTGTTCGTCCTGAGCTGCCTGATTCATCAATAGTTTGAGTGACACAAAAGTACGGAAGAGAAGCTGGGTGTAAGATGGCAGCAGGTAGGTCCATGCTGGAAGCTATGGCTGAACAGTCGGCAGCCCCCTTCTATAATAGTCCTGCCAGTAACACACTGATGTAACGTAGTCGCTGTGGCCAAAGGATAAACCCTCTCCGCAGAAATTCAGCGGGACTCATGCTGTAAAAGCTTCTGAACAAGCGGCCAAAAATAGCATCTGCGGCCTCGCTGTGATTAGTAAGTATGGGCCAGCTGGTAGCACAAGTCTCTCCTACCATCTTTCCACATACTCCCTGTTACAATACAGGCCCTGGCGCTCCTCCCATATGGTGACACCAGCTAGCAACGAGAGCTGCCCACCCTTCATTAAAAGTGCCCAGACTTATTAGACTGATAAACAAAGACGCAGGAATGTAAATGGAAGCATTTGGTTTTCTGCACAAATGTCAGCCTGTATTTTATCGTTATCGTTAATATGGTTATGGCGCCAGCCACATGCTCACGCTTATGGTATAGCGTCAGGGAGGCGCACATAAGTCCTCCTGTTTTTTGTAATGCTGCACGTGATTTATTTATCTATTGTGACCCAACCTTCACTCCCTAACAGTCGGCTCCTCTATCCTTGTGTCTCATAGATGCCGTCAATGAAGGTGACCGCTCTATGTGACTGAGATTTTCCAACGAATGCCATTGTAAAGGGTTGTGATTTTAAGGGTTTTTAATTTTGAGGTGCTACATTTAGGGTGCCTTGTTCCACTTTTTTTATCTACTGCTCTGATGGAAAAATGTATCAGGTACCAGACCTAAGGAAGACCTTAAAGAGACCCTACAATTTACATAAAAAGTTATATATAGTCAATGTACCCTGAGCCCCTCTTTTGTCTTACCAAACCAACAATCCGCCCATTTGCAACCCCCTCTTATTTCATCTAAAATGGCCGCCCGCTTCTCAGATTACCCTATGCACAGCATCCATTCCCTTCTGCTTTAACACATAGTTGCTCTTCTTCAAACCAGTGTCCCAACCCTATTTAAAATTCTTGTGCGGGCATACACTGTCGCCCCACATAAGACCTGCACACTAGGTGGGGCGTTAATTAGAATAGAACCATGCGCAGTAATGGTTTGTTGCATCCGAACCTGTCCTGCTCAGTGTGCAGTGGTGTCTCCCTACACCCAGTGTCACATCGGGCAGAAGTGTATGGGTCCTTTTACAGGGACAGATTTCCTGTCCATAATGAGCAATGATCGACCATATAGCAAGTCCATCAGCACTCGATTAGCTCCATTTACATCGAGGCTTCATCGTGTCTATGAGATGGATTGCTCGTTGCCTGGATCGTTCACCGCTGTGATTGTTTGCTTCATTGGCTGATCGGCGGACATGTTTACAGGGGGCAGTGATCGAAAATGAACATTCATTCTCACAATCACTGGCCTGTAGAAATACCTTTATGTCTGCACAACCCCTTTAATAAAGCTCTTCTGAAAAAGCTGTCTGGTTTCCCAGATCTCCTTCTGAAGAGTCGACCCCTTATGGTCAGCAAAGGAGCTTATTCCAACCAAACCCTTCTGATTTAATGTCCATCTATTCAATCACGTTTTTTTAGAAATTTTCACCCACTCATGGGAGACATGGTTAGGTTTTCCTACATGATCTGCTTCTTTCAGGTCCTGTGTAAACATCTCTTTTGGGTTCAAGACCAGAAGCAAAATTTTGCTTCTGCTCTACACACCTACGCGGTCGTACGTTTCGTGCCCACATTAAGTCTATCCCTTGATTGCTCATTCTTCCTTAAATTGCAACAATTCTACTCTGTCATAGAACTATTGACCATAGAGCTCTAGACGTTTCCTGAGGAAAGGAGACATTGACAATGAGAACACGTAGAGATGACGACGGATGGAAGGTATGTCCTGCATTGCTATGTCTGCAGGGCTTATCTGCATCTGAAGGTGGCAGGTCCAGGTGTGTTTGTACATAGGTGACTGAAAAGCCCGCTGTTTCTTTGGATGAGCCCACATCGTGGTCAGTTTATTGTTTATTTATAGGAGACTGAGGTCACCTGAAAAGTGTAAAGTGCCCTGATCGAGTAGACAGGATGCAGCCTCAGATCTCTAGACGTTCATTGATAAGGATTATTCAGTAAGTAAGGAATTTAATTTTTTTATTTTGGACTTGTTTTTTTGTATCCAACAGAAAGGTCGTTGTTTGATGGACCATCTCTGCATAAAGTGGGTTATCCATTTCTTTCCCCACAAACAACCTATTTTTTGTAGTAGGATTCATATAAAATAACCCAAAACTAATAGTAACTCTCCCTCAATCCTCTTTCTGATAGATCCTCTGTTAGATAAATCCTGATTCTTTCATGATGGATTTCAGTCATTTGTTGTGATTGAGCCTCTGTTTACCGATAGGATGGATCCCAAGGTTCTGTTTTAATACTTCCTGTTAGATTCTCCGTTCCTCTGGACGTAAGTGTTCAGTTCTGAAGGATCCTCTGTTGAGATGAACTCTGTAGGGATGGATTCTCTTTTAGAATGTATCCCTCTTTAAGTTATGGATCTTCGCTTCTGATAGAGCCTGATCAGTTGTTGTATTGGACACAGATCCTTTCACCGATCCCCTGGTGTGATAGCCTCTGATCATCTATGCTGATGGATTCTTTGTTGGAATACACCCTGTCCTTGTGTTGCAATGGATCCTCTCTTCTGATAGACCCTGTGTTGCACTGAACACAGATCATCTGATGGATCCTATTTTGTGATGAATTCTCATCACTTGTGCTGTTGGACAATCTGTTGACATATACTCTGAGCAGTTGTGCCGATGGGTCCTCTGTTGACATGGACTCTGGTCACTTGTGCTGACGGATTCTCTGTTGACCTGTACTTTGATCACTTTTGCTGATGGATTGTCTGTTGGAATATACCCGGCCCTTGTGTCCTCTTATGTATACTCTGTTGTGATCCTCTCTGATTACCTGTGCTGATGGACTCTCTGTTGACATGGACTCTGATCACCTGTACCAATGGTTACTTTCTTGGAATGGACCTTGTCGTTATGTTGTGATAGATAGTGTCTTCTGATAGCTCTGGTGTTGCATTGGATGCAGATCATCTGATGGATCCTTTGTTATAAGTTCTGATCAGTTGTGCTGATAGATCCTCTGTTGACATGAACTGTGATCACTTGTGCTGATGGATCCTCTCGGCACATGTACTTTGATCAGTTGTGCTGATACATCCTCTGTTATAATGTGTCAATTTGTGATTGATCCCCTGATAGATCTCATAGATCCTGATCTTCTGTTGTATTGTAGATGAATTCTCATCACTTGTACTGATGAATCCTGTGTTGACATGGACTCTGATTACTTGTACTGATGAATCCTGTGTTGACATGGACTCTGATCACTTGTGCTGATGAATCCTGTGTTGACATGGACTCTGATTACTTGCGCTGATGAATCCTCTGTTTATATGGACTCTGATAACTTGTGCTGATGGATCCTCTCGGCACATGTACTTTGATCAGTTGTGCTAATGCATCCTCTGTTATAATGGACTGTGTCATTGTGTGATTGATCCCCTGATAGATCTCATAGATCCTGATCCTCTGTTGTATTGTCAGGATTCCCTGTTGACATGGACTCTGATCACTTTTGCTGATGAATACTGTGTTGACATGGACTCTAATCACTTATTCTGATGGATCCTCTGTTGGAAAGGACCCAGTCTCTCCGTGGTGATGGATCCTTTCTTCTGATAGATCCTGATCCTCTGTTGCTGAGACACATTTCACAATGCATGATCTTCACTAAAGAAGTAACAAGAGGTTATTTAATATGGCACTTTACTGCAAAGGTGTCATGGTCCTAACATTTGGGTTTACGCAAAATATATAAAAGAAAACCATCCTGTCGTAATAAAGCTTTAAGCTCTGGTAGCTCAACTGATTGTGAGCTTTTTGGGAATCTGGCTACTGGTACCACAGCCATCAGCTTCCAACACGTGAAGTGGAACACATCACGATATCCAGTGTCCCCTGTTCGAGTGTCCAGACAGTTAGACATCAATGATGTCATCATATGAGTGTTTCCACTGATATCTTTTCTGTAAACTGCAGCTGTGGAAGGGAATCGGCCATTACATGTAATAGACTTGTAGACCTGCCACTTTGGTGCTGAATGAAGGCTATGGCTTCCAGTGTTTGGTTGTGACTGGGCCGGGGATGAAAGGCCTGAGTGAAGAGCGAAGAGGAGGGGTGATGCAGAGGAATGTGCATTATAGGAAGAGATTATCGCCCAGTGACAGGTTTGTGCCTCTGGCAAGGAGATAGATCACTAATTTTCCTGTTTTATGTTCCCATCTTAGGAAGACCTGAGTCATTTTCTGCTGCTGATATCTTTAATGATAACATTTAATGGGCTCATATTTTAACTCTTCACCTGGGCGGGTCAGAAGCACAGCTGTACTGCTGTCATAAAACAGCATACCATGGCTAGAAGTCCCAGCATGCCATTCCTTGGTAGACCTCACATTATGGGATCTTAGCGGTGAAATCTAAGGCCGACACCGCATGGACTTTTTATTATCCCTCTTCTTAAATCTCTAGTGATTGCTGCAGGTTTTCTAACCTCCTCGCCATGAGACAGGGCAGTTGTCATGGTCGTTTGGGTAACTGTAGAAGATGGGGCAAGGTTTCTAGCCTATTCATTATCATTATTTTCATTGGCTTTATTAAAACTTGACCCAAATGACCACCAGACCAACATTTACTTGGAAAGACAATGGATGTTACTGATGGTGATGATTGAAGAAGACATAGTTTATGCTCTGTGATCTCGGCTAAGGGCTGGTCACTTTCCACAGCATTTCTATAACCGTTCTTTAACAGAACGACTTGTGTGCCTACGGTCTTTGTCTTGCTGCGTGACCCACGTTCTCTTGAGATTCAGCTCATGGACAGATGTCCCGACATTTTCCTTTAGCATTTGCTGGTATAATTCAGAATTCATTGTTCCATCAATGATTGCAAGCTGCTCTGGCCTAGATGCAGCAAAACAGGCCCAAACCATGATAATACCACCACTGTGTTTCACAAATGGGACAAGGTTTGTATGTTGAAATGTGCCGTTTTCCTTTCTCCAAACATAAGGATTTTTTTTTAAACCATTAAAGGGGTTATCCGATACTAAAAAATGTCCTCCATATACCCGGATCCCGCATCGCGGATGATGCTAGGAAGGCTCGTTAGAACACCGCAGCAGGGTAGCAATGTTCTTTTTAGAGAGGAGCGGGTTTTATCCCGGCAATCCTGCCATCCACTCCATTGTTGTACAGTGACCTCCTGATGGTGGACTCAAAAACATTAGCTTTAGTGTTCATTTGAGAAAGTCCTTCAGTTGTTTAAAAGTTCCTTTGTAACCTTGCCATTACACACCTTGCTCTTGGTGTTATCCAGTCTGTATATGTTTATACAGTCTGTTATACAGAAGTTATAGATCTTCGCTTCTTAAAAAGCCTGATCATTTGTTGTATTGGACACAGATCCTTTCACAGATCCCCTGGTGTGATAGGCTCTGATCATGTATGCTGATGGATTCTCTGTGTTATCCTTGTTGGTTGACCACTCCTGGGTTTGGTAGGAATGGTCTTGAATTTCCTCCATTTATACAGTCTGTCTGATTGTGGATTAGTAAACTTCAAACTTTTTAGAGCTGGTTTTGTAACCTTTTCCAGCCTGATGAGGATGAACAGCTCTTCTTCTGAGGTTCTCAGAAATCCTCGATTCATGCCATAATACACTTCCACAAACATATTATGAAGATCAGGCATTGATAGATCACTGTTATTTAAATAAAACAGGTCGCCCACTCACAACGATTTGACATTTGGGTTGATCTTTTGGGTGTTATCCTGGCAGTCCCCTGGTAGTCACCCTTTACCACTTGTACAGGAATCTGGACTTTGCTGCAGGGAAGCCACCAGGCTGCTACCTCCTGGAGTAGTCCTGTGAGGTTGACCGCTGGAAAGCGTGTCTCTACATGGGTTAGAGACACAGGTGTAAAGCACCAAGGCAGCAGGCAGAACTCGTAGTTACCAAAAAGGGCCAAGGTCAGGGCAGGCAGTACAGGGCCAATACAGTGATCAGGCACATGTCAGAATCCGCCGGCCGCCGACATAACACTCTAATTTCACATTCAAATTATCTGCTAACCCTAAAGGTTAGCATAAATTTGCCACTCACATGTTTTTGGATCATTATCCTCAATAGATAAATGGATGTTGAAATTGAATATTTTGACTAATTTGTTTGATTTGGTTCTTTGTCTGATTTTAGGACTTGTGTAAAAATCTGATCCAGTTTTAGGTAAAATTAATGCAGAAATATAACAGAATTCTCGAGGGTTCACAAACTTTCAGGAACCAATCTGGACAGCCACTTTGATTTCAGTAGGAAGCATGCAGTGCTTCATTTTACCTACCTGTGCAGGTGCTGCAGGAGAATTAAATTACTAGATGTCAGACATACATACAGGGTACAGCTTATCACTGGGGCTACCGGCAGGAGAGACCCCTCTGACCGGATTCTCATCAATGAAGCGGGCAGTTCTTCTGATTCGAGGGCCGAGGCCATGGGAAGGATTGCTTCACATGCCTGCTGCACTTGTGTTTGAGTCCATTGCCCATATGAGTGTTCAGCTGTTCAGAAAATGCACTCTAGGGCCCCATCTATAGCTGACAGAAGATGGGTTGTCGAATGAGCGGTCAGGTGGCTTTGTGGCTTGCACTGTAATATTTGGGAGCATGTTTTCCATTTCTGTGGGGGCATTGTGGCTAGCGCTATAAGAAGATACAATAGCTGGTATTGTTAGAGGGCGAGGTAGACGCAAGGGCCACATAGTTCCATTATCAACTGCTGAGACCTTCAACAATGCTTTTTCCCATGCTCTGGTGCATGGAGTGACGTACTTTAATTAGTAGATCAGAAATAATCACTGATGATCCTCTGCAGTGGTTGTATCTCCTGGGCTGGGTGAGTCTACAGAAGTTCCATGTATCTCATTTATCATCCGGTGACCACAGCATCTTGCAAAGAAGGTTTCTACAAGTCACAACTAGACCCCGAAACATCTGTCAGATATAAAAAGAGCAATAGACATTGATGTCTATTAGGATGCGGCCAAATCAGCAATTTCCTGCAGTTATCTTCTATGCTTGTGATCAGTAGTCGTGTTATGACAGAGAGGCACACGGAGATCGCAGATAAGAGGGATTCCTGTGTAATCGCACGCCCACATCTGACGAGGCTGCAGTACACTCTGCTCCTAGAATAATAGAAGAGGCAGCATAATCTGAAAATCAACCATCTATAATAGAAAGGACAGATAAGCAGGCAAGGCTTGTAGATAAGTAAATTATGAAGGTGCCTTCCACGGTGGATCGCAGCTCCAAAACATCTGAGCTGCAGTGCAGAGAGGAACAGACCTACCATTACAAAGTCCAAAAACAAAGTGCCAAGTGCAAAGCATTGCTCAGTGAACGTGCCAAGTGAAATATAATAAAATATAGTAGGGTGACTCTACGGGGGGACAGAGAGGGGTCTCCATTTCAGACACGCTGGTGGCCAGCATCTGCCCTCAGAAAGTAGCGGCAAGCTGTGTACACAATGTTTCCAGGTGATAAAATAATTTGACCTCCCTTTTGGAGGGAGGAAAACATTCCCCTTTCCTCCCGTGCTGTAATAGCCAAAGTCTAAAAGCATGGCTATCCAGTAATCATCAGACTGCTTGATATCAAAGATACCTGTCACTGAATAAGCAAGCGAGTATACAACTTGCCATTCTGGCCAATGTGCCCAAGATGCCAGTTCTTTCCGGCTCCACTCTCCACTGACACGATTGGGTGTCATGGTCGGTGCCATCATAATCATCCTCATTTTAGCTGTTCTGCTTCCGCTGTGGTCCCTTGCTGCATGAGCATCAGCTTCTTTTCTAACATAAATATGACATCAATAACTTTGTAGTTTCTTCGAAGAGCTGCAGCATCCAAAAGGCATCTCGGATGAGCAGTTACTGCCTGACCTCAAAGCAACACATGCGCCCTGCTGCTGAGGCGGTCTGGTGCATGACAACATCATTCATGATTTTCTGCTGCTTGTACAGACACACTAGTATGTGCAATGTTGAATTCCAGCAAGTAGGCATGTTGAAGATTAATCTGTGAAGTGGGGACAGGAGCATGTCCTTGGAGGAGGAAGTGAAGGAAGCGGATAATTGTCTGGTTTGGGAGCCAGGCCAACACAATTGTTGGGGGGGTAAAAAGGACCTGGCCTTGTTGCTGAGATGCTGTCGCAAAAAAACATTGACTCAGTGGGCCGTGAAAGACATGTACTGTCCCTGCCCTTAACAGCTGCTCCAGGTGTCCACTGTTGCGCGAACCTTGCTGCACAGTGAGAATCGCAGGGAGCATCCCACATTCTCTACCACGTAAGAGTACATGGCAGGTATGGTTTTTGGGAGAAACAATGCCAGCTAGGTATCTTCCAGCACACAACATCAGCTCCCTAAAGGCAGCAGACTCTACTAAATGGTACAGCAGCGACTGCATTGCCAGCAACTTGTCCAGGTTTGAATTAAGCTTTCGCACCAGCAGATTGTTGGACGTACAGATTTGTTTTGCTGGCCACGCATTCCGTCATCAATGGCTGACTATGGAGCGGAGGAGTTTGAGCTGGAGAGGCAGAAAGCAAGGATGATGTTGTGAAAGACACCATACTCCATGTGGCTGCGGCCTGGCTGCTGCAGGGAGACCATGAGAAGGAGGGAACTACTGTTGCAGTAGCTGGCTGCCACCTTTGTTTGCCCACAGGATGGGGAGATGCCGCTTCATTTGTTTCAATAGAGCTGTGTTTTGTATGTTTGTGTTTGGCTGCCAACATAACTATGCATTAAGTTTCCAGATCCTTCCTGAACCTCATCCTTAGGGCAGTACAAACACTGACTGCTTTCACAAAAGTCGTCAACAGGGAGACTCTCTTGACTATCTACCATAGTGCATGGTGGGGCTTTCTTGCCACTTAGGAAAAAGGAAGGTGCTCCACTAGGAATGGGCAATGAAAACAGAGAGGACTCCACTGAAAGACTTCACTGGGGCTGCAAGGAGGAGGAGCAGGAGGAATGCTGTGACCCTTGGCTTTACGGCATGGTGTCAGACTCAAAAGTCACCTCCATGTCATATTGCTGCGACTGAGAGGCGGACTGAGCCATCCAGACCACAATCTCCTCTTTCTGCTCAATGATAATGTTGCTCCTTTCTGAAGCCAGGAAAGAGAGGTGAACGAGAACTCAATGGTCATTCTGGCTGAGCTCTAAAAATCCTGTGTGCAGATTGGAGAAAAATCCAGACGGTCCACCATCACTGCAGCACTCCACCAATCTGGCTTTTATGGCATAGTAGCCAGAAATAAGCCTCTCCTCAGTAAAAGATACATGAAAGACACCTAAAGGACTCTCAGACTGTGAGAAACAATATTATCTGGATGAAACCAAGATTGCTTTTTTTGGCATCAATTCTAAGCATTATGTATGAAGGAAACCAGGCCCTGCTCATCACTAGCGCAATACCATCCCTACAGTAAAGCATGGTGGGGGCAGCACCATGCTGTTGGGGTGTTGTTCAACAGCCGGCACAGGGTGACTGGTCAGTGTGGAGGGAAAGCTTAATGGAGCAAAGATGAGAGAGATGTTTTAAACAAAACCCTGATCCAGAGCGGACCCCAGGCTGGGCCGAAGGTTCACCTTCCAACAAGACAATGACCCTAAGCACACAGGAAACACATTACAGGAGTGGCTTAGGGCACCTCTGTGAATGTCCTTGAGTGGCCCAGCCACAGCCCAGACTTGAACCCAATTGGACATCTCTGGAGAGACCTGAAAATGGCTGCCCACCGACAATCCCCATCCAACCTGAGAGGATCTTCCGAGAAGAATGGCATAAAATCCCCAAATCCAGGTGTGCAAACCTTGTGGCATCATCTCAAGAAGACTGGAGGCTCTAATCACTGCCAAAGGGGCTTTAACTAAGTCCTGAGTAAAGGGTGTGAATACTTATGGCAGTGCAAGATTTTTATTTTCAATAAATTAGTAAACAGTTTGAACATTCTGTTCTCACTTTCTTACATTAATCTGGGGGAAACTGGAATTATTTTGATTTTAGCACAAGAAGCAAATATCAAAATGTGAAAGAAGTGCAAGGGTCTGAACACTTTCTGAATGCATTGCATACTGTGTATACAGCCTCATTATACAGTACACATAGTATCTACCACAGACCACCAGGGTATAAAAATTGTATCTAACACGAGCACCTGGGTATACAAATTGTATATACAACCGACCACCTGGTAATGAACAGTTTATGCACCACTGACCACCCAGATATATACAGAATGTATATGCCAAGACCACAAGGTTACACCCAGTATGTTACTGATCACCAGGATATACACAATGTATATATCATTGATCAAGAGTTTTATATTGAATCTACCACTGACCACCAAGATATTCAGTTTATTCCATAACCACCAGGTTACATGCATTGTACCTACCACTGACCACCAAGTTATACATACTGTATCCACCACTGACCACAAAGTTATACATACTTTATCCACCACTGACCACTAAGTTATACATTCTGTATCCACCACTGACAACCAAGTTATACATATTATATCCACCAACTACCCCAAGTTATAAATACTGTATCTACCCCCGATCCAAGTTATACATACTGTATCCACCACTGACCACCAAGTTATACATACTGTATCCACCACTGACCACCAACTTATACATACTGTATCCACCACTAACCACCAAGTTATACATACTGTATCCACCACTGACCACCAAGTTACACATACTGTATTTTCCACTGACCACCAAGTTATACATGCTGTATTTTCCACTGACCACTAAGTTATATATACTGTATATACCACTGATCACCAAGTTATACATACTGTATCCACCACTGACCACCAAGTTATACATATTGTATTTTCCACTGACCACTAAGTTATATATACTGTATCTACCACTGACCACCAAGTTATACATACTGTATCCACCGCTGACCACCAAGTTATACATACTGTATCCTCCACTGACCACCAAGTTATACATACTGTATCCACCACTGACCACCAAGTTATACATACTGTATCCACCACTGACCACCAAGTTATATATACGGTACCTACCACTGACCACCAATTTATATATACTGTATCCACCACTGACCACCAACTTATACATACTGTATCCACCACTGACCACCAAGTTATACATACTGTATCCACCACTGACCACCAAGTTACACATACTGTATTTTCCACTGACCACCAAGTTATACATACTGTATCCACCACTGACCACCAAGTTATACATACTGTATCCACCACTGACCACCAAGTTATACATATTATATCCACCACCTACCCCCAAGTTATAAATACTATATCTACCACTGACCAAGTTATACATACTGTATCCACCATTGACCACCAAGTTATATATACTGTACCTACCACTGACCACCAAGTTATATATACTGTATTCACAACTGACCACCAACTTATACATACTGTATCCACCACTGACCACCAAGTTATACATATTATATCCACCACCTACCCCCAAGTTATACATACTGTATACACCACTGACCACCAAGTTATACATACTGTATCCACCACTGACCACCACGTTATACATATATGCACTACTGACCCCCAAGTTATACATACTGTATCCACCACTGACCAAGTTATATATACTGTATCCACCACTGACCACCAAGTTATACATACTGTATTTACCACTGACTACCAAGTTATACATACTGTATTTACCACTGACCACTAAGTTATATATACTGTATCTACCACTGACCACCAAGTTGTACATACTGTATTCACCACTGACCACCAAGTTATACATACTGTATCCACCTCTGACCACCAAGTTATACATACTGTATCCAGCACTGACCACCAACTTATACATACTGTATCCACCACTGACCACCAAGTTATCCATATTGTATCCACCTCTGACCACCAAGTTATACATATTGTGTCTACCACTGACCACCAAGTTATATATACTGTATCCACCAATGACCACCAATGTATACATATTGTATCCACCACTGACCACCAACTTATACATACTGTATTTACCACTGAACACCAAGTTATACATACTGACCACTAAGTTATATGTACTGTATCTACCACTGACCGCCAAGTTATACATACTGTATTCACCACTGACCACCAAGTTATACATATTATATCCACCACTGACCCCCAAGTTATACATACTTTATCCACCACTGACCAAGTTATATATAAAGTATACACCACTGACCACCAAGTTACACATACTGTATTTACCACTGACCACCAAGTTATACATGGTGTAATTTCCACTGACCACTAAGTTATATATACTGTATATACCACTGATCACCAAGTTATACATACTGTATCCACCACTGACCACCAAGTTATACATACTGTATTTTCCACTGACCACTAAGTTATATATACTGTATCTACCGCTGACCACCAAGTTATACATACTGTATCCACCACTGACCACCAAGTTATACATACTGTATCTATCACTGACCACCAAGTTATACATACTGTATCTATCACTGACCACCAAGTTATACATATTGTATCCACCTCTGACCACCAAGTTATACATATTGTGTCTACCACTGACCACCAAGTTATACATATTGTATCCACCTTTGACCACCAAGTTATACATATTGTATCCACCTTTGACCACCAAGTTATACATATTGTGTCTACCACTGACCACCAAGTTATACATATATCCACCACTGACCACCAAGTTATGCATATTGTATCTGGCACTAACCACAAATTTATACAGTGTATCTACCCCTGACCCCCAAGTTATACATACTGTATCCACCACTGACCACCAAGTTATAAATACTGTATCCACCACTGACCACCAAGTTATACATACTGTATCTACCACTGACCACCAAGTTATACATACTGTATTTACCACTGACCACCAAGTTATACATACTGTATTTTCCACTGACCACTAAAATATATTTACTGTATCTACCACTGACCACCAAGTTATACATACTGTATCTATCACTGACCACCAAGTTATACATACTGTATCTATCACTGACCACCAAGTTATACATACTGTATCTATCACTGACCACCAAGTTATATATACTGTATCCACCACTGACCACAAACTTATACATACTGTATCCACCACTAACCACCAAGTTATACATATTGTATCCACTTCTGACCACCAAGTTATACACATTGTATCCACCTCTGACCACCAAGTTATACATATTGTGTCTACCACAATGCAGAGGCATAGTCGAGCGAAGTGCGAATGCACCGTCTTCCAGCTCACCTCGCCAGACGATGCCTCTGTCAGTGGTCCGTACGGGCGAAGACTACTGTATCCAGTGCGCCTGCGCGAGATTACGGCGCTTCTCTGCATTTACCTCAGTGGCAAGTGAAGTGAATAAATTAGCTAGGAGGCGGCGCTGGGCTCCGGAGCATTAATAGTGGTATAATTTAAGCAGAGTGTTGAGGTTCACTAGATGACGCCTGTGGGAATCTGTGGATGACACTTATGGGGATCTGTGGATGACACTGTTATGGAGGAACTGTGGATGACACTGTTATGGGGGATCTGTGGATAACACTGTTATGAAAGGGATCTGTGGAACACTTATGGGGCATCTGTGGATGATACTGTTATGGGGGATCTGTGGATGACACTGTTATGGTGGATCTGTGGATGACACTGTTATGGTGGATCTGTGGATGACACTGTTATGAAAGGGATCTGTGGAACACTTATGGGGCATCTGTGGATGACACTGTTATGGGGGATCTGGGGATGACACTGTTATGGGGATATGTGGATGACACTGTTATGGGGGATCTGTGGATGACACTGTTATGGGGGATCTGTGGATGACACTGTTATTGGGGATCTGTGGATGACACCACTGTTATGGGGAATCTGTAGATGACACGTATGGAGATCTGTGGATTACACTTATGGGGATCTGTGGATTACCCTGTTATGGAGGCGATCTGTGGATGGCACTGTTATGGGGGATCTGTGGATGACACTGTTATGGGAGAATCTGTGGATTACACTTATGGGGATCTGTGGATGACACTGTCATGGAAGGGATCTGTGGATAACACTGTTATGAAAGGGATCTGTGGATGACACTGTTATGGGGATTTGTGGAACACGTATGGGGCATCTGTGGATGACACTGTTATGGGGGATCTGTGGATGACACTGTTATGGGGGATCTGTGGATGACATTGTTATGTGGGATCTGTGGATGACACTGTTATTGGGGATCTGTGGATGACTCTGTTATGGGGGATCTGTGGATGACACTGTTATGGGGGATCTGTGGGTGTCACTGTTATGGAGGATCTGTGGATGACACTGTTATGGGGGATCTGTAGATGACACGTATGGGGATCTGTGGATTACACTTATGGGGATCTATGGATTACCCTGTTATGGAGGCGATCTGTGGATGGCACTGTTATGGGGGATCTGTGGATGACACTGTTATGGGAGAATCTGTGGATTACACTTATGGGGATCTGTGGATGACACTGTTATGGGGATCTGTGGAACACTTATGGGGCATCTGTGGATGACACTGTTATGGGGGATCTGTGAATAACACTTTTATGGGGGCATCTGTGGATGACACATATGGGGATCTGTGGATGACACTGTTATGGGGGATCTGTGGATGGCACTGTTATGGAGGGGATCTGTGTATGACACTGTTATGGGGTATCTGTGGATGACACTGTTATGGGGGATCTGTGGATGACACTGTTATGGGGGATCTGTGGATGACACAGTTATGGGGGATCTGTGGATGACACTGTTATGGTGGAATCTGTGGATTACACTTATGGGGATCTGTTGATGACACTGTTATGGAGCGGATCTGTGGATGACCCTGTTATGGAGGGGATCTGTGGATGACACTGTTATGGAGGGGATCTGTGGATGACACTGTTATGGGGGTCTGTGGATGACACTGTTATGGGTGGGGGATCTGTGGATGGCACTGTTATGGGGGATCTGTGGATGACACTGTTATGGGGGATCTGTGGATGACACTGTTATGGGGGATCTGTGGATGACACTGTTATGGGGGATCTGTGGATGACACTGTTATGGGGGATCTGTGGATGACACTGTTATGGGGGATCTGTGGATGACACTTATTGGCATCTGCGAATTGCATCAACAAAGCTAACTCCAGACTTTGATGCCTTAGCAAAAAAGGGAGACCAACAACACTGTTCCCGCTAAAATTGAAGGTAAGTTATACATACTATGTTATTAGAGAAATACATTGCATAAAAGTTTTGGACAATAACTCTTTTTATGCTTTTCTACCTTGAATTAAACTAAACCTGTAATGTTACGAAATTTCAATTTAATTTATATTAATTCACACAAACGCCCCATCCATCTACTCTTGGTCCGGCCCCCGGCTCCAATATATGAACCCATTGTGGCCCACGAGTCAAAAGGTTTGCCCACCTCTGGTATAGACACTGTACCTACCACTGACCACCAGGGTATAGACATTGTATCAAACACTGACCACCAGGATATAGACATTGTATCAAACACTGACCACCAGGATATAGACATTGTATCTACCACTGACCACCAGGATATAGACATTGTATCTACCACTGACCACCAGGATATAGACATTGTATCTACCACTGACCACTAAGGTATAGATAGTGTATCTACCACTGACCACTAAGGTATAGACATTGTATCTACCACTGACCACCAGGGTGTAGACATTGTATCAAACACTGATCACCAGGATATAGACATTGTATCTACCACTGACCACCAGGGTATAGACATTGTATCTGAGACTGACCACCAGGGTATAGACACTGTATCTTCCACTGACCACCAGGATATAGACAATGATTCTGGCACTGACCACCAAGGTATAGACACTGTATCTACCACTGACCACCATGGTCTAAACACTATATCTTCCACTGACCACTAGGGTATAGACATTGTATCTGGCACTGGCCACAAAGGTATAGACACTATATCCTCCACAGACCACCAGGATATAGACACTGTATTTACCACTGACCACCAGGTTATAGACACTGTATTTACCACTGACCACCAGGGTGCAGACATTGTATCTGAGACTGACCGCCAGGGCGCAGACATTGTATCTGAGACTGACCAGCAGCGTATGAGCACTGTATATATGTATATACCCCTGAGGTTACTGCAATATATATCATTAAATGTAGCATCAGCCGTGACAATGTGTGGTCAGTATAGGGCGGTATAGTAACATAAGTATGTGGATACGGAAATGCAGTCTCCGATCGGTGCTCATTATTTTCTAGACTTTTCTGGACGTCTCATTAGCAGGGAGACCACCGTCTTTCATTAACCCTTTGCGGTGGCAGCTAGCGGTCAGCCGGGCGCCTTTCCCTCCTACTGCTCCGAACCTTAAATTTTCGGCGACAGTGGGAGAACGCAATCTAATATCGGTATTAGAGAAATATGGCGCATCTGTTAGGTACAAAATTAGCTCCTCACACCTCTGACACCCAAGATGTCTTCCCTTAGAATCCGGCTACTCTCCATCACTTCCCGATACAATGCTGCAATTACCGCGCTTGTGGTGCGCCAGCTCCGCACCGCTTCCTTTATATGTTTATATATTTCTCCTTCATTAGTGCTGTCTGAAGGGTGATTAGATCCTTCAAACATTTTACAGAGGTTAAACGTTGATTAAGATTTAATTATTACTGTAAATAGCTTTCTATGACATATGGTGCAAAGCCTGACATATGTGCATTTGAATAAATGAAGTGTTGTTTCCCATAATGCTCTGGTGGCTGTTTAACAGCTTTGCTGAAGGGTTATGTCGCACCTCATGTACGACTCGCTTTTATGTTATATTTTGTTGGGTTTTGCAGCTCAGAAATCAAGAACATTTTTTTTTTTTGCTTTTTAATTTTTTTTTTTTTTTTTTTCTGTTTCGTGTTTTCTTTTTTACTTTTTTTCCTCAAACATTGAATATTTTAAATGCCTAAATTGTTTGCTGCAATTTTAGACTAATTTGTGTAACTCGGTTAAACATCTTTAAGGAGGCCTCATTCATCGTTTGGGTGATTGACGCTATTAGGGGCGGACGCGGAGGTTTTAGATTGTTTTTTTTATTGTTCGCTTGCTTATTTGTATTTGTGGAAGTTTACTGTGGGCTGGTGAAGCTTTTTATCACAGCTAATGAGTAGCAGCATGGAATTAAAGGGGAGTTCTGAATTAAAGGGGGTCTCCACTCTGAACAATCTAGCAATAAGATGATCACAGAGTGTTCCGTCACTGAGGATCATCTACAGCGGCCACAGGGGAAATAACACATTCACCGCAGGCATTCTGGGTAATGAAGGACAGGACAGGTCCTCCAGAGCAAGAGAGATGAGGGTGCCAAACAGACCCCTCTCTATTAGTAACTGGACATCCCCTTTAATGGGGGGGGGCAATGTTCAGGACTGTCTATTAGCCAGATAAGTGCACCTCCCACTCAGAATGACCTAGAACAGGGATGCTCAACCAGCGGCCCTCCAGCTGTGGTAAAACTACAACTCCCAGCATGCCTGAGCAGCCTACAGATATTAGGGCATGCTGGGATTTGTAGTTTTGCAATAGCTGGGGGGCCGCAGGTTGAGCATCCCTGACCTAGAACATCCATTGCACTTTGTATCTCCTGTGGTGGCGCTGCTGTGTTATTGCTGCTCACCTCCGGTGGGAATTCCATCAGGCTGTTCCGGCAGACAATACCGAGAATCGGCCAAACACAAACCTCAGCAATCAGCGGTTTGTGTCCGGCCGAACCTTCGCATTGTCTGCCGGAAAGCGGCCAAATCTCCGCCGGAACCCAGTATACTTAATGCGGACATTCCGTCTGCAACGGCAGAGCTGGATGCGGTGAATTCCGGCAGTATGTAACTCAGGATCAGTACAGGATAAATAATGAAATGTATGTACACAGTGACTGCACCAGCAGAATAGTGAGTGCAGCTCTGGAGTATAATACAGAATGTAACTCAGGATCAGTACAGGATAAGTAATGTATGTACACAGTGACTGCACCAGCAGAATAGTGAGTGCAGCTCTGGAGTATAATACAGGATGTAACTCAGGATCAGTGCAGGATAAGTAATGTATGTACACAGTGACTGCACCAGCAGAATAGCGAGTGCAGCTCTGGAGTATAAAACAGGATATAACTCAGGATCAGTACAGGATAAGGAATGTATGTACACAGTGACTGCACCAGCAGAATAGTGAGTGCAGCTCTGGAGTATAATACAGGATGTAACTCAGGATCAGTACAGGATAAGTAATGGATGTACACAGTGACTGCACCAGCAGAATAGTGAGTGCAGCTCTGGAGTATAATACAGGATGTAACTCAGGATCAGTACAGGGTAAGTAATGTATGTGCACAGTGGCTGCACCAGCAGAATAGTGAGTGCAGCTCTGGAGTATAATACAGAATGTAACTCAGGATCAGTACAGGATAAGTAATGTATGTACACAGTGGCTGCACCAGCAGAATAGTGAGTGCAGCTCTGGAGTATAAAACAGGATGTAACTCAGGATCAGTACAGGATAAGTAATGTAATGTATGTACACAGTGACTGCACCAGCAGAATAGTGAGTGCAGCTCTGGAGTATAATACAGGATGTAACTCAGGATCAGTACAGGTAAGTAATGTATGTACACAGTGACTGCACCAGCAGAATAGTGAGTGCAGCTCTGGAGTATAATACAGGATGTAACTCAGGATCAGTACAGGATAAGTAATGTATGTACACAGTGACTGCACCAGCAGAATAGTGAGTGCAGCTCTGGAGTATAAAACAGGATGTAACTCAGGATCAGTACAGGATAAGTAATGTAATGTATGTACACAGTGACTCCACCAGCAGAATAGTGAGTGCAGCTCTGGAGTATAAAACAGGATATAACTCAGGATCAGTACAGGATAAGTAATTTATGTACACAGTGACTGCACCAGCAGAATAGTGAGTGCAGCTCTGGAGTATAATACAGGATGTAACTCAGGATCAGAATAAGTAATGAAATGTATGTACACTGTGACTGCACCAGCAGAATAGTGAGTGCAGCTCTGGAGTATAATACAGATGTAACTCAGGATCAGTACAGGATAAGTAATGTATGTACACCGTGACTCAACCAGCAGAATAGTGAGTGCAGCTGTGGAGTATAATACAGGATGTAACTCAGGATCAGTACAGGATAAGTAATGTATGTACACAGTGACTGCACCAGCAGAATAGTGAGTGCAGCTCTGGAGTATAATGCAGGATGTAACTCAGGATAAGTACAGGATAAGTAATGTATGTACACAGTGACTGCACCAGCAGAATAGTGAGTGCAGCTCTGGAGTATAATACAGGATGTAACTGAGGATCAGTACGGGATTAGTAATGTAATATGGTTTATATCTACATGTAAATATAAATTTGTGTTCCTAGTTGAATGTATGCCCTGCAGTAATGGATCGGGGTGTAGTATGTTGGAGCCAACACCGATAAGTGATAATGAAGTATCCTAAGTGTTGCATGATCCTCTTGGCTGATGCACCTGACGTGCGGTGTATTTATGAGGAGCTGATGCCGGAGCCATATGTTTACATATACGGTTCACTAGCAGATCTGGTAACTTCCTACACTCTCTCCTGCATTATGGCGATGTATCGTGATTATAATTAACTGTAACACATTACGGAATCCTCTATCAAAACATTTCAAAATAATAATTTCTGAAGTACAGTAAATAATGAAAGTCTTCAAGACTTGAGGGTCTCTACCAGTAATACAGGCTGCGCGCTCCCTCCGATACATACCTGTCCTTTTCTGTAGGATGAGCCTCATACGTCCTGTGCAAGACCAGACGGATGAACTGTTTTGTTGGGTATTCATCACATACACATTGTGTCTGATATTGCACCTCAGCTTCAAAACACGGATACCGGCCGTGTCCATTCTGCATTTTGCGGAACGGAACGACACGGTGTGCTGTCTGCATCTTTTCCGCCCCCATTGAAGTACGTGGGCTGGCAAAAAATGCGGATTAGATGCGTAGAGGCTTCTTTATAAGGGGGCACGTCCTTTCCATTGCAGCTCTCTCTCCTCATCACAGCTCATGGGGGGGTGTATTTACCAGGGGGCATGTCCTTTCTACTGCAGCTTTCCCCTTGTAACTGACGCTTCTTCTAATAGTAGATCAAGCTAGTGACAGTTGAAGGACGGAACTGAGCATGAGCGTAATAAGGAAAAGAACAAACCGCAGATACATTAGATTGAATAACTCAGTGGCTATACTACATTTCTAATTGCATGCAGTTACAGATCCAGGTACTAGTTTGAAAAATGTAGAATTTTTTTCGCGGAGCAACCCTCCCGGCACATAGTTGTCCAAACCAAGTCAGACTGGCAAACCAATAACTCAAATTTTGTAAAATTCGTTTTTATTCATTTTTTGCAATGATTGTGTCGCTTCACAAATTTCTCTACCTTTTGTTTTTGTTTTAAAATTTTTTGTAAATCAGTTAATTCTGTATTTTAAACAAAAAACATAAAAATGTATCCTTAAATTCTAATATTTCCATAGTTTTCATCCAGATGAGGAGAACGGACAGACTGGTGATTGATCTACTCCTGTATTGTTTCTTCTTTAACAGATTGAGACCTCACGACTGGAGCCAGAGATTGCGATGAACACCACCTCTCGGACGGTGGTCTACAACAAAGGATTGTAAGCCAAATTCGGTCACCTCAGCTCCGAGCGATGAAGAAAAGTCTCCCTGCTCCCCCCCGCCCCCTTCCCTGTCACTTACCACAGAGCAAGGAACAGACGAACACCTGAACTCTCCCTCATTCCCGACAGCTGGGGAAAATTAACACATTTGCAGAACTATCAACTCTCCGAGGTAGAAGAGTTACTGGATTCATGTCTTACCGTTGCTAAGGGGGACAAGAAATAGCACAATAATGTGGTACCAATAGTTTTTTTTAAAAGCCATTCGATTACAAAAAAAATATATATATAAAAGAAAAAAAAATTCATAAGATCACAATCACTGCATGAAAAGAGAATGATTCATCCAATTAGCCTGCGTAACGTCACCCAGATCATTAACACACGTCACCTCTAGAAGATGAATCTTGATGATGCCGCTAGACCAAGTTCGATAGCCAACGCTAAGCCTGACTATACAACACAGAAATTAAAAGGAAAAAACTGTAGTTCCACATCCAGCACCAGCGTGACGTTACACCATAGACTTTGACACTTATGTAGGACGTCTCATATGCCTTAGTTGCCGAGTTCCGCGTGGCTCATACTAACGGTATGCGAAGCGTATTCCATAGAACTTAGGTTTAGATACATTGTGAGTTATAACTTGAGTTCATAGCTGAAACTTACAGCTTAGTATTTTCAGTAGGTGACTACTGGTTTCCGTGGTGCCATTAGGTATGTCGACAATCTGGGCAGGACCAATTAATACAAAGTCTAAAGCCGTTCATACACATTTGGTTTGGTGGACGTTGGCCGAGCCCAACAATTTTGGCAAAACCAGACAACTATTGTTGTGTCCAGGTTCTCCCCCAATTGGACAAATCAAAGAAAGACGTTGATCATTTAGATGGAGCAATCATCGGTACGGCACTTGACCAGCCAATTTGTAGTGCAGTCGTTCTGGTATACAGTTTAGAAGATGCCTTTTCCTTGTTTGTTGACTGATCACTGGACATGGTTTTCGAAAGCCTAATCGATTGCCTGATCGTCAAGCCGTGTAAAAAGTCCTTAAGTTTTTGTGGGAGATAAGCCATTGCCAAAGAAGTTTAGCGATGGCTTATTCCCATCGAAAACACATGCACCCTCGGCCAAGCCTAGTTCGCATGTGTACGGGGGAGAGGAGGAAATGCTATTGGCTGGGGTCTGGGCACCTTAAAACAGCCACACAGGATCCAGTTAATTTTAGTGTTAATCTTACATGCATGACCACCTCGGATTATCAGTAGATGTCACCAGAATCAGCAGATAAATATCCCATGTCTATGGCCAGCTTTGCAATAGAATAAAATCTATTGGACATACTGATCTATCACTAACAGAGACAGCAGAAGAGTGAAGGGGGAGGTCCGCAGGCATGGAAACCAGTTATGGGATTCTTTCTAGATCTACAGGAGGCCATATGAGGAGGCCAGTGTAACATCGAATGATCATTTAGCTGGGCAATGTCTGAAAACAATTCAACCATGTTTAGAACAACTCCAATGGCCAGTATGGTCCCTAAGGAAGTAAACCAGAAGGAATCTATACTGAACCGCATGGCAGATATGTCCTATATTATTAGATATTGTCTGGAGAGCGAGTTGTAGTGCTATAGGTAGAAGAACATTGGATATAGAGTCATAACAGGCGAATGGTGGACCTCTTCTGCTGTAGATGTAACAGTGTCGTCTCCTCATTGCTAGCTTTAGTTGAAAATGCAGGAAAATGGAAGTTAAGCTCCATTTATTAACTTTTTTCTTTTTTTTCTGTCTGCTACACATATCTCACCTTTATTAATATACCTCAATATACTAGATCTCATAAGCTGGAGGTCATCTTACTTAATCAGGTTTGATTGTTATGTGTCTAACCATCTCTCACTTGGTGACATCTTACTTGACTTGATTCTACCAGGCTGGATTACTGGAGACCTCACTTGGGCAAATCTAATTATATTTCACTAAAAAGATCTCTTCACATCCAGATGGTCATTGTTTCTTCAGATTACATTGGATGAGATCTCTTCATATCTAGATGGTCATTGTTTCTTCAGATTACATTGGATGAGATCTCTTCACATCTAGATGGTCATTGTTTCTTCATATTCCACTGGACAAGATCTCTTCATATCTAGATGGTCATTGTTTATTCAGGTTACAATGGAAGAGATCTCTTCACATCTAGATGGTCATTGTTTCTTCAGATTACATTGGATGAGATCTCTTCACATATAGATGGTCATTGTTTCTTCATATTCCACTGGACAAGATCTCTTCATATCTAGATGGTCATTGTTTCTTCAGATTACATTGGATGAGATCTCTTCATATCTAGATGGTCATTGTTTATTCAGGTTACAATGGAAGAGATCTCTTCACATCTAGATGGTCACTGTTTCTTCAGATTACATTGGATGAGATCTCTTCACATCTAGATGGTCATTGTTTCTTCAGATTACATTGGATGAGATCTCTTCACATCTAGATGGTCATTGTTTCTTCAGATTACATTGGATGAGATCTCTTCACATCTAGATGGTCATTGTTTCTTCATATTCCACTGGACAAGATCTCTTCATATCTAGATGGTCATTGTTTCTTCAGATTACATTGGATGAGATCTCTTCACATCTAGATGGTTATTGTTTCTTCATATTCCACTGGACAAGATCTCTTCATATCTAGATGGTCATTGTTTATTCAGGTTACAATGGAAGAGATCTCTTCACATCTAGATGGTCATTGTTTCTTCAGATTACATTGGATGAGATCTCTTCACATATAGATGGTCATTGTTTCTTCATATTCCACTGGACAAGATCTCTTCATATCTAGATGGTCATTGTTTCTTCAGATTACATTGGATGAGATCTCTTCATATCTAGATGGTCATTGTTTATTCAGGTTACAATGGAAGAGATCTCTTCACATCTAGATGGTCACTGTTTCTTCAGATTACATTGGATGAGATCTCTTCACATCTAGATGGTTATTGTTTCTTCAGATTACATTGGATGAGATCTCTTCACATCTAGATGGTCATTGTTTCTTCAGATTACATTGGATGAGATCTCTTCACATCTAGATGGTCATTGTTTCTTCATATTCCACTGGACAAGATCTCTTTACATTTAGATGGTCAATGTTTATTCATATTACCCTGTAAGAGATGTCTTCATATTAGATGGTCAAAGGTTTCTCATACTACACTGGATGACAGGCTAGACCAGGGATGGGCAAATTTTGCCCTCAAGCTGTTGCAAAACTACAACTCCCAGCATGCAAAGACTGCTTACAGCTATCAGCCTACAGCAGGGCATGGTAGGAATTGTAGTTTTACAACAGCTGGAGGGCCAAGTTTGCCCATCTCTGGTCTAGATCATCAGTTTCTTCATATTGCACTGGACAAGATCTCTTCACATCTACATTGGCAGTGTTTCTTCATATTACAGAGGAATAGATCTATTCACATCTAGATGGTCAGTGTTTCTTCATATTGCACTGGACAAGATCTCTTCACATCTATATGGTCAGTGTTTCTTTATATTACAGAGGAAGAGATCTATTCACATCTAGATGGTCAGTGTTTCTTCATATTGCACTGGACAAGATCTCTTCACATCTATATGGTCAGTGTTTCTTTATATTACAGAGGAAGAGATCTATTCACATCTAGATGGTCAGTGTTTCTTTATATTACACTGGGCAAGATCTCGATGGCCAATGGTTCCTCATACTACTTGGAGACCTCCTCACATATCATATCTTCTTTCATATTCTCAGTGGATTTCATTTACATCGTGTTGGCTTCCACTCTATCACTTTGAATAGATACCTGTTTGATAAATGCTGATCTCAAGGGACCTATTTTATGGCTTTGGCTTTAGGAGAAGTAGCAAAGCTAAAACTTAATATAAACTAAACAGTAATATAAGTAGATGGCTATTACACATAATCCTCTTACTCAACTTTTAGTGTTGCTTTTTTTCCCTATGTTCTGAAGAAAATCTTTTGTGCGGTGTGTATGCACTAACCACATTTTCTTGTGCAGTCATTGGTCATCCACCAGTCATAAGTAGGATTGAGAACAACTTTTGAAGAAAGTTAAGTGCTGTATTTCTCATGTTTCACTGACTGAATGATTGAATTCCAGTGACATTCTGTTTTGTGTTGATTTTATCAAGTCACAGATGATGTGACGATGAGAGGAGGCTTGATTTTTAACTGTCTTACAAATTAATTATGATAATTGAGAAATAGCGCTTGGTGGGTAAACTGTGAATGCAATGGTTATAGAGATGCAAGATACATTGCTAATTTATCTAGATCAAAGTGAGGAAAGACAATCCTCTATATGGGAACATTTAAGGTATTAGAGACTGGATGTTCTACTAATGTTCTGCCTCCCCTACCCATAAAAGTCGGACAGTAAGGAGGAATTTGTGTTGGTTATTTTTAAAGTGGGGTAGTTGGTCAACTGAGAAACAATGCCCGTTGGTGGCAGGTCCACAAACCTTGGTACATTTTCCCAGTTATCTGTCAACGTTGACAGGGCATAACACCATAGCATGAATTAAGCTCCAACCATTTTCTGAAATTTCATTTTGCCACAGTGTGGTTTTAGTATTGCCATGTTCTGTCCTGTTGTGTTCATGGATGTCATCCAAAAGCTTAAAAGTGTCTACGAATGCTACATTTTATTTCATTAATGGACCAGGATCATAAGACAGTGAGAAGACTATGAAATTGGGTTATGTTCGAAGGTCTCTACCAGAGTTGTAGAGCCAGAAGTGTTTTAATGTAGGAAACGTAATTGGTTCCCAAAAGATATAAGCAATGACAGCTTTGTGCACATTCCATTAATTGCTAATTAATTATTCTGCCCTGTTTAATGAGGCAGGAGAGTCTGAAAACAAGAGCTCTCCACCCCACCACACCACACCACCACTTATTGTAGGACAGGGAATTGAGTGTAGCTGGTAATGACATTACACCCATGCTATATAATTAGAGAACAGACCAATGAACCACAAGTAATTGATTCTTAGTACATTAATTAATGGAAAAAAATGAAGAAGAGGGCAAGTGATATGTGATAATGATAGTACAAGGTCATATTACATCATACAGCAGGGCAGCCCTCATCCTCTGGGAGCTTAGAGGGATCTGTAGTACAATGGGTGGTTTTATTCTAATGTTCTGCCCGACATGTCAGCCTTCCCAATTTTTTGATAACGCCACCTAAAACTGGCCAAACCCATTTGGATAAAATGCTAGTGCTCCCACATCACCTGGGATCTCACGCTATCTTTCCATTGTCCTCCAGTTTGGTCCAAGCTGTAGAACGATGTCCAATGACTTCTCCACTGCTGGCAGAGAAATGACTGTACTTGTTTGTCCTCCAGTTTGGTCCAAGCTGTAGAACGATGTCCAATGACTTCTCCACTGCCTGTAAAGAAATGACTGTACTTGTTTGGATTTTGGCCTTTCCAGTACCTTTATTTAGCACATGTTCCATTACGTTTATGCATAGTTATTCCCAATCTCCACCTTGGAGCAAATTTTTCCAAACTTTGAGATTGTAGATGTCTCCACTTGACCTCTAAACCCAGTAATTACTATATTACAACGGATAGTGTGCTCTGCTGCTCTGCAGAAGATCTTGTCCAATCTTCACTGTTTGTTACACCACAATGAATGTCGTATTTTTATAATCTTCTAGAATTTTAGCCAAAATCACCTGTCAAGGATTTAGATGAGGTGCTGAAAGAATTATCACCAAACCCACTGAGTCCAGTCTGACCAGCTGACGACCCAATGTGTACGAGGGCCTCCTAACTATCTCCTGATGGCAGGGGAGAGAAGGATTGAGCCGTTGGATATGCCCTACCTTTGTGTTCTCAGGAAAATAAGACATTTCTGAAGGCAATCTGTCAACAGCTTACTCCATCTCCTTAGAGAGCTTGGTACACTAAGCCATTCATGTATGTATATGGGAGATTGGGAGAGATAGCTTACCAGCTATAAAATGTATGGCCAATGCTGGACTGACCCTAAGTACACTTACAGCACCTGGCCACCTCCATTGACGTCATGCTATAACCATTGGTGAATGAAGCCATGTTCAATGACATGTTTAGATTGTCCTGACTCTTTTCTACTGCCAATACATGATGATAGGTTTCATGTCACCTTTCTTACTGTGGTACTCTACAAAACGTTTTAGTTTTTTTAAAAACAAGGATATTTGTTTGATGTTCCATTAAGGGGTCATTAAAGGGGTTGTCTCATCCTAGATATTGGTGGCATATCACTAGAATATGCCATCAAAGTCCGATAAGTGCGGGTCCTACTTCTGAGACCTGTATCTGTATCTCCAGAACGGGACCCCCAAAGTGTGCATAAAGCAGCCGCCCTCCACTTCCGAAAACAGCCGAGCATGCTTGCGCAGCTATTTTAGAAACTCAAAGAAATAAATAGAGACTGACCGCACATGCACAGTGCGTTCTCCTTCACTTTCGGGCACCCGTTCTGGATATGGGTGTGGGTTTCACAGGTGATATGTCGTCAAAGTCTGATAGGAAACATCCCCTTTAAGTAGTCCCTTAAAGTACCAAGCCAAGAATAGTGAGGCTCCATTATACATGGGGTGAAGTTTTAGTATGTCAGTGTCACATCATAGACTATAGATGCCCATACACCTTCACTTACTACCAGTCAACAGTCTCTCCTGACTCTCAACCTTGCTTAGTGTGCATGTGTTTTCAGTGGGGAAAGAGTAGAAAGCCAATGTCAAACACATCTAGTGGTAGCTAATTTCCCAGGAGAACAAAAGGATTGGGCGTTGAAAGCCAACGCACCTAATCCTTCTGTCCCTTGCCATCATCTGTCTGGGAAGAGTTGGGAGCTCCCCAAGCTGTAGGACGACGTCCAATGACTTCTCCACTGCCGGTAAAGAAATGACTGTACTTGTTTGTCCTCCAGTTTGGTCCAAGCTGTAGAACAATGTCCAATGACTTCTCCACTGCCGGTAAAGAAATGACTATACTTGTTTGGCTTTAGGCCTTTCCAGTACCTTTATTTAGCACATGTTCCATCACGTTTATGCATAGTTATTCCCAATCTCCACCTTGGAGCAAATTTTTCCAAACTTTGAGATTGTAGATGTCTCCACTTGACCACTAAACCTAATAATTGCTATATTACAGTGGGTAGTGTGCTCTGTTGCTCTGCAGAACATCTTGTCAAATCTTTACTGTTTGTTACACCACAATGAATGTCATATTTTTATAATCTTTTAGAATTGTAGCCCAAATCCCTGTTAAGGATTTGTTTGTCGGCTGACAGTAGTCTCAGGATGGTGCTACACAACGATCTTGAGTACGAATTATGTCACACGACCAGATATCGCTGTGTAGCGCTCAGCACGGCTGGGGTTTTTGTTATTCTGGGGTCGTGGTCGCAGTAACTTGTGAGGCACACTGCGACCAAATTCAGTTCAATGTCTTGATGTCACGGCCAAGATTGCTGTGTTAGACCAAGCGTAATGTGTGCGTGGGACATGACAGAGATCATCAAGGAGAATGGACGAATTTGACCTGGAATATTTCAGCGTCTTCTCTGGTACTTATAGAGGTGATTTTATGGGGACACCCAGTGCGCTAATATTAAGGTCCTGGGGGCAGGTTTAGCATAAAGCCACCATTGATAAGTCATTGGTGGCAATTTATAAACCATTAACACATTAGAACAGATTCTATAAAAGTAAAATTAGCAAGAAAAAAAATAAACATTTATTGGTGTTTTATTTTAGACAGTACTTGCAGCTCCTCATCCAGCCATTACTTACGGCAAAACATCTGATCTCATATAGGAGCAGGTGGAACACCCTTATGGAATAACCCAAAAACATTGTGCTTGGTGTCCTCACTCCATTATATATTGCACCATAACAGGCCTCTCAACCTCTGTATGGACCATCTGCCTCTATATGGGCTGTATAGATAGGGTTTACAGTAATCACCTGGAGGCGGCCATTTTGTTGACTGTATCAATGATCTACTACTTGTCAGTTTTCCAGTAAGTTAGGTCTAACCCACCCTAATTACACATAACACTGTAGAAGAAAGTTTGTAATGGATTCACAGTTCTGAAGTTGCTCGGATCGGCTTATCAGGAACCAGTAATGTGACGCTTCCAGGCTGGGCTACGGACAGGCCATCATTTCCTCTGTGGACAGAACTGTTCCTTTCTCTGGCACATGCGCAAATTCCTGAATCCACCTCGCTTGCACATTACCCAGAGTGGAGAATAGTTCTGGTCCCATCCACAGCAGAAGTGACATTGACAAAATCAGGGTTTTATAAGAGGAGCGTCACGTGACTGGTTCTCAAGCAGCCGATGCCGCAACAACTAGACGGTAAGTGTATTAGAAACTTTAATCTACAGGCGAGTTATGTGTAGGTAGGGTGGGTTTGTGGGACCCGCTAGGCCCTGGAATACCCCTTTAAATGATTAAATTATGGCAACCTGCCACAACTAGGTGGGGGTAATTCAGGTGTCAACAGCAGCACGCAAGGAGCTCCCCCTAGTGGTTGCATGTGAGAACCAGAATGGTATTATTTGCCTCTATGTCTGTGGAGGGGATTTGAAGCTCTATTAGAGACATGGAGCTCCGACCAATATAAAGATATGAGATGATTCAGTGATGTCGCTGGTTTCAAGGAAGTTTCTAAAAGTGTCTCTCACCCGTTTATTATATTTTCAGTATGAATATGGAATGGCAGCCATCCATGTGTTTAGTCAGTTTAATGCCAAAATCTAGAAAATCGAACTAATCATTGTGCCAAAAATGTAGCGTTAGCCTTGGACTATAGTGAGATATATAAGAGGTAAGAGATTTGTATCATAAAGGTATATTACAGAACATATAGATATCTGCTATTTCAGAGAAAGGACTATGAGGGAGCCATTACAATGTCGCGCTGTCTCGGAAACGCCAGCGGGCCGTGGGCATCTGCACACACCTTATAATCTAGTTGTGTGGCAGGCAAAATGTTATGTCTTCCAACTGACAAGCACATATACCTCTCAGATGTAAAGCAACTTTTTATCTTTCACAAATGTAACACTGAAATATATAGAATAAAAGAACATGCATTAACTTGATGTGGCCCCTCTGCATTTTCATACCTTATTATACAGTGAAATGTGTGCAGTGTCTCTTCCGGACACCCCCTCGGTCTACAGAGACTATTTCTGTATTTTTCCCCTTGTTTCTTTCCTGAATTTTTTGCTATTCTCTGTAGTTTCGGAGTGAAAGCTCGATGACAAGTGTGTGCAGCACAGAGAGGCAGCCTCCTATACAGCTGATGGCGCTTCTAGTGAATCCGACAGTACATATAGCTGCATACACTCGTATGGCGGTCACCTCAAGAGAGAAGACTAGCGGCTTCAAGCGATCCTGGACTAGGACATCTGGCTGAAGACTTTAGGAATCAGAGAGCCTCACACCCATAAAGCGTTTCTACCAAGTACTAGAAGAGCGTTCAGACTACAACAGGCCAGACTACGGGAGCGTAGTCAGAAACCTAGCCATCCAAAACAGAACAATAGATAAAACAGATGAACTGTCCAAGGGGCGAGGCAGGAACAAGGCCGAGAGCAGGGTCAACCAGGAGTTAAATCAGGAACACCAGCGTATGGATTGAAGACTGGAATAATGACCGGACTAAACCTGAATGAAGGGTTATGAGGTCTGCACACCTTTTTGGTGGGGTGGGGACTCACAGAGGATCAAGTCACAATTTCAACTGGAAATCTATGGCCCACCACACGTGGTATTATTTCAAGGTTATCGTTTTAATTCATATATTTTATCTTTTACAAAACTTTGTGTTAATCGACATCCAGTATTTCATATAACGCATAACATAGGGTGGTGTACAGAAGTCCTGACGTTTCGGTCAATTGTGACCTTTATCAAGGGATCTGCGGCCCGTGCATCTGTGTACAGGACTGGATGTGATGAAATAATACCACGTGAGGACTAAACCTGAAGACATGGCAGGGCAATTTAAAGGTCTGACGTCATGATCGGGCACCAGTTGCAGTGGATTCCAAGCAGCAGAGCAACGGCCCAAACCAGCAGGGCCACCATGAAGACTGGAAGCAGTGGAGTAGCATGCTGCTCGAACTGGGTGAGATAAGGATCATGTAGGCTACATCACACTACAGGCTATTTATCAACCATTTGTGCATCAATTTTCTGGCCGTTATGCATCAGTTTTTAACGACCGTTAAAAACTATTAAAAACTGATGAATTTCATTGGCTTTCTTTCTTTTTTTTTTTATCCCAACCCCTGCAGTACCCTCACTATACATAATGTCACCCATAGTGCCTCCTAGTGTAAAGGATGACCCCAATTGTGCCCCCTCCCAGTATAAGTAATGTCCCACCTGTGCCCTCAGTATATGCAATTTACCCCATTGGGCCCTCAGTAATTAGTGTCACACCCCCCCAACCCCCGGTTGTGCTGACCATTAAAAATATATGTATATACTCACCTAATCCACTTGCATGCGCTGGAGCACTCTTTCCTCACTGGGGGCTGTAGGACCTGAACTCCCAGAGTGTTGACCTCACAAAGAATGATGTCACATCACACCGGGAGCATCGGGTCCTAACACGTGCAGTGAGGAGCCTGAGTTCCCACACATTCAAGTGGATGAGGTGAGTATTGTTTTTTAACCCCTAAATGTGCATTCTTGTCTAAACGGTGGTTAAAAACTGTCCCATAGATTTACGTGGAGTCCATCTGGCCGTGAAAACGGCCAACAACAGGACATGTCCGGACTGGCCGTAAATTGCCCCATAGACTTCAAATAGTTCAAGTGACGACTGTTACTTAAAGGGGTTGTCCCGGCTTTTAGTATTGATGACCTATCCCATCAATATCAGATCGGCGGGGGTCTGACACCTGGCACCCCCGCCGATCAGCTGTATGAGGAGATGGCGCGCACAGTGTGCATGTGCTGTCTCCCGTCTCTCCTCCTGCTCTGCTGCTGCGGTCTATGGCAAAGTATCTGATCTGATATCTGATAGGTCATCAATATTAAAAGCCCGGAGAACCCCTTTAAATGGCCGTCACATGGCGTTTGTTTGAATGTAGCCTTAGTAAATATGTTGTCAAGAATATTTACAATGGGAGACTCATTTTTTTGTTTCTTTCAACTTATATTAAAGGCACATTCTGGTTATCCCCTCTCCATAGCTATTAGATGAGTGGGGGTACGGGGTCCCTGTTCCTATGATAAGTGGGAGAACCAGCAGTATAAGACCCCCACAATCTAATATGCCTACCCCACCCCCTCTGCTGGGTGGCACATATGCAGCATGATTTGTGAGCTCACACGACCCTTCAGGAACATGTCACACACATTTATTTCCATCAGTGATTGGATGCACTGAATACTACCATTAGCCGCGTTGCTTCTCCTCGGCTTTCAGCTTATCGGAGGTTGGATTCAGTTTTGCACATTTTTTTCCCAACACATTAATTAGCTGAGGTAACAAGTAGCCGGCGTTAATTAATTAAAATATGAAAATAAAATATTTATTTTCACAACTGCACAGATTTCCTATTTTATAGAACATGGAGACAAAATGTGAGCAGTCTACAGATCAGGAGCCGTCCCAGCCATATAGTGTTTATTAATCTGGTGTTAGGCTCTATCTGAGAAAATGTCCTCCAGGTATGGATCTAAAATTGTGGACTACAATACTTTGGGGCAAGGGCCCTAGGCCTGGGTAGTTCTTACCCTCAGGCTACGAGGTCTTCAGGGCAAGGTAAGGGGAGTCTATAAAATGGAGAAGGTGGTTGTCACCAAATATCTTGATCCACAGTTAATTCTCTAAACTGTAATCAAGCTGGTGTGAACTTTCAGAAAGATGTCTAGATTGCAGCCCTCAGAATAGTTACGGATTAGCAGCAGTAGTGCTGATGCAGCATTAGTATGGTAAGAAACAGAGCCGAGGATCCTAACCAGAAGAGTGGTCAAAATGCATGAGATTGGAGCGTAGACAGAAGCAAGACAAGGTTCAGATCCAAGAGTGGAACTCCAGTCAAAAGGCAGATACTTTAAAGTACTAGGAAGGTCAAGGTCATGAATGGGGTCAAGTTCAGGAGTCAAATGCTACAGTGAAAGCACCTGAGTATGGCCGGGATAGGATGAGCTTTAATCATCTGGCAATGCATGCCCTTTATATAGACTGCCAGACCTGACAATGCTTAGCAAATGGAACAGCAAAGTTGTGGCCTGTGGTTGTCATTGACGTTAGCTTTTCTTAGTAGATCTGCTGACACTCGTGTCTATGGGTCTTGTAGACCTTCCTCATACATATGATATGGGTGGGTATGGTACTGTTAGATCCTTGTTTACTAGATAGTCCATAAGGGCTACAGTTATGGCACCACCACTTTTATCTGTCTCTGAATGATTCCTCGATCCAACTAGTTTTTTGTCCATCATTAAATGAGCCAGAACCTTTGGTTTTCTGCCCGGAAAGCCGTGGTAGGAAGTATCTGGCAGACATTCTCCTCAACTTCACCAAAAACCTTCTCTTTTTGCAAAGACAAACAATAGGTTGACGCGTTTCGAACTATATCATCCTTAAATGTAGTTTTATTAATGATCCTGTGTTACGTAACGCTTCAGTCTAAGGTTTGTGTCATTAGCGATGGTTCAGAACTGTATAGTAGGACGGCCATCAGTATGCTCGGTGTCTTTATATGTAGATTCCCGGCTGCTAGCTCATTCCTCCATGGATGTGCTGTACATGTATGGTCTGGTAGACCACAGCTGTGTTCTCTGGGTAGCAAAATGAAGTGTCTGGAGGGCAATCATTTCCCATTGGGAAATTGGTGGAGAATGATATCATTATCATTAGCTGGTCCTTCCACGTACGGCCTCAGTATTTCTCTCGTCCTACAGGGTTTATCATTTTCAGAACATCGCACATCAGTCCCGGAGCTTACAATTGAATCCAATGTTGCACACATTGCTGCCAATTTAATCAGGAGATAATTAATTTCCCAGCATGGTTTTGGAAGAGGGAAGACAACGAGAGCGTCCATGGAAAAGGCAGATATGTATGGGTGACTGTGCAATGTCTACACCAATAGCATCCTGATAGGAACCCACCTGAGCTGCTGCCCATAACCTGCGGGGCATGCTGAGACATGTAGTATCTCCGCCACTAATATCTATGGTGCTAGTCATAGATTACTCTCTTAGCTCTGAGGTTAAGTATGTAATCCCTCCTTTTACAAATATGACATATATTTTTATGTTTTTGCAGTGTGATAGGAAACCACGAGGAGAACATACAATCCTGTGCAGACCACATGGTTCCCTGCTTGGCCATGAAACCAGTGTTGTGCCAAACTTAAAGCAGCCACCATAATCATACAGGAACATTCGAGATGAATTTATAAATGGCTTTACATTGGATCTCTAGTCTACAAAAGTCGAAAACTTTTAACGAAGCTCCATTTTCCATGTTATAATTTCTTGAGCTTTTCTTCACAGATTTGCCACAATCCACACCAGAGGTTGCAGTCATCGATTTGCTTTTCTGCCACAGTTGTCCCAAATGTATTAATGACCTTGTCTCAGGATACGTACAAGCAGTGTATTGATATCATGACCAATGGAGCCTGCTGGGGAGAACCCCGACTACAGCCCCCCTACCCCTTCAACAACAGTATCCCACCTACCGACATGTCACACTCTCTGGAGTCCAGGAAGCTGAGATTTGGGGAGCTGACCCTGTGCCACTGGGGAAGCCTATAGTCACCGTTTGACTAATAGTAGACAAGTCTAAAATATAGATTTGTATATTTTTTTATAGACTATATTTTGGCATGAGTTTTGTCCATACTACAGTGCGAGCTCCTCATAGCTCAACTTCTAGGTCTGTAAAGTTGAGAAAGGAAGATATAGGCAGTAAATGGAAATGTTCCAGTGTTGTATGACCATACAAATCTTCCAGGTCTCAGAAGGGTTAACCGCGCTTGTTTTCAGCTCTGAACCCAGCGCTGCGCTGTTTGCTGTCAGCAGATCCACTAACACGTTTCAAACCTCGGGAGAGACAAAAAGGGATTATCACTTGTAAGTCCTCACCTGTAGAGAGTCATCGTCTGCGGCCTCTGAGCACGGACAGGGGAGAGGAGCGGCTCAGAGATCAAATTACTTAGCATCTCTGCCTTACGGTCCTGACACCAATTACTCCCCTGTACAGCGGCCGGCTGGATCCATCTCCACAGCTGCCGAACAGGTGTCATCCCAAAGGGTCTCCTAACAAGCTATGTAACGAACAAGGCTCAACAGTGCTAAATCAACAAACAATTACCTGCACCAGTAGCCCCGCACCTAGGGAGGGAGACGGGTGCAGGGCCAATTTATCAACGCATTCAGCCATGGATACCACCTATTCCCACTGTGACCTGGAAACCTATGGACAGGGGTGAATGTGGAGGTGAAATGGACTCCCTCCTAGTTCTTGACACTACACCCCCCAACCAAAGATAAAGGCATATGGCTGATTACCAATGAGTCAGATGTGGACCTGATGTGCCAACATCGAGGTACTTGTGCAGAGAGCTTCACATCAAGGATGGATCCAACTTGAGCTGGAGACTTCATATATTGTAGGCAGCTTTAGGTGTACCCTCTATGATAGTTTACCAGTAAATGCAGGTATGACCAAGTGATAAACTCTGTTGGACACCATTATGGGCTCTTGTGAATAGTACTGCAATAGACACTTTATGACATTGACCCTATATGACCAGAAACACGATACCCAATACTGAGAATACATAAAATCAGCTAAACAATGGCCCCCAAAGAGGGGGGGAGTGAGATTATATTAAAAGATAACTTTTAATTGTGTATAGACAATAGAGAATAAGAAGACTCACTGTGATACATAACAAACATATAATTTGGGACCAATGATGGTACCCCAGTTGCTGGTAGAGAAAACACAAAACCTGCTCCACCTAATGAAAGGTGTGAGCAGTCTTACCAGACCCTTATAGACACTGGGATCAGTCAAGGAGAATGTCCAAGGAACATTGGATGTACACCGCATGGGGAGTCGCAATCAACTTAGTTTCTGTATAGATGTAGAACTGGGCCCTGTATAGCCCTGCCAGTTGGGGAGGGGGCTATTATGCTTCTACCTGTCTATACAGAGCACCGTCCAGATACCTGTCCCTACTTTGGACCTGATCCCTAAGTCTAGAAATAGCCAGTGAAAAAATGCTTCCAATGACCTCCTGACGTGGCACGTCAGCTATGTAGCATAGAAACCTGAGGGGACAGCAAAGAAATCGGAACCCAACGGCAAGTAGCAGGTAAGTAGGCTTCGTCCAACAGGTTCAGTCACGTGAGGCTCTGCCCAAAAGTCCCCCGAACATGGAAACCCCATTTAAGATTTAGCTTCACTGAAACTATAGGGCAGGGGTAGGAAACCTTTGGCTCCCAGCTGTTGTGAAACTACAACTCCCAGCATGCATAGTTGCTCTGCTCTTCTAAGAACTTACATAGAAATGAATGGAGCATGCTGGGAATTGTAGTTTCACAACAGCTGGGAGCCGAAGGTTGCTGATGCCTGCTATAGGGCCTACGCCAGCCTGTGAAAAACACAACCATAACATTATCCCTCCTCCACCAAACTACAGTTGGCACAATGCATTCAGGAAAGTAAGGTTCTCCTGGCATTCACCAAACCCAGACTCATCCATCAGACCGAAAGATAGAGAAGCATGACTTATCACTACACAGAACACTTTCCTCTTCTCCAGAGACCAGTGGTGATGTGCTTTACACGCTTGGCATTGTGCTTGGTGATATAAGGTTTGTATGCAGCCGCTCGGCCATGGAGACCCATGCCATGAAGCTCCTGGTACACTACAGTTTTTGTGCTGATGTTAATTGCAGGTTTGGACTTTCATGCACTAGGCTTCTCAGCACTTGGTGGCCTCATTCTTTAACATTACGTGGTCTCCACTTCATGACTGAGTTCTACTTTAATATGATATCGCTCACAGGTGATGGTGAAATATCGAGGAGGGAAGAAATGTCAGGAAGTACTTTAAACTTATGGCAGAGGTGACATCCTATTACAGGATCACATTGGAATTCAGGGAGCTCTGTAGAATAAGCCATTCTTTCACAAGCGTCTGTAAAAGAAGACTAAATGGAGAGGAGCTGGATTGTATACACCTGTGACAATGGCCTACATGGCACACCTGAAATCATGGATTATGACATGGGGTCCAATACTTTAGTCCATACAATATACATGGCCAGCTTTAAATACATGGCCTTATCTCTATAGTTGAGTAATACTCAGGCCAGGTACGTGGTTGGCCCCAACTCCCTTCACACCTGTGCCAGGTATTAAATGTCCACAGGATAACATTTAACAACAAATTGGTCTCCTGTTTAACCTGCAGGATTTTGCAGATAGAGGATAAAAGGCTGAGGAGTAACAGGAAGAGGAGAAAGGAGAGAGATCACAGGCTGCAGGCCAGAAATGTCACTGTCAGGTCTCAAGGGTCACTGATGGTCATCTGCCAAACAAAAGGTGTATGTTTATAACCAGCTCATCAAAGTGACCAAAGTGTAAGAAGGCGGCTACAAGACAAGTACAAGTCACCAACATCCCCTACATGACTACTCTCTATGTGTAACAAAATAACTACTATAATACTGCCTCCTGTGTACAAGAATATAACTACTATAATACTGCCTCTATGTACAAGAATATAACTACTATAATACTGCCTCCTGTGTACAAGAATATAACTACTATAATACTGCCTCTATGTACAAGAATATAACTACTATAATACTGCCTCCTGTGTACAAGAATATAACTACTATAATACTGCTCCTATATACAAGAATATAACTACTATAATACTGCCTCCTATGTACAAGAATATAACTACTATAATACTGCCTCCTATGAACAAGAATATAACTACTATATTACTGCCCCTATGTACAAGAATATAACCACTATAATACTGCCTCCTGTGTACAAGAATATAACTACTATAATACTGCTCCTATATACAAGAATATAACTACTATAATACTGCTCCTATGTACAAGAATATAACTACTAGTGATGAGCGGCAGGTGCCATATTCGATTTCGACGAAATTCGCGAATATTCGATAGAATATTCGTTTCATATTCGTCGAAATCGAATATTCGTCATCATTCTAGTTATCGCGATTAATATGCGATTTAAATATCTAGAATTATAGCGAAGATGACGAATATGACGAATGTATTCGTCATATTCCTCAAAGCGAAGATAACGAAGTATTCTCCATCTTCGTTTTAGCTACCTTTTTGTCAACTTCGCTAATTCTAGCAATCAAATAGGAAGGTTGACTTAGAGACAGCTGTGTTTAATTCGCTATGCAATTACTTTGCTTTTTTTTAAAATTAATAGAATAATTATAATTCTTGATAATTATTATAATTATTGTATTTATTAAAAAAATATATATATATAATCGCATAGCGAATTAAACACAGTTGTCTCTATAGTCAACCTTCCTATTTGATTGGTAGAATTAGCGAAGTTGACGAATAGGTAGCTAAAACGAAGATGTAGAATACTTTGTTATCTTCGTTTTGAGGAATATGACGAATACATTCGTCATATTCTCTCATTCTACCAAGCCAAGAACGTCTCCATACTAAAATGTACTGTCGGATTTGAGAATTACGTTGAAATCGCAATGCGATTAATATAACTTGAATTAATCGCATTGCGATTTCTACTTAGACCTGGTTTACTATGGTTGGCTTGGTAGAATTAGCGAATATGAGGAATGTATTCGCCCTATTCCTCAAAACGAAGATAACGAAGTATTCTCGATCTTCGTTTTAGCAACCATAGTAAACCATGTCTGTTGAAATCGCAATGCGATTACTTCAAGTTATATTAATCGCATAGCGATTACAACTTAGCACTGCTATCTTACATATTAGGCTAGAATTAACGAATATGGAGTATAGCAGCAGTGTTAAGTAGAAATCGCCGTGCGATTACTTCAAGTTATATTAATTGCATTGCGATTTCAACTTAGAGCTGGGTTTATAATGGGTCAGCTTGCTAGAATTAACGAAGTTAACGAATATGGAATATATTATAGCAGTGCTAATTGAAATCGCAATGCGATTAATGTAACTTGGAGTAATCGCATTGCGATTTCAACGTAATTCTCAAATCCGACAGTACATTTTAGTATATGGAGACGTTCCCATGGTGATGGCGACACTCCATGAGCACGGAAGTCGGCAGAAGCGGCAACGGGCACTGACTGGAGCAGCCAGGAAGCCAGAAATCCTCAGGACAGGTAAGAACTACTGTTGGGAAGTGGGAAAGAAAAAGAAAAAAATAAAAATAAGAATATTCGAAATAGCGAATTTATAGCGCTATATTCGAAATATTCGCAAATTAGCGAAGTGTCGATATTCGCTAAAAAAAATTCACTATTCGAATATTCGCGCTCAACACTAATAACTACTATAATACTGCTTCTATGTACAAGAATATAACTACTATAATACTGCCTCCTATGTACAGGAATATAACTACTATAATACTGCTCCTATGTACAAGAATATAACTACTATAATACTGCTCCTATGTACAAGAATATATGTACAAGTGTATATCTAATATAATACTGCCCCTGTGAATAAGAATATACTATATTGCATTGCATTGGGCTTTTTCTAAATATAGTAAATCGTTAGAGGTGATATTACAGTTTTTCAGGGATCTTAATCTTGAAGCAAAATTTTGAAATGAAAAATGCAGCTTTGGATGTAATGTAGCAGAAGATATAATCTCAGGATGAGACAATGCCCACGCTGTCACATGTAAAAGAATGTCGCTTTTCTTGTCATCCAGCAGTTTTCTGCAGACCTCAGGCTTACAGGTCGTGTGATGCATCGGGCAATGTACCGCAACTCACATCTGAAACTTTACATTTTCATCTCAGTCTTGACACATCCAGCTTTCCCAGAGACAGATGTGGCTGTTGTGATGGCAGCCAGTCCGGTTGGCACCCAGCTTCCCCAGGGACATAGTATTTATAATTAGCGGTGTTGTATGTGTCACATGTTGTGGTATTATGTCACCATCAGTCATAGCTGACGTGGCGCCCTCTGCAGTGAGTGGAGTGTGACAGCACCTGTGGAATCTGGCAGCTGCCACGCGGCAGACACCAGAGAACAGCAGCGAGGTCGGAGCGGAAGAGATTTGCAGCCAACCTGGCAGCGGCTTCCTTCTCGGAAATAGCATTTGTTGTTCTGGTGTAAAAACACAAATATTATTCTCCGTCTAACAAACAAACAGAGATGGGGGCGCCAGCGGGCAGCAGCCTGGCAGTGAGGCGGTTAAATACTACGCAGACTCTGCTGCCGGAATCGGTCCGGGGTGGAGGGTGACCGGGTCTGAGCATCTGATTGGACGCAGTCCTGGTGACGTCACTCAGCTCAGATGTTCCTGCACACTATTTATGCTGTGTTTTGTGCATTGTTTATGTGATGTTTTATACAGATTTTCCGCAGATCTCATCCTTCCATTAAAAAGGTTAAAATCCGCAGAAGAAAAACACAACAACTGACCGCCTGCAGATTTCAGGATCAGCACAGCTGCCGAATTCTGCATCTTAGAAAAAAAAGCAAAGTGCCCACAAAATGTGCTTCACCTCATACACTCTGCTGGGGCGGTATTACTATGAGGTTATCCGATCGTCGTGTGGAGCCACCCCCAAGGTGCCCACGAGATGTACTTCAACTCATACACTGTGCTCTGGCGGTATTACTATGAGGTTATTCGCTTGTCATGTGGAGCCACCCCCAAGGTGGCCACAAGACGTGTCTCACCTCATACACTGTGCTAGGGTGGTATTACTATGAGGTTATCCGCTCGTCGTGGGGAGCCACCCCCAAGGTGCCCACAAGATGTACTTCAACTCATACACTGTGCTGGGGCGGTATTACTATGAGGTTATTCGCTCATCATGTGGAGCCACCCCCAAGGTGGCCACAAGACGTGTCTCACCTCATACACTGTGCTAGGGTGGTATTACTATGAGGTTATCCGCTCGTCATGTGTATCCACCTCCAAGGTGCCCAGAAGATGTGCTTCACCTTCTACACTGTGCTGGGGCGGTATTACTATGAGGTTATCTGCTCGTCATGTGGAGCCATCCCCAAGGTGCCCACAAGATATGCTTTACCTCATACACTGTGCTGGGGCGGTATTACTATGAGGTTATCCGCACGTCATGTGGAGCCAACCCCAAGGTACCCACGAGATGTGCTTCACCTCATACACTGTGCTTGGGCGGTATTACTATGAGGTTATCCGCACATCATGTGGAGCCACCCCCAAGGTACCCACGTGATGTGCTTCACCTCATAAACTGTGCTGGGGCATTATTACTATGAGGTTATCTGCTCGTCGTGTGGAGCCACCCCCAAGGTGCCCAGAAGATGTGCTTCACCTTATACACTGTGCTGGGGCGGTATTACTATGAGGTTATCTGCTCGTCGTGTCGAGCCACCGCCAAGGTGCCCACAGGATGTGCTTCACCTCATACACTGTGCTGGAGCGGTATTACTATGAGGTTATCTGCTCGTCGTGTGGAGCCATTGCCAAGGTGCCCACAAGATGTGCTTCACCTCATACACTGTGCTGGGGCGGTATTACTATGAGGTTATCCGCTCGTCATGTCGAGCCACCCCCAAGGTGCCCACAAGATGTGCTTCACCTCATACACTGTGCTGGGGCGGTATTACTATGAGGTTATCCGCTCGTCATGTGGAGCCACCCCCAAGGTGCCCACAAGACGTGTCTCACCTCATACACTGTGCTAGGGTGGTATTACTATGAGGTTATCCGCTCGTCTTGTGGAGCCACCCCCAAGGTGCCCAGAAGATGTGCTTCACCTTGTACACTGTGCTGGGGCGGTATTACTATGAGGTTATCTGCTCGTCGTGTTGAGCCACCCCCAAGGTGCCCACAGGATGTGCTTCACCTCATACACTGTGCTGGAGCGGTATTACAATGAGGTTATCCGCTCGTCGTGTGGAGCCATTGCCAAGGTGCCCACAAGATGTGCTTCACCTCATACACTGTGCTGGGGCGGTATTACTATGAGGTTATGCGCACGTCATGTGGAGCCACCCCCAAGGTACCCACGAGATGTGCTTCACCTCATACACTGTGCTTGGGTGGTATTACTATGAGATTATTCGCACGTCATGTGGAGCCACCCCCAAGGTACCCACGAGATGTGCTTTACCTCATAAACTGTGCTGGGATGGTATTACTATGAGGTTATCCGCTCGTCGTGTGGAGCCACCCCCAAGGTGCCCACGAGATGTGCTTCACCTCATACACTGTGCTGGGGCGGTATTACTATGAGGTTATCCGCTTGTCGTGTGGAGCCACCCCCAAGGTGCCCACAAGATGTGCATCACCTCATATACTGTGCTAGGGCGGTATTACAATGAGGTTATCCGCTCGTCATGTGGAGCCATCCCCAAGGTGCCCACAAGATGTGCTTCACCTCATACACTGTGCTGGGGCGGTATTACTATGAGGTTATCCGCTCGTCATGTGGAGCCACCCCCAAGGTGCCCACAAGACGTGTCTCACCTCATACACTGTGCTAGGGTGGTATTACTATGAGGTTATCCGTTCGTCTTGTGGAGCCACCCCCAAGGTGCCCACAAGATGTGCTTCACCTTATACATTGTGCTGGGGCGGTATTACTATGAGGTTATCTGCTCGTCGTGTTGAGCCACCCCCAAGGTGCCTACAGGATGTGCTTCACCTCATACACTGTGCTGGAGCGGTATTACTATGAGGTTATCTGCTCGTCGTGTGGAGCCATCGCCAAGGTGCCCACAAGATGTGCTTCACCTCATACACTGTGCTGGGGCGGTATTACTATGAGGTTATCCGCTCGTCATGTGGAGTTACCCCCAAGGTGCCCACGAGATGTACTTCATCTCATTCACTGTGCTGGGGCGGTATTACTATGAGGTTATCCGCTCGTCATGTGGAGCCACCCCCAAGGTGGCCACAAGACGTGTCTCACCTCATACACTGTGCTAGGGTGGTATTACTATGAGGTTATCCGCTCGTCGTGGGGAGCCACCCCCAAGGTGCCCACAAGATGTACTTCAACTCATACACTGTGCTGGGGCGGTATTACTATGAGGTTATTCGCTCGTCCTGTGGAGCCACCCCCAAGGTGGCCTCAAGACGTGTCTCACCTCATACACTGTGCTAGGGTGGTATTACTATGAGGTTACCCGCTCGTCATGTGTATCCACCCCCAAGGTGCCCAGAAGATGTGCTTCACCTTATACACTGTGCTGGGGCGGTATTACTATAAGGTTATCCGCTCGTCATGTGGAGCCACCCCCAAGGTGCCCAGAAGATGTGCTTCACCTTATACACTGTGCTGGGGCGGTATTACTTTAAGGTTATCCGCTCGTCATGTGGAGCCACCCCCAAGGTGCCCACAAGATGTGCTTCACCTTATACACTGTGCTGGGGCGGTATTACTATAAGGTTATCCGTTCGTCTTGTGGAGCCACCCCCAAGGTGCCCACAAGATGTGCTTCACCTTATACATTGTGCTGGGGCGGTATTACTATGAGGTTATCTGCTCGTCGTGTTGAGCCACCCCCAAGGTGCCCACAAGATGTTCTTCAGCTCATACACTGTGCTGGGGTATAATCTGCATCCTGGGCAGCTACTCCCAAGGTGCTCATGTGATGTGAAGCCACCATACACCTGAAATTAATCCTCCCATACGTATGCATGCTCAGCGAATGAATCAGTGAATGGGGTGAAAGCAAGACACTGATCAGGAAACTGAAATCCAACATGTCCAATCCTTATCTCCCCAAATATCTGCTGTCAGGAGGACGTCATCCACAATCCTGTCGACCACCTAATGTGTATAGGATGGGGTAGGCGGGATTTCAGCATGCCCATTCCTTTGTTCCTGCAGGAGATAAGACACGTATTCCACTCTCCCCACTGACAATACATCTATGTATTTATTTATCTATGTCCTATCTATTAATCTATTATATATCTATTTTCTATCTATCTGTCATATGTATCTATCTATTATCTTTCTTTCTATCTATCTCATATCTATCTATCTATCTATCTATCTCATATCTATCTATTTCTCTCTCTCATATCTATCTATCTATCTATCTATCTATCTATCTATCTATCCATCTATCTATCATTCAGTTCCATGGACCCCACTAGATAATATGTCTTATATACACCAGGCTGGGATTTTATCTAGAGATCTTTTGGCCCCGGCTGTGTGGTGTTGGGGCCCCTCTGTGTCACGTGTCCCTGGAATTGTCTTTAATGAGGTCAGACAGGCCCACGTTGTGATATTATTTTTATTAACACACATTTACACACTAAATTGGTAATAGCTACAGGTTCTTTCCTTTATCAGATAAAGAAAATAAATTAAAAAATTAGGGGGCAGATAAAAGAAGCCGAGAGAGCGGAGATGTTTTATTTCTTGTAGCCCATTCCATCCATGGTCGTGGTTTGGATTGGCTGATAAAAGTCTGTGGGGAAACCAGCCGTGTCTACAGCCGTGTGTGGCCTTCAGCATCGCTGTCTATAACGGGCACATGACGTCCGCACCTTCATCAGGCCCAGCAGTTCTGTACCCAGACCCCATCACCGCCCAGTCTATATCATATTTCCCTTCTTCCACTATGAGATGCTGTGAAAGTCTTGTGCGGCCTCGTGGGCCTGTCGTTTAATCGTTGGACGTGACATCAATGTCTTCTCCGTTGGGCTGCTTGGTGGCCAGTCTCCATCTGTTGATGTGATGAGAGCCCTTCTTCTTCTGCTCGGAATCCGGACCTTCCTCCTCCAGCTTCTGCCTCTTGTATTTGGTTCTCCTGTTCTGGAACCACACCTTCACCTATTAGATATCACAAGATCACAATTAGGAGAAGGAAAAAATATCCAAAACCAAACAATTTCACAAATGTAAAAAAAAATGTAGCGTAAGAAACATCCATATATAAACTAAATGTCACCTTGAAGATCAAGGACAGGATACATTGTATCAGCAAAATCAAATACAGAGCATTATACTGCCTAGTAGGGTGGATCCTGCTGATTAAAATGATACCTGCCTTGTGAAAATCGGTTGCAGCATTCCCGAGAAAAAAATACTTTTATTCCTTATGCATAGAGAGCTTCAGTGCACCGAGGGGCGGGGTTAGCACTGAAGAGCTGAGGACTTAGGCTCCTCCCCTTGGTGCACTGAAGCCCTCACTTGCACAAAGAATAAAAGTTTTTTTTCCCCCAAGAATGCCACTACCGATTCTCACAAGATAGGTATTATTTTAATCAGCAGGGTCAGCCCTTCCAGGCAGTATGTCTATTTTAATAGGGTCGATCATGCTGACAGGTGCCCTTTAACACATTGTTGTTTTCCCTTATAAAGTTAATGGTGGGTGAGGTTGGCCAATCCCTGCACAGCTCCATTTATAGTGTAGTGGACAAAGCTGGTTACTGCAGCACTGCTTCCATTGAAGTAAGTGCTAGGTGTCGGACCCCCACCAATTAGCAGCAGACAACCCCTTTAACTTGGGAATATTTTGAATTTATATTAATCATTAACTCTTTGTAGCGTCCTCACAGAAATATCCCATCTTGTGTCCCATTCATCTGACTTTTCTATATCCGATTGCCAATTGATAAAGTATCTGATGGTACTATGAGGTGGACCATGGAAGGAGGATGGGAGGAGGGTGGATTATCGGATGTGTGAATGGAAAAAAATAACATATATTTCAAACAGAGTCTACTGGGTGAGAACTCAGCGTGATGGCAGCTATACACACTGACTAATTCCAAGATATTCAGTGTGAGCAGCAAACTCTCATTTGGCCACAATCCATGGGAATGTGAAAATGCAAACTGCATATTTAATACTCCAATTTTAACATGCAAGAGTGCGTGATCATCATCAGCCAGATTTCTAGGGACGAGACACACGAGGGCTGTGGAGGCAACAGGTCACATTACAGCATGCAGGAGGCCATTACAGGGAAGTTCCTCCTACAAGATCCTATGACTGCTCTGTGGATCCAAGTAGTAGAAGAGCATCTCAGGGACTTCCTCGCCAATGTCCTGCAATGTTATTTAAAGGGGATCTCTGAGGTCCTCTATATTATCGGGTCATAATATAGCAGGCAATATGCTAAGATCAGGGATATATATATATACATAGTTTTCTGTGATTTGATTCTGTATCTGCATACATAAAGCTGTTTAACAGAGAAATCTTGTGAGTCCTGCATCTTCACTCCCTGAAAGAAAAAGCATGATCTGCTGTCCTGACCTGCATCTCTGCCCACTGAAAGAGAAAGCCTGTGAGTCCTGCATCTCCACCCACTGAAAGAGAAAGCCTGTGAGTCCTGCATCTCCACCCACTGAAAGGGAAAGCCTGTGAGTCCTGCATCTCCACCCACTGAAAGAGAAAGCCTGTGAGTCCTGCATCTCCACCCACTGAAAGAGAAAGCCTGTGAGTCCTGCATCTCCACCCACTGAAAGGGAAAGCCTGTGAGTCCTGCATATCCACCCACTGAAAGAGAAAGCCTGTTTGTGGGTCCTGCATCTCCACTCATTGAAAGAAAAGGCCTGTGAGTCCTGCATCTCCACCCACTGAAAGAGAAAGCCTGTGAGTCCTGCATCTCCACCCACTGAAAGAGAAAGCCTGTGAGTCCTGCATCTCCACTCATTGAAAGAAAAGGCCTGTGAGTCCTGCATCTCCACCCACTGAAAGGGAAAGCCTGTGAGTCCTGCATCTCCACCCACTGAAAGAGAAAGCCTGTGAGTCCTGTATCTCCACCCACCGAAAGAGAAAGCCTGTGAGCCCTGCATCTCCACTCATTGAAAGAAAAGGCCTGTGAGTCCTGCATCTCCACCCACTGAAAGAGAAAGCCTGTGAGTCCTGCATATCCACCCACTGAAAGAGAAAGCCTGTGAGTCCTGCATCTCCACCCACTGAAAGGGAAAGCCTGTGAGTCCTGCATCTCCACCCACTGAAAGAGAAAGCCTGTGAGTCCTGCATCTCCACCCACCGAAAGAGAAAGCCTGTAAGTCCTGCATCTCCACCCACTGAAAGAGAAAGCCTGTGAGTCCTGCATCTCCACCCACTGAAAGAGAAAGCCTGTGAGTCCTGCATATCCACCCACTGAAAGAGAAAGCCTGTGAGTCCTGCATCTCCACCCACTGAAAGAGAAAGCCTGTGAGTCCTGCATCTCCACCCACTGAAAGAGAAAGCCTGTGAGTCCTGCATCTCCACTCATTGAAAGAAAAGGCCTGTGAGTCCTGCATCTCCACCCACTGAAAGAGAAAGCCTGTGAGTCCTGCATCTCCACCCACTGAAAGAGAAAGCCTGTGAGTCCTGCATCTCCACCCACTGAAAGAGAAAGCCTGTGAGTCCTGCATCTCCACTCATTGAAACAGAAAGCCTGTGAGTCCTCAATTTCCACCTATTCATATCTTTGTTAATCTGAATTTTATGTGATGGATCAGAACACAATAGTCTTAAGTTGGTGAAGTGAAATGAGAAAAATATATAAATAAAACTACTGTTTAGAAATAGAAAACAGGAAATTAGCATGTGCTTATGTATTTACCCCCTTTGTTAGGAAGCCCATAAAAAGCTCTGGTGCAACCAATTACCTTCAGAAGTCACATAATTAGTGAAATAATGTCACCTGTGTGCAATCTATGTGTCACATGATCTGTCATTACATACACACACCTTTTTTGAAAGGCCCCAGAGGCTGCAACACCTAAGCAAGAGGCGTCACTAACCAAACACTGCCATGAAGACCAAGGAACTCTCCAAACAAGTAAGGGCCAATGTTGTTGAGAAGTACAAGTCAGGGTTAGGTTATAAAAAAAATATCGAAATCTTTGATGATCCCCAGGAGCACCATCAAATCTATCATAACCAAATGGAAAGATCATGGCACAACAGCAAACCTGCCAAGAGACGGCCGCCCACCAAAACTCACGGACCGGGCAAGGAGGGCATTAATCAGAGAGGCACCACAGAGACCTAAGGTAACCCTGGAGAAGCTGCAGAGTTCCACAGCAGAGACTGGAGGATCTGTACATAGGACGACAATAAGCCGTACGCTCCATAGAGTTGGGCTTTATGGCAGAGGGGCCAGAAGAAAGCCATTAAAACAAATAGGCACGTGAGTTTGCGATCAGGCATGTGGGAGACTCCCAAAATGTATGGAGGAAGGGGCTGGTCTGATGAGACTAAAGAAAACGCTATGTCTGGCGCAAACCCAACACATCACATCACCCAAAGAACACCATCCCCACAGTGAAACGTGGTGGCAGCATCATGCTTTGCAAGGAGGAATGGGCAAAAATCCGAGTGGTAAGATGTGGCAAGCTCATAGAGAATTGTCCAAAGTGACTTGGAGCTGTGATTGCTGCAAAAGGTGGCTCTAGAAAGTATTGACTTTAGGGGGGTGAATAGTTATGCATTGTGGTCATGTTCTGTAAATTAAATAATGCAAATCATCAGACAATCCATGTTAATTCCAGGTTGTGAGGCAACAAAATGTTAAAAAAAAGTTAAGGGGGGTGAATACTTTTGCAAGGCACTGTATGTATGTATCTATTTGGGCACCATAACTATTTATATAGTTCTTCAGCCGACAGATATACATATATACACACACATGCTCAATTTAACTGGGTGTGAATATGTTTTCAGTGGGAAGAGGTGGATAAGGCAATGCCAGATTCCCCTGGCAGCAGCGTATCTCCCGCAAGATCCAGCATGCCTAATTCTTGACACATTAGTTCCCCAATCCTGATCAATCTCTTCCATTGTGAATAGGAACTTATGAGCGGGGTGCCATACAATGGAAATGAAGTTTCAGAAGATACAGATGTTATTGAGCCATGGAAATCTCCATCTTGAGTTCCTTCATTCTGGGACCAATATAGAACACGTGAATTCCCAAACGTAGGGCAAAATCAGATGATCGGACCCGTCAGCCATAAATTAGTCTCATCTTTTCGTGACCAGTCATCGCCCAACAACCTGTTAATAATTTGATGAAGCTTGTGGAAGTTTTCAGCTGACGGCATGGCTGCTGACTGCTCTGATGGTTTCATAAGACCACTGGTGCTTGTCCTGACTTTGGGGAACTAAAAAGAAATGTGTACTTAACAATCTTAGCCCCCGCTATTCTGTCCAACCACCAGGCAATGAGAAAGTTTCCCAATTTCCATCCCACCATATAGGTGTAATATATTTGACCATTCCAGTGTCACATCTTGGTTGATAACCACTTCTATTGGGGACAAAGGTCCTTTCAGTTTTAAGAGGATAATCTATAGGAGGTCTCCATTACTATAAGATTGATGGCCAATCACACTGGTGGACCTCCTACTCCAGGATCCACAGTGATCAGCTGATTGAAGGAATTGAGCTGTAATACCAGACACAGGTACTGCCAAAAATACAAAGCTGTGCCTGGTAATAATGAAGAGGATGTGGTGCTCAATGAAGTGCCAAGGCCCCAGTAATCTACCCATTGAGGGGGCGCCAGTAGTTGGAGCCTCACCGATCTAAAATCTACAGCATGGGCTCCAGAACATGTTCCTGTCCTCAACAGAAGGTGCGGCGACCATGTTGTCTGGTGACCTCAAAATCTAGACAAGAAGCTAGTAGTGAGCTATTAGTCTGACTAGTAGTAAGCTATTAGTCTAGTAGCTTTGAGTCTTACTAGTTTAGTAGCCAAGTAGTCTTGAAGAATGGTACATCATTAGACTGGTAAATTAGACATCTAATGGCATGGTGTCAAGTACCTGGGTAGTTTAATAGCCTTATAATCTCGTAGCCAAAGGGTTAACAGTCTAGTAGCAAGATAATCTAGTTATCTAGTAGTCTAAAAGATTAGTAGTCTATAACCATGATAGTCTAGTTGACTGCTAGTTTGATAGCCTTGTGTACTGGTAACTTGGTCATTTTGTAGCCAGATAGCGTGGGGCCTAAGTGTCTTGGTGGCCTATTAGTCTAGCAGGCTGGAGGACTGATAGTTTTGTAGTCTAGTAGTTTAGTAGCCTTGGAATCTAGTAACATTGTCAGCCTTGTCATCTGCTATGCTAATAAACTGGTAGTCTAATAGCCTGGAACTCTAGTAACCTGCTAGTGTAATAGCCTGGCACTCTCATAGCTTAGTAGTCTAGCACTCTAGAAGCCTGGTAGTCTTATAACTTGGAACTCTAGTAACCTGTTATATAATTGTCTGGGACTCTAGTAAACATCTGTACCTTAGTGGTCCAGTAGTTGGTTAGTTTAGAAGCTAGATAACTGGATAGCCTAGTACTTTAGTAGTATAGTAGCAAGTTATTATGGCATTTTAGCTTAGTAGCCGGACAGTTAGATAGCCTAACAGTCTTTTAGATTGTTAGTCTGGTAGTCTTGTCATTTTTTTTTTTAGCTTGGTAGCCATTGAGCCTGCTAGTCAAGTAGCCTGGTAATCTTGTAGTTTGGTAATCTAGTAGCCTGGTAATCTTGTAGTTTGGTAATCTAGTAGCCTGGGAATCTTGTAGTTTGGTAATCTAGTAGCCTGGTAATCTTGTAGTTTGGTAATCTAGTAGCCTGGTAATATTTTAGTTTGGTAATTTAGTTGCCTTGTAATCTGTTATCTTGGTAGCCAGGTAGTTAGGTAGCCTGGTAATGTTTCAGTTTGCTAGCCTTATAGCTTTGTAGCCAGGTAGTCATTTACCTTGGTAGTCTAGTTAGCCTAGTATCTGGTTAACCTAGTAGCCAGGTGGTCAGGAAGTCTTTTAGTTTGTTAGTTCTATAGATTAGCAGCCTGGTAGTCATTTTTCTTGATACCCTAGTAGCCTGGTAATCCTTTATTTTGGTAGACTAGTGGCCTGGTAAGCCTTTATTTTGGTAGACTAGTGGCCTGGTAATCCTTTTGATGGGTAGCCTTATAGCTTAATAGTCTTTCAGTTTGTTAGTTGTATACATTAGTAGCCTGGTTGTCATTTATCTTGGTAGCTAGGTAGTTAGGTAACCTGGTAACCTTTTAGTTGAGTAACCTTATGGTTTAGTAGCCTGGTAATCTTTTATTTTAGTAGACTAGTAGCCTGGTAATCTTTTAGCTTGGTAGACTAGCAGCGCGGTAATCTTTTCGATTTGTCGTCTGGTAATCTATTACCTTGGTAGCCTAGTAGTCTGGTAATCTGCCATGGTGGGATTCTAGGTGAATAAATTACATTATCCGCTCCTTCTACCTTGGGCGTTCTTATTCTGACAAGAATCATAATTTATACAGACATCGTCCCTGGAAGGCAAAGATCCTGCAAAATCTCACTGCTGATTCATTTCCATATCCATTAAAGCCTCCACCAATGACAGGCCGCCGCCGTTCTCACCCCTCCTATCTCTATGCAAATGACTTTTGCGCTCAAACTGGCCGACAAAACAATGGATTTCTTTTTTCTATATTCCTGGCATATAAAATCTGGTGCTGCAAGCTGAAGAAGAGGGCACATATTTATAGGTCTCTCACCCTATACAGGCGCACTATCGGCACATACATTACTCACAATGGTAAACTGTATGCACTGGCCTTGATTTCCGTGCACTGTAAGCTAAAAGTCTGCAAGAACCCGGAGAGCGCCCCGTAAAGCTTCATATCTAAACAGTACCTTTCCCTTGAACTAGAAAAACATGGCGTGTGCCAGTGGACAACTCACATACCAATAGGGACTGTTATCTAGCATGGAACAGATAAATAGTCTTTTAACTCATAGGACCTGCTTAAAGGCTTTATACACCAATTTATGATAGCATTTTACTCATTTGGGGCAAAAAAAATATAAAAAAAATTGGTCTTTGTTAAAAAAGTTCAGCCGTTCTAAGCAACAAGGGTTAAAAAATCAGTCTTTTTTCATGCTTTGAATTAGCTCTTATCTCTGATCTCTTGACCTCATAACCACTTATGTAAGCCGTATTCTTATCAGTTTGATAAGAATTAAGCTATGATGAGTGTTTATGAGGTAAAGAGATCAGATATAAGAGCCCAAAGAAAACAGGAAGTCACAGGTTGCAAACAGACTGATTTTTAACCCTGTATATCAGAAACAGCTAAACATTTTTAATAAAGACAAACTGAAAAAATTATTAAAATGCAATCAAAAAATTGCTTTGAAGGTGTCCATAGCCTTTAATCTTTTTTCCTCTGGAGGAGAACTCATTTGCATATGATTTCCCATGCAGAATTCCTTGTAAGACTTCCTACACTAGCTGGATCTCCTCAATAAGGAACAGTGCTCTACCCAGTCATGTCCATTGGTCCATCTCTACCGTCCATGATGATTTATATTACTGTAATACTGCAGCCTGCTAATGTGGCACCACCAGGATGTTCCCCGAGATCTGTGTACAGATAAAACTTTGCAATTCCCCTGACGCCCCCTATTGGACATAAGTGAGATTTGATGTCTAAGTTCGGCACCAAAGTAGACATAAATACCATACGTACATGACAGAAAGTACACACAGGTAAACATATAACAACTACCTGGGTTTCTGATAAGCTGAGGCTGCTTGCTAACTGTTTCCTCTCTGCTCCCACCACATAATGGTTCTTCTCGAAGGCCCTCTCCAGCCGGAGCAACTGCGAAGGGGAAAATGCTGTTCTGATACGTTTGGGCTTCCTGGCAAAGGGTCCATGAAGGAGTAAACTCTCTTGAGAAACATCACTGCCTGGAATAAGAAGATACAACAGGAGAGTGAGAATGTCCTATAATAATGTCAGTAATGAGTATGGGCATAGAGGTCAATGAGAATGTTCATTGACATAAGAACGCAATAATCCTCATGGGGCATAGAAATGCTGAGAAACACATCGAGTCTTGTGATGTGAGGTCATCTGAACTTTAGAGAGATCATTGAGACTTGGTTCAAACTCTTGGAGATGGTGTCAGGTTATGTGACAGCCCTGAACTTATCATTCAGATGATATAATAAATGGTCAAGAATCAAGATTGTTCATGTGATGTCATCATCTTCACAAATCATGGAAATTATGTCATAACCATCAGATATGAAGTTGATGCCATATCCATCACAGATAATTGAAGTACAGCAGTAACGAGAAGCTCCATATACTACTGGATGAGGGATGCTTGAGATGATAGACCTTTGAAGACCAGGACCTGATGTCTTAACCCTCAAAACTCAGACGTTTGACTCTTCCTCCTACACAATTGAAGGACAATTGAGAAATATTATGGAGGAGTCATATTTAAATTATACATCTACTGAGAAAAATTGGGGCAGCAATAAGATAACATGGTAACGAGGGAGGGGCCGTGTCAACCATTCACTCATCTACATGGCACACCAAGTAGTGGTGACAATATATCACTGACTGGAGCTACAGAAGGGGAGAAGGCCGGAGCCATCACCGGCAGACTCGTAGGACTTGTCGGTGACCGGGGAACGTTCGCCTCATAGGAGCTGATACGTCTGACAGAAACTGAAGACATGAGAAGTCTGGAGCTGACAAAGATACATTTTTGGCTGGATATGTACAAAGAAGATGTTTTTTTTTCAATATCTTTCAAAGTTTCAAATACTTAAATATTTGAAGATGTTTTACTCCACGTTCATCCCACTCTACATTTATATTACACCCACTGAAAACTTCTGCCAGATCACTATGTACGTCACACAGAATGTGCAAGACACAAAAAAGTAATAAAAACATAATATGGAGCACGAGGGTATAATTACATTGTAAATAGTGATATGGACCATGCTGGTATAACCTGGGTATCTCCTGTATATAATTATATATGTACAGCTGGTATAAGTTATACATCTTCCTGTATATAGTGATATGGAGCATGCTGGTATAACCTGGGTATCTCCTGTATATAATTATATATGTACAGCTGGTATAAGTTATACATCTTCTTGCATATAGTGATATGGAGCATGCTGGTATAACCTGGGCATCTCCTGTATATAATTATATATGTACAGCTGGTATAACCTGGGTATCTCCTGTATATAATTATATATGTACAGCTGGTATAAGTTATACATCTTCTTGTATATAGTGATATGGACCATGCTGGTATAACCTGGGCATCTCCTGTATATAATTATATATGTACAGCTGGTATAACCTGGGTATCTCCTGTATATAATTATATATGTACAGCTGGTATAACCTGGGTATCTCCTGTATATAATTATATATGTACAGCTGGTATAAGTTATACATCTTCTTGTATATAGTGATATGGACCATGCTGGTATAACCTGGGCATCTCCTGTATATAATTATACATGTACAGCTGCTATAAGTTATACATCTTCTTGTATATAGTGATATGGAGCATGCTGGTATAACCTGGGTATCTCCTCTATATAATTATATATGTACAGCTGGTATAAGTTATACATCTTCTGTATATAGTGATATGGAGCATGCTGGTATAACCTGGGTATCTCCTCTATATAATTATATATATACAGATGGTATAAGTTATACATCTTCTTGTATATAGTGATCTGGACCATGCTGGTATAACCTGGGTATCTCCTGTATATAATTATATATGTACAGCTGGAATAAGTTATACATCTTCTTGTATATAGTGATATGGAGCATGCTGGTATAACCTGCGCATCTCCTGTATATAATTATATATGTACAGCTGGTATAAGTTATACATCTTCTTGTATATAGTGATATGGAGCATGCTGGTATAACCTGGGTATCTCCTGTATATAATTATATATGTACAGCTGGTATAAGTTATACATCTTCTTGTATATAGTGATATGGAGCATGCTGGTATAACCTGGGTATCTCCTGTATATAATTATATATGTACAGCTGGTATAAGTTATACATCTTCTTGTATATAGTGATATGGAGCATGCTGGTATAACCTGGGTATCTCCTGTATAGAATTATATATGTACAGCTGGTATAAGTTATACATCTTCTTGTATATAGTGATATGGACCATGCTGGTATAACCTGGGTATCTCCTGTATATAATTATATATGTACAGCTGGTATAAGTTATACATCTTCTTGTATATAGTGATATGGAGCATGCTGGTATAACCTGGGTATCTCCTGTATATAATTATATATGTACAGCTGGTATAAGTTATACATCTTCTTGTATATAATGATATGGAGCATGCTGGTATAACCTGGGTATCTCCTGTATATAATTATATATGTACAGCTGGTATAAGTTATACATCTTCTTGTATATAGTGATATGGAGCATGCTGGTATAACCTGGGCATCTCCTGTATATAATTATATATGTACAGCTGGTATAAGTTATACATCTTCCTGTATATAGTGATATGGACCATGCTGGTATAACCTGGGTATATCCTGTATATAATTATATATGTGACAGCTGGTATAACCTGGGTATCTCCTGTATATAATTATATATGTACAGCTGGTATAAGTTATACATCTTCTTGTATATAGTGATATGGACCATGCTGGTATAACCTGGGTATCTCCTGTATATAATTATATATGTACAGCTGGTATAAGTTATACATCTTCTTGTATATAGTGATATGGAGCATGCTGGTATAACCTGGGTATCTCCTATATATAATTATATATGTACAGCTGGTATAACCTGGGTATCTCCTGTATATAATTATATATGTACAGCTGGTATAAGTTATACATCTTCCTGTATATAGTGATATGGAGCATGCTGGTATAACCTGGGCATCTCCTGTATATAATTATATATGTACAGCTGGTATAACCTGGGTATCTCCTGTATATAATTATATATGTACAGCTGGTATAACCTGGGTATCTCCTGTATATAATTATATATGTACAGCTGGTATAAGTTATACATCTTCCTGTATATAGTGATATGGACCATGCTGGTATAACCTGGGCATCTCCTGTATATAATTATACATGTACAGCTGCTATAAGTTATACATCTTCTTGTATATAGTGATATGGAGCATGCTGGTATAACCTGGGTATCTCCTCTATATAATTATATATGTACAGCTGGTATAAGTTATACATCGTCTGTATATAGTGATATGGAGCATGCTGGTATAACCTGGGTATCTCCTCTATATAATTATATATATACAGATGGTATAAGTTATACATCTTCTTGTATATAGTGATATGGAGCATGCTGGTATAACCTGGGTATCTCCTGTATATAATTATATATGTACAGCTGGAATAAGTTATACATCTTCTTGTATATAGTGATATGGAGCATGCTGGTATAACCTGGGCATCTCCTGTATATAATTATATAGGTACAGCTGGTATAAGTTATACATCTTCTTGTATATAGTGATATGGAGCATGCTGGTATAACCTGGGCATCTCCTGTATATAATTATATATGTAGAGCTGGTATAAGTTATACATCTTCTTGTATACAGTGATATGGACCATGCTGGTATAACCTGGGTATCTCCTGTATATAATTATATATGTACAGCTGGTATAAGTTATAAATCTTCTTGTATATAGTGATATGGAGCATGCTGGTATAACCTGGGTATCTCCTGTATATAATTATATATGTACAGCTGGTATAAGTTATACATCTTCTTGTATATAGTGATATGGACCATGCTGGTATAACCTGGGTATCTCCTGTATATAATTATATATGTACAGCTGGTATAAGTTATACATCTTCTTGTATATAGTGATATGGACCATGCTGGTATAACCTGGGTATCTCCTGTATATAATTATATATGTACAGCTGGTATAAGTTATACATTGTCCTGTATATAGTGATATGGACCATGCTGGTATAACCTGGGTATCTCCTGTATATAATTATATATGGACAGCTGGTAAAACCTGAGTATCTCCTGTATATAATTATATCTAGTACAGCTGGTATAACCTGGGTATCTCCTGTATATAATTATATATGTACAGCTGGTATAACCTGGGTATCTCCTGTATATAATTATATATGTACAGCTGGTATAAGTTATACATCTTCTTGTATATAGTGATATGGAGCATGCTGGTATAACCTGGGTATCTCCTGTATATAAATATATATGTACAGCTGGTATAAGTTATACATCTTCTGTATATAGTGATATGGAGCATGCTGGTATAACCTGGGTATCTCCTGTACATAATTATATATGTACAGCTGGTATAAGTTATACACCTCCCTGTATATAGTGATATGGAGCATGCTGGTATAACCTGGGTATCTCCTGTATAAAATTATATATGTACAGCTGGTATAAGTTATACATCTTCTTGTATATAGTGATCTGGACCATGCTGGTATAACCTGGGTATCTCCTGTATATAATTATATATGTACAGCTGGTATAAGTTATACATCTTCTTGTATATAGTGATATGGAGCATGCTGGTATAACCTGAGTATCTCCTGTATATAATTATATATCTACAGCTGGTATAACCTGGGTATCTCCAGTATATAATTATATATGTACAGCTGGTATAAGTTATACATCTTCTTGTATATAGTGATATGGAGCATGCTGGTATAACCTGGGCATCTCCTGTATATAATTATATATGTACAGCTGGTATAAGTTATACATCATCTTGTATATAGTGATATGGAGCATGCTGGTATAACCTGGGCATCTCCTGTATATAATTATATATGTACAGCTGGTATAAGTTATACATCTTCTTGTATATAGTGATATGGAGCATGCTGGTATAACCTGGGTATCTCCTGTATATAATTATATATGTACAGCTGGTATAAGTTATACATCTTCTTGTATATAGTGATATGGAGCATGCTGGTATAACCTGGGTATCTCCTGTATATAATTATATATGTACAGCTGGTATAAGTTATACATCTTCTTGTATATAGTGATATGGAGCATGCTGGTATAACCTGGGCATCTCCTGTATATAATTATATATGTACAGCTGGTATAAGTTATACATCTTCTTGTATATAGTGATATGGACCATGCTGGTATAACCTGGGTATCTCCTGTATATAATTATATATGTACAGCTGGTATAAGTTATACATCTTCTTGTATATAGTGATATGGACCATGCTGGTATAACCTGGGTATCTCCTGTATATAATTATATATGTACAGCTGGTATAAGTTATACATCTTCTTGTATATAGTGATATGGAGCATGCTGGTATAACCTGGGTATCTCCTGTATATAATTATATATGTACAGCTGGTATAAGTTATACATCTTCTGTATATAGTGATATGGAGCATGCTGGTATAACCTGGGTATCTCCTGTATATAATGATGTATGTACAGCTGGTATAAGTTATACATCTCCTTGTATATAGTGATATGGACCATGCTGGTATAACCTGGGTATCTCCTGTATATAATTATATATGTACAGCTGGTATAACCTGGGTATCTCCTGTATATAATTATATATGTACAGCTGGTATAACCTGGGTATCTCCTGTATATAGTGATATGGACCATGCTGGTATAACCTGGGTATCTCCTGTATAGAATTATATATGTACAGCTGGTATAAGTTATACGTCTTCTTGTATATAGTGATATGGACCATGCTGGTATAACCTGGGTATCTCCTGTATAGAATTATATATGTACAGCTGGTATAAGTTATACATCTTCTTGTATATAGTGATATGGAGCATGCTGGTATAACCTGGGTATCTCCTGTATATAATTATATATGTACAGCTGGTATAAGTTATACTTCTTCTTGTATATAATGATATGGAGCATGCTGGTATAACCTGGGTATCTCCTGTATAGAATTATATATGTACAGCTGGTATAAGTTATACATCTTCTTGTATATAGTGATATGGAGCATGCTGGTATAACCTGGGTATCTCCTGTATATAATTATATATGTACAGCTGGTATAAGTTATACATCTTCTTGTATATAGTGATATGGAGCATGCTGGTATAACCTGGGTATCTCCTGTATATAATTATATATGTACAGCTGGTATAAGTTATACATCTTCTTGTATATAGTGATATGGAGCATGCTGGTATAACCTGGGCATCTCCTGTATATAATTATATATGTACAGCTGGTATAAGTTATACATCTTCCTGTATATAGTGATATGGACCATGCTGGTATAACCTGGGTATCTCCTGTATATAATTATATATGTACAGCTGGTATAAGTTATACATCTTCTTGTATATAGTGATATGGACCATGCTGGTATAACCTGGGTATCTCCTGTATATAATTATATATGTACAGCTGGTATAAGTTATACATCTTCTTGTATATAGTGATATGGAGCATGCTGGTATAACCTGGGTATCTCCTATATATAATTATATATGTACAGCTGGTATAACCTGGGTATCTCCTGTATATAATTATATATGTACAGCTGGTATAAGTTATACATCTTCCTGTATATAGTGATATGGAGCATGCTGGTATAACCTGGGCATCTCCTGTATATAATTATATATGTACAGCTGGTATAACCTGGGTATCTCCTGTATATAATTATATATGTACAGCTGGTATAACCTGGGTATCTCCTGTATATAATTATATATGTACAGCTGGTATAAGTTATACATCTTCCTGTATATAGTGATATGGACCATGCTGGTATAACCTGGGCATCTCCTGTATATAATTATACATGTACAGCTGCTATAAGTTATACATCTTCTTGTATATAGTGATATGGAGCATGCTGGTATAACCTGGGTATCTCCTCTATATAATTATATATGTACAGCTGGTATAAGTTATACATCGTCTGTATATAGTGATATGGAGCATGCTGGTATAACCTGGGTATCTCCTCTATATAATTATATATATACAGATGGTATAAGTTATACATCTTCTTGTATATAGTGATATGGAGCATGCTGGTATAACCTGGGTATCTCCTGTATATAATTATATATGTACAGCTGGAATAAGTTATACATCTTCTTGTATATAGTGATATGGAGCATGCTGGTATAACCTGGGTATCTCCTGTATATAATTATATATGTACAGCTGGTATAAGTTATACATCTTCTTGTATATAGTGATATGGAGCATGCTGGTATAACCTGGGCATCTCCTGTATATAATTATATATGTAGAGCTGGTATAAGTTATACATCTTCTTGTATACAGTGATATGGACCATGCTGGTATAACCTGGGTATCTCCTGTATATAATTATATATGTACAGCTGGTATAAGCTATAAATCTTCTTGTATATAGTGATATGGAGCATGCTGGTATAACCTGGGTATCTCCTGTATATAATTATATATGTACAGCTGGTATAAGTTATACATCTTCTTGTATATAGTGATATGGACCATGCTGGTATAACCTGGGTATCTCCTGTATATAATTATATATGTACAGCTGGTATAAGTTATACATCTTCTTGTATATAGTGATATGGACCATGCTGGTATAACCTGGGTATCTCCTGTATATAATTATATATGTACAGCTGGTATAAGTTATACATTGTCCTGTATATAGTGATATGGACCATGCTGGTATAACCTGGGTATCTCCTGTATATAATTATATATGGACAGCTGGTAAAACCTGAGTATCTCCTGTATATAATTATATCTGTACAGCTGGTATAACCTGGGTATCTCCTGTATATAATTATATATGTACAGCTGGTATAACCTGGGTATCTCCTGTATATAATTATATATGTACAGCTGGTATAAGTTATACATCTTCTTGTATATAGTGATATGGAGCATGCTGGTATAACCTGGGTATCTCCTGTATATAAATATATATGTACAGCTGGTATAAGTTATACATCTTCTGTATATAGTGATATGGAGCATGCTGGTATAACCTGGGTATCTCCTGTACATAATTATATATGTACAGCTGGTATAAGTTATACACCTCCCTGTATATAGTGATATGGAGCATGCTGGTATAACCTGGGTATCTCCTGTATAAAATTATATATGTACAGCTGGTATAAGTTATACATCTTCTTGTATATAGTGATCTGGACCATGCTGGTATAACCTGGGTATCTCCTGTATATAATTATATATGTACAGCTGGTATAAGTTATACATCTTCTTGTATATAGTGATATGGAGCATGCTGGTATAACCTGAGTATCTCCTGTATATAATTATATATCTACAGCTGGTATAACCTGGGTATCTCCAGTATATAATTATATATGTACAGCTGGTATAAGTTATACATCTTCTTGTATATAGTGATATGGAGCATGCTGGTATAACCTGGGCATCTCCTGTATATAATTATATATGTACAGCTGGTATAAGTTATACATCATCTTGTATATAGTGATATGGAGCATGCTGGTATAACCTGGGCATCTCCTGTATATAATTATATATGTACAGCTGGTATAAGTTATACATCTTCTTGTATATAGTGATATGGAGCATGCTGGTATAACCTGGGTATCTCCTGTATATAATTATATATGTACAGCTGGTATAGTTATACATCTTCCTGTATATAGTGATATGGACCATGCTGGTATAACCTGGGCATCTCCTGTATATAATTATATATGTACAGCTGGTATAAGTTGATACATCTTCCTTGTATATAGTGATATGGATGCATGCTGGTATAACCTGGGTATCTCCTGTATATAATTATATATGTACAGCTGGTATAAGTTATACATCTTCTTGTATATAGTGATATGGAGCATGCTGGTATAACCTGGGTATCTCCTGTATATAATTATATATGTACAGCTGGTATAAGTTATACATCTTCTTGTATATAGTGATATGGAGCATGCTGGTATAACCTGGGCATCTCCTGTATATAATTATATATGTACAGCTGGTATAAGTTATACATCTTCTTGTATACAGTGATATGGACCATGCTGGTATAACCTGGGTATCTCCTGTATATAATTATATATGTACAGCTGGTATAAGTTATACATCTTCTTGTATATAGTGATATGGAGCATGCTGGTATAACCTGGGTATCTCCTGTATATAATTATATATGTACAGCTGGTATAAGTTATACATCTTCTTGTATATAGTGATATGGACCATGCTGGTATAACCTGGGTATCTCCTGTATATAATTATATATGTACAGCTGGTATAAGTTATACATCTTCTTGTATATAGTGATATGGACCATGCTGGTATAACCTGGGTATCTCCTGTATATAATTATATATGTACAGCTGGTATAAGTTATACATTGTCCTGTATATAGTGATATGGACCATGCTGGTATAACCTGGGTATCTCCTGTATATAATTATATATGGACAGCTGGTATAACCTGAGTATCTCCTGTATATAATTATATCTGTACAGCTGGTATAACCTGGGTATCTCCTGTATATAATTATATATGTACAGCTGGTATAACCTGGGTATCTCCTGTATATAATTATATATGTACAGCTGGTATAAGTTATACATCTTCTTGTATATAGTGATATGGAGCATGCTGGTATAACCTGGGTATCTCCTGTATATAAATATATATGTACAGCTGGTATAAGTTATACATCTTCTGTATATAGTGATATGGAGCATGCTGGTATAACCTGGGTATCTCCTGTATATAATGATGTATGTACAGCTGGTATAAGTTATACATCTCCTTGTATATAGTGATATGGACCATGCTGGTATAACCTGGGTATCTCCTGTATATAATTATATATGTACAGCTGGTATAACCTGGGTATCTCCTGTATATAATTATATATGTACAGCTGGTATAACCTGGGTATCTCCTGTATATAATTATATATGTACAGCTGGTATAAGTTATACATCTTCTTGAATATGGTGATATGGAGCATGCTGGTATAACCTGGGTATCTCTTGTATATAATTATATCTGTACAGCTGGTATAAGTTATACATCTTCTTGAATATGGTGATATGGACCATGCTGGTATAACCTGGGTATCTCCTGTATATAGTTATATATGTACAGCTGGTATAACCTGGGCATCTCCTGTATATAATTATATGCAGCTTATATTCGGAGACAAGGGCCATGTTTTGTGGCTGTATTTAGTAAATGATTCATGTAACTCTATCTGGGATCTCAGCTCATTGTCTATTTAGAGAGTGTAATAATGGGGCGGAGTGGATCAGGGCTGCAGTGAAGCGGTCGGCGCAGCTCTGTATGGTAACAGTATAGGTTAGCGGCGATGCAAGGATCCTATGTATTATATAATTATAGACTCGATGGCATCAGTCCATCAATAATGAGGTGTCATGTTACAGGCCCAGGCAATTGCTTAAATCCTTAATTTGCAGGATCAGGCGGACGCACGGTATAATTACACCAATATGTGCACAACTAAAACATTGGACCTTCAATTCCACCCCATTATTAAGCTTTTACTTCAGTATTATTAGCCGCAGCCACACGGCAGCTTCCCATATATACCAGAGGAGCAACAGGGTATGCACCAAAAATACAGGGAATGTTCCACAGGATGGACGCATAGCAAATGTGGTGCCAAAATTCAAAACGGGTCCAAAAACAGAGCCTGGAAATTATAGGCCGGTAAGTTTAACATCTGTTGTTGGTAAACTGTTTGAAGGGTTTCTAAGAGATGCTATCTTGGAGTATCTCAACGGAAATAAGCAAATAACGCCATATCAGCATGGCTTCATGAGGGATCGGTCATGCCAAACTAATTTAATCAGTTTCTATGAGGAGGTAAGTTCTAGACTTGACAGCGGCGAATCAATGGATGTCGTATATCTGGACTTCTCCAAAGCATTTGACACCTGTACCTCATAAAAGGTTATTATATAGAATGAGAATGCTCGGACTGGGAGAAAATGTCTGTATGTGGGTAAGTAACTGGCTGAGTGACAGAAAACAGAGGGTGGTTATTAACGGTACAAACTCAGATTGGTTCACTGTAACTAGTGGGGTACCTCAGGGGTCAGTACTGAGGGGTCACTGTCACTAGTAGGGTACCTCAGGGGTCAGTACTGAAGGGGTCACTGTCACTAGTGGGGTACCTCAGGGGTCAGTACTGAAGGGTCACTGTCACTAGTGGGTACCTCAGGGGTCAGTACTGTAGGGGTCACTGTCACTAGTGGGGTACCTCAGGGGTCAGTACTGGAGGGGTCACTGTCACTAGTGGGGTACCTCAGGGTCAGTACTGGAGGGGTCACTGTCACTAGTGGGGTACCTCAGGGGTCAGTACTGGAGGGGTCACTGTCACTAGTGGGGCACCTCAGGGGTCAGTACTGAGGGGTCACTGTCACTAGTGGGGTACCTCAGGGGTCAGTACTGGAGGGGTCACTGTCACTAGTGGGGCACCTCAGGGGTCAGTACTGGAGGGGTCACTGTCACTAGTGGGGCACCTCAGGGGTCAGTACTGGAGGGGTCACTGTCACTAGTGGGGTACCTCAGGGGTCAGTACTGGAGGGGTCACTGTCACTAGTGGGGTACCTCAGGGGTCAGTACTGGAGGGGTCACTGTCACTAGTGGGGTACCTCAGGGGTCAGTACTGAGGGGTCACTGTCACTAGTGGGGTACCTCAGGGGTCAGTACTGAGGGGTCACTGTCACTAGTGGGGTACCTCAGGGGTCAGTACTGAGGGGTCACTGTCACTAGTGGGGCACCTCAGGGGTCAGTACTGAGGGGTCACTGTCACTAGTGGGGTACCTCAGGGGTCAGTACTGGAGGGTCACTGTCACTAGTGGGGTACCTCAGGGGTCAGTACTGAGGGGTCACTGTCACTAGTGGGTACCTCAGGGGTCAGTACTGGAGGGTCACTGTCACTAGTGGGGTACCTCAGGGTCAGTACTGGAGGGGTCACTGTCACTAGTGGGGTACCTCAGGGGTCAGTACTGGAGGGGTCACTGTCACTAGTGGGGTACCTCAGGGTCAGTACTGGAGGGGTCACTGTCACTAGTGGGTACCTCAGGGTCAGTACTGGAGGGTCACTGTCACTAGTGGGGTACCTCAGGGGTCAGTACTGGAGGGTCACTGTCACTAGTGGGGTACCTCAGGGGTCAGTACTGGAGGGGTCACTGTCACTAGTGGGGTACCTCAGGGGTCAGTACTGGAGGGTCACTGTCACTAGTGGGGTACCTCAGGGTCAGTACTGGAGGGGTCACTGTCACTAGTGGGGTACCTCAGGGGTCAGTACTGGAGGGGTCACTGTCACTAGTGGGGTACCTCAGGGATCAGTACTGGAGGGGTCACTGTCACTAGTGGGGTACCTCAGGGGTCAGTACTGGAGGGGTAACTGTCACTAGTGGGGTACCTCAGGGGTCAGTACTGGAGGGGTCACTGTCACTAGTGGGGTACCTCAGGGGTCAGTACTGGAGGGGTCACTGTCACTAGTGGGGTACCTCAGGGGTCAGTATTGGGCCCTATTCTCTTCAATATATTTATTAATGGTCTTGTAGAAGGCTTGCACAGTAAAATATCCATTTTTGCAGATGACACTAAACTGTGTAAAGTAATTAACACTGAAGAGGACGGTTTTCTGCTACAGAGGGATCTGGATAGATTGGAGGCTTGGGCAGAGAAATGGCAGATGAGGTTTAACACCGACTAATGTAAAGTTATGCACATGGGAAGGAATAATGCAAGTCACCCGTACATACTAAATGGTAAAACACTCGGTAACACTGACATGGAAAAAGATCTAGGAAATTTAATAAACAGCAAATTTAGCTGTAGAAACCAGTGTCAGGCAGCTGCCGCCAAGGCCAATAAGATAATGGGTTGCATCAAAAGGGGCATAGATACCCGTGATGAGAACATAGTCCTACCACTTTACACATCACTGGTCAGACCACACATGGAGGACTGTGTACAGTTCTGGGCTCCTGTGAACAAGGCAGACATAGCAGAGCTGGAGAGGGTTCAGAGGAGGGCAACTAAAGTAATAACTGGAATGAGGCAACTACAGTACCCTGAAAGGTTATCAAAATTAGGGTTATTCACTTTAGAAAAAAGACGACTGAGGGGAGATCTAATAACTATGTATAAATCTATCAGGGGTGAGTACAGAGATCTGTCCCATCATCTATTTATCCCCAGGACTGTGACTGTGACGAGGGGACATCCTCTGCGTCTGGAGGAAAGAAGGTTTCTACACAAACATAGAAAAGGATTATTTACGGTAAGAGCAGTGAGGCTATGGAAGTCTCTGCCTGAGAAGGTGGTGATGGTGAGTACAATAAAGGAATTCAAGAGGGGACTGGATTTATTTCTGGAGTGTAATAATATTACAGGCTATAGCTACTAGAGAGGGGTCGTTGATCCAGGGAGTTATTCTGATGTCTGATTGGAGTCGGGAAGGAATTTTTTCCCCTTAGGTCGGGAAAATTGGCTTCTGCCTCACAGGGGTTTTTTGCCTTCCTCCGGATCAACTTGTAGAAAACAGGCCGAACTGGATGGACAGAGGGATTTTTTCGATCTTATATAGTATGTTACTAATACAGGGTGGGCTTCTGCTATCTGCCCCTAACAGAGGGACCTTCATTTGGGGCTCTATAATAGTTCAAACCAAAAACATAGTGAGTGCAGCTCTGGAGCATAAAACAGGATGTAACTCAGGATCAGTACAGGATAAGTAATGTATGTACACAGTGACTGCACCAGCAGAATAGTGAGTGCAGCTCTGGAGTATAATACAGGATGTAACTCAGGATCAGTAGAGGATAAGTAATGTATGTACACAGTGACTGCACCAGCAGAATAGTGAGTGCAGCTCTGGAGCATAAAACAGGATGTAACTCAAGATCAGTACAGGATAAGTAATGTAATGTATGTACACAGTGACAGCACCAGCAGAATAGTGAGTGCAGCTCTGGAGTATAATACAGAATGTATTATACTCCATGTGTTAGACCACACATGGAGTACTGTGTACAGTTCTGGGCTCCTGTGAACAAGGCAGACATAGCAGAGCTGGAGAGGGTTCAGAGGAGGGCAACTAAAGTAATAACTGGAATGAGGGATCTACAGTACCCTGAAAGGTTATCAAAATTAGGGTTATTCACTTTAGAAAAAAGACGACTGAGGGGAGATCTAATAACTATGTATAAATATATCAGGGGTCAGTACAGAGATCTCTCCCATCATCTATTTATCCCCAGGACTGTGACTGTGAGGAGGGGACATCCTCTGCGCCTGGAGGAAAGAAGGTTTGTACACAAACATAGGAAAGGATTCTTCACTGTAAGAGCAGTGAGACTATGGAACTCTCTGCCTGAGGAGGTGGTGATGGTGAGTACAATAAAGGAATTCAAGAGGGGACTGGATGTATTTCTGGAGTGTAATAATATTACAGGCTATAGGTACTAGAGAGGGGTCGTTGATCCAGGGATTTATTCTGATTGCCTGATTAGAGTCGGGAAAAAAATTTTTTTCCCCCTTAAGTGAGGAAAATTGGCTTCTGCCTCACAGGGGTTTTTTGCCTTCCTCTGGATCAACTTGTAGGAAACAGGCCGAACTGGATGGAGAAATGTCTTTTTTCGGTCTTATATACTATGTTACTATGTTACTATGTAACTCAGGATCAGTACAGCATAAGTAATGTATGTACACAGTGACTGCACCAGCAGAATAGTGAGTGCAGCTCTGGAGTATAATACAGGATGTAACTCAGGATCAGTACAGGAAAAGTAATGTATGTACACAGTGACTGCACCAGCAGAATAGTGAGTACAGCTTTGGAGCATAAAACAGGATGTAACTCAGGATCAGTACAGGATAAGTAATGTATGTACACAGTGACTCCACCAGCAGAATAGTGAGTACAGCTTTGGAGCATAAAACAGGATGTAACTCAGGATCAGTACAGGATAAGTAATGTATGTACACAGTGACTGCACCAGCAGAATAGTGAGTACAGCTTTGGAGCATAAAACAGGATGTAACTCAGGATCAGTACAGGATAAGTAATGTATGTACACAGTGACTGCACCAGCAGAATAGTGAGTGCAGCTCTGGAGCATAAAACAGGATGTAACTCAGGATCAGTACAGGATAAGTAATGTATGTACACAGTAACTGCACCAGTAGAATAGTGAGTGCAGCTCTGGAGTATAATACAGGATGTAACTCAGGATCAGTACAGGATAAGTAATGTATGTTCACAGTGACTGCACCAGCAGAATAGTGAGTGCAGCTCTGGAGTATAATATAGGATGTAACTCAGGATCAGTACAGGAAAAGTAATGTATGTACACAGTGACTCCTCCAGCAGAATAGTGAGTGCAGCTCTGGAGTATAATATAGGATGTAACTCAGGATCAGTACAGGAAAAGTAATGTATGTACACAGTGACTGCACCAGCAGAATAGTGAGTGCAGCTCTGGAGTATAATACAGGATGTAACTCAGGATGAGTACAGGATAACTAATGTATGTACACAGTGACAGCACCAGCAAAATAGTGAGCGCAGCTCTGGAGTATAATACAGGATGTAACTCAGGATCAGTACAGGAAAAGTAATGTATGTACACAGTGACTGCACCAGCAGAATAGTGAGTGCAGCTCTGGAGTATAATACATGATATAACTCAGGATGAGTACAGGATAACTAATGTAATGTATGTACACAGTGACTGCACCAGCAGAATAGTGAGTGCAGCTCTGGAATATAATACAGGATATAACTCAGGATCAGTACAGGATAAGTAATGTATGTACACAGTGACAGCACCAGCAAAATAGTGAGCGCAGCTCTGGAGTATAATACAGGATGTAACTCAGGATCAGTACAGGATAAGCAATGTATGTACACAGTGACAGCACCAGCAGAATAGTGAGTGCAGCTCTGGAGTATAATACAGGATGTTACTCAGGATGAGTACAGGATAAGTAATGTATGTACACAGTGACTGCACCAGCAGAATAGTGAGTGCAGCTCTGGAGTATAATACAGGATGTAACTCAGGATCAATACTGGATAAGTAATGTATGTACACAGTGACTGCACCAGCAGAATAGTGAGTGCAGCTCTGGAGTATAATACAGGCTGTTACTTAGGATGAGTACAGGAAAAGTAATGTATGTACACAATGACTTCACCAGCAGAATAGTGATTGCAGCTCTGGAGTATAATACAGGATGTAACTCAGGATCAGTACAGGATAAGTAATGTATGTACACAGTGACTCCACCAGCAGAATAGTGAGTGCAGCTCTGGAGTATAATACAGGATGTTACTCAGGATGAGTACAGGATAAGTAATGTATGTACACAGTGACTGCACCAGCAGAATAGTGAGTGCAGCTCTGGAGTATAATACAGGATGTTACTCAGGATGAGTACAGGATAAGTAATGTATGTACACAGTGACTCCACCAGCAGAATAGTGAGTGCAGCTCTGGAGTATAATACAGGATGTAACTCAGGATGAGTAGAGGATAAGTAATGTATGTACACAGTGACTGCACCAGCAGAATAGTGAGTGCAGCTCTGGAGTATAATACAGGATGTGACTCAGGATGAGTATAGGATAAGTAATGTATGTACACAGTGACTCCACCAGCAGAATAGTGAGTGCAGCTCTGGAGTATAATACAGGATGTGACTCAGGATGAGTATAGGATAAGTAATGTATGTACACAGTGACTGCACCAGCAGAATAGTGAGTGCAGCTCTGGAGTATAATACAGGATGTAACTCAGGATGAGTACAGGATAAGTAATGTATGTACACAGTGACTGCACCAGCAGAATAGTGAGTGCAGCTCTGGAGTATAATACAGGATGTAACTCAGGATCAGTACAGGATAAGTAATGTATGTACACAGTGACTGCACCAGCAGAATAGTGAGTGCAGCTCTGGAGTATAATACAGGATGTAACTCAGGATCAGTACAGGATAAGTAATGTATGTACACAGTGACTGCACCAGCAGAATAGTGAGTGCAGCTCTGGAGTATAATACAGGATGTAACTCCGGATCAGTACAGGATAAGTAATGTAATGTATGTACACAGTGACTGCACCAGCAGAATAGTGAGTGCAGCTCTGGAGTATAATACAGGATGTGACTCAGGATGAGTATAGGATAAGTAATGTATGTACACAGTGACTGCACCAGCAGAATAGTGAGTGCAGCTCTGGAGTATAATACAGGATGTAACTCAGGATGAGTACAGGATAAGTAATGTATGTACACAGTGACTGCACCAGCAGAATAGTGAGTGCAGCTCTGGAGTATAATGCAGGATGTAACTCAGGATCAGTACAGGATAAGTAATGTATGTACACAGTGACTGCACCAGCAGAATAGTGAGTGCAGCTCTGGAGTATAATACAGGATGTAACTCAGGATCAGTACAGGATAAGTAATGTATGTACACAGTGACTGCACCAGCAGAATAGTGAGTGCAGCTCTGGAGTATAATACAGGATGTAACTCAGGATGAGTACAGGATAAGTAATGTATGTACACAGTGACTGCACCAGCAGAATAGTGAGTGCAGCTCTGGAGTATAATACAGGATGTAACTCAGGATCAGTATAGGATAAGTAATGTATGTACACAGGGACTGCACCAGCAGAATAGTGAGTGCAGCTCTGGAGTATAATACAGGATGTAACTCAGGATCAGTATAGGATAAGTAATGTATGTACACAGTGACTGCACCAGCAGAATAGTCAGTGCAGCTCTGGAGTATAATACTGGATGTAACTCAGGATCAGTGCAGGATAAGTAATGTAATGTATGTACACAGTGACTGCACCAGCAGAATAGTGAGTGCAGCTCTGGAGTATAATACAGGATGTTACTCAGGATGAGTACAGGATAAGTAATGTATTCTATATATACGTTATTATGTCGATTATATCTTTGTATAAATATGTTTAAACAATATTGTTATCTATTTCAACCAATGAATTAGAAAATACAACTGTGCTTAGATTGTCAGAGAAAAACCTTAAAAAAAAGGCACCATATCGATGAACATGAAATGATGGTGATCAAGACACGGTAGTGATAAATGATCTGTATAATGGTGCACACTAGTGTTACAGGCTTTAGTAGTGGTGCATTAAAGTGATTAATGTACTGAAATGCTATGCTCACTGATGTAAAGAAATGGGAGTGATAATTCTACCATATAATGCTCACTCGTCAATGCATCATAATAGTGATTTTTGTGCTGTAAAATGGTTTACATTACTGATGCGCCTTATGTTTTCATTGTGCAGACTGGTGGTACCGACACCTGGTGGTACCGACACATTATAATTGTGCACTGCAGTGATAAGTGTACTATATAATGGTGTAAAGTATTGACTTATACTGTAGAATGATGCATGATTCATTAATGCACTGTATACTGGTGCAAACTAGTGATACATACACTATAATTGTGCATATCACTCATTAACGTACTTTGTAACAGTGCACAGTTGTAATACATGCGCTATAATGGTGGACTATAGAGCACTGAGGGATATTATAGTGCACAATGGTGATATAATGGTGCACACTAGTGTCATATACACTGTAATTATTTATAGTATTAATGTACTGTATAATGGTGCACACTAGTGTCATATACACTAATTATTTATAGTACTAATGTACTGTATAATGGTGCACACTAGTGTCATATACACTGTAATTATTTATAGTTCTAATGTACTGTATAATGGTGCACACTAGTGTCATATACACTGTAATTACTTATAGTATTAATGTACTGTATAATGGTGCACAGTAGTGTCATATACACTGTAATTATTTATATTACTAATGTACTGTATAATGGTGCACACTAGTGTCATATACACTGTAATTATTTATAGTACTAACTAATGTACTGTATAATGGTGCACACTAGTGTCATATACACTGTAATTATTTATAGTACTAATGTACTGTATAATGGTGCACACTAGTGTCATATACACTGTAATTATTTATAGTATTAATGTACTGTATAATGGTGCACACTAGTGTCATATACACTGTAATTATTTATAGTACTAATGTACTGTATAATGGTGCACACTAGAGTCATATACACTGTAATTATAGTATTAATGTACTGTATAATGGTGCACACTAGTGTCATATACACTGTAATTATTTATAGTACTAATGTACTGTATAATGGTGCACACTAGTGTCATATACACTGTCATTATTTATAGTACTAATGTACTGTATAATGGTGCACACTAGTGTCATATACACTAATTATTTATAGTACTAACTAATGTACTGTATAATGGTGCACACTAGTGTCATATACACTGTAATTATTTATAGTACTAATGTACTGTATAATGGTGCACACTAGTGTCATATACACTGTAATTATTTATAGTACTAATGTACTGTATAATGGTGCACACTAGTGTCATATACACTGTAATTATTTATATTACTAATGTACTGTATAATGGTGCACACTAGTGTCATATACACTGTAATTATTTATATTACTAACTAATGTAGGAAGGCTAGCCCTGCTCTGACACAAGGTTGGCAGATGAAGGGGATGACAGTTCAGGGAGAGCACTGCTGCAGCCGGACCCTTCCTCTGCCAGTCAGGGAAATGTCAGCTCCAGTAAGCAGGAGAGCAGGGCAGGCCAGACGGGTGCTGGTAGTGGGAGACTCCATTATTAGGGGAACAGATAGTGCGATCTGTCACAAAGATCGTGATCGCCAAACAGTGTGCTGTCTTCCTGGCGCTAGAGTTCGACACATCGTGGATCGGGTTGACAGATTATTGGGAGGCGCTGGAGAAGATCCAGCGGTCATGGTCCATATCGGAACCAATGACAAAGTTAGAGGTAGGTGGAGCGTCCTTAAGAATGATTTCAGGGATTTAGGTCAAAAGCTTAGGGCAAGGACCTCAAAGGTAGTGTTTCCCGAGATACTGCCTGTACCACGGGCCACACAAGAAAGGCAGCGGGAGATTAGGAAGGGGAACAAGTGGCTCAAGAACTGGTGTAGGAAGGAGGGGTTCGGGTTCCTGGAGAACTGGGCCGACTTCTCTGTACAGCCTCTATCGTAGGGACGGGCTGCACCTCAATCGGGAAGGGGCAGCTGTTTTGGGGAGAAGATGGCTAGAAGGTTGGAGGAGTGTTTAAACTAGGGACTGGGGGGGAGGGTAATTACATTATAGGAGGGGAAGATAGTGCAGATAGAGACTGGGGGCGAGGTAGTGGGACTGGGGGGTAATTACATTATAGGAGGGGAAGATAATGCAGATGGAGACCGGGGCGAGGTAGTGGGACTGGGGGGTAATTACATTATAGGAGGGGAAGATAGTGCAGATGGAGACTGGGGGCGAGGTAGTGGGACTGGGGAGTAATTACATTATAGGAGGGGAAGATAATGCAGATGGAGACCGGGGCGAGGTAGTGGGACTGGGGGGTAATTACATTATAGGAGGGGAAGATAGTGCAGATAGAGACCGGGGGTGAGGTAGTGGGACTGGGGGGTAATTACATTATAGGAGGGGAAGATAGTGCAGATGGAGACCAGGGCGAGGTACTGGGACTGGGGGGTAATTACATTATAGGAGGGGAAGATAGTGCAGATGGAGACCAGGGCGAGGTAGTGGGACTGGGGGTAATTACATTATAGGAGGGGAAGATAGTGCAGATAGAGACCGGGCGAGGTAGTGGGACTGGGGGTAATTACATTATAGGAGGGAAGATAGTGCAGATAGGGACCAGGAGCGAGGTAGTGGGACTGGGGGGTAATTACATTATAGGAGGGGAAGATAATGCAGATGGAGACCGGGGCGAGGTAGTGGGACTGGGGGTAATTACATTATAGGAGGGAAGATAGTGCAGATGGAGACTGGGAGCGAGGTAGTGGGACTGGGGGTAATTACATTATAGGAGGGGAAGATAGTGCAGATAGGGACCAGGAGCGAGGTAGTGGGACTGGGGGTAATTACATTATAGGAGGGGAAGATAGTGCAGATGGAGACCAGGGGCGAGGTAGTGGGACTGGGGGTAATTACATTATAGGAGGGGAAGATAGTGCAGATGGAGACCAGGGCGAGGTAGTGGGACTGGGGGGTAATTACGTTATAGGAGGGGAAGATAGTGCAGATAGAGACCGGGGCGAGGTAGTGGGACTGGGGGGTAATTACATTATAGGAGGGGAAGATAGTGCAGATGGAGACCAGGGCGAGGTACTGGGACTGGGGGTAATTACATTATAGGAGGGAAGATAGTGCAGATGGAGACCAGGGCGAGGTAGTGGGACTGGGGGGTAATTATATTATAGGAGGGGAAGATAGTGCAGATGGAGACCAGGGCGAGGTACTGGGACTGGGGGGTAATTACGTTATAGGAGGGGAAGATAGTGCAGATAGAGACCGGGGGCGAGGTAGTGGGACTGGGGGGTAATTACATTATAGGAGGGGAAGATAGTGCAGATAGGGACCAGGAGCGAGGTAGTGGGACTGGGGGGTAATTACATTATAGGAGGGAAGATAGTGCAGATGGAGACCAGGGCGAGGTAGTGGGACTGGGGGTAATTACGTTATAGGAGGGAAGATAGTGCAGATAGAGACCGGGCGAGGTAGTGGGACTGGGGGTAATTACATTATAGGAGGGAAGATAGTGCAGATGGAGACCAGGGCGAGGTACTGGGACTGGGGGGTAATTACATTATAGGAGGGGAAGATAGTGCAGATGGAGACCAGGGCGAGGTAGTGGGACTGGGGGGTAATTACATTATAGGAGGGGAAGATAGTGCAGATGGAGACCAGGGCGAGGTACTGGGACTGGGGGGTAATTACATTATAGGAGGGGAAGATAGTGCAGATGGAGACCAGGGCGAGGTACTGGGACTGGGGGGTAATTACATTATAGGAGGGGAAGATAGTGCAGATAGGGACCAGGAGCGAGGTAGTGGGACTGGGGGGTAATTACATTATAGGAGGGGAAGATAGTGCAGATGGAGACCAGGGCGAGGTAGTGGGACTAGGGGGTAATGACATTATAGGAGGGGAAGGTAGTGCAGATAGAGACCGGGGGCGAGGTAGTGGGACTGGGTGGTAATTACATTATAGGAGGGGAAGATAGTGCAGATAGAGACCGGGATGAGGTAGTGGGACTGGGGGGGGGGGGGGGTAATAACATTATAGGAGGGGAAGATAGTGCAGGTAGAGACCAGGGGCGAGGTAGTGGGACTGGGGGGTAAACACATTATAGGAGGGGAAGATAGTGCAGATAGAGACCAGGGGCGAGGTAATGGGACTGGGGGGTAAACACATTATAGGAGGGGAAGATAGTGCAGATAGAGACCAGGGCGAGGTAGTGGGACTGGGGGGTAATTACATTATAGGAGGGGAAGATAGTGCAGATAGAGACCAGGGGCGAGGTAGTGGGACTGGGGGGTAAACACATTATAGGAGGGGAAGATAGTGCAGATAGAGACCAGGGGCGAGGTAATGGGACTGGGGGAGGAATAGAAGGAGGGACTAGAACAGTTCAGAAGGAAAGGTGTAGGGTAAAAAATATATAAAAACCTCTTAATTGTATGTACACTAATGCCAGAAGCCTGACTAACAAGACTGGTGAACTGGAATTAGTGATGTGTGAGGAGAACTATGATATAGTGGGAATAACTGAGACACGGCTGGATGATAGCTATGACAGTGGGAATAACTGAGACATGGCTGGATGATAACTATGACAGTGGGAATAACTGAGACATGGCTGGATGATAGCTAAGACAGTGGGAATAACTGAGACATGGCTGGATGATAGCTATGCTTGGGCAGTTAATATAAAGGGTGACAATCTGTTTAGAAAGGATCGTCAAAACCGGAGAGGGGGAGGGGTCTGCCTTTACATAAAGTCCTCTCTAAAGCCCACACTCCAGGAAGACATCTGTGAGGGACATGAAGATGTGGAGTCACTGTGGGTAGAAATACATGGAGCCAAAAACAATAATAAATTACTAACAGGAGTGTAATATAAACCACCTAATATACCAGAGTCCACAGAAAATCTATTACTGAATGAGATAGACGAGGCCGCAAATCATAATGAGGTGGTTCTTATGGGGGACTTTAACTACCCAGATATAGACTGGGAGACTAAGAGCTGTACATCCCATAAAGGAAACAGGTTCTTGGCAATAGCCAAAGACAATTACCTTTCCCAACTGGTTCAGGACCCGACTAGAGGGACGGCCATACTGGACTTAGTATTAACCAATAGACCTGATAGAACAACAGACGTGCAGGTCGGGGGACACCTGGGAAATAGTGACCATAAAGTAATAACCTTCCAATTATCCTCCAAAAGAGAATTTCTACAGGGAGGAACAAAAATACCAAACTTCAAAAAAGAAAAATTTAGCCAACTAAGCGAGGCTATAGGCCTAACTAACTGGGACAAAGTCCTCAAAAATAAAAATACAACCATAAAATGGGAGATTTTTAAAAGCATTGTAACATCAAATTGTGAGAGGTACATACCGTATGGGAATAAAAGGCTAAGGAACAATAAGAAACCAATGTGAATAAATGGAACCGTAAAGAAGGCAATAAATGACAAAAAGAAAGCATATAAATCACTAAAACAGGAGGGGAGCCAGGAAGCACTGATAAACTATAAGGAAAAAAATAGAATATGTAAAAAACAAATAAAAGCGGCCAAACTAGAGACCGAGAGATTAATTGCCAAAGAGAGTAAAACTAACCTTAAAATGTTCTTAAATTATATAAATGGTAAAAAATATAAATCTGAAGGTGTCGGCCCTCTACATAGCAATGAGGGGGGTGTTGCAGAAAGCGACGAGGATAAAGCAAAGCTGTTAACTATTTTTTTCTCCACTATATGCACTGAGGAAAATAAACTGTCAGATGAAATGCAGAATGTAAAAGTAAATCCCCCATTAAAAGTGCCCTGTCTGACCCAGGAAGAAGTACAACAGCGACTTAAAAAGATTAAAATAGACAAATCGCCAGGACCAGATGCCATACACCCCCGTATCCTAAGGGAATTAAGTGATGTCATAGCCAGACCTTTATTTCTGATATTTGCGGACTCAAAAAGGGTCCAAAAACAGAGCCTGGAAATTATAGGCCGGTAAGTTTAACATCTGTTGTTGGTAAACTGTTTGAAGGGTTTCTAAGAGATGCTATTTTGGAGTATCTCAATGAAAATAAGCAAATAACGCCATATCAGCATGGCTTCATGAGGGATCGGTCATGCCAAACAAATTTAATCAGTTACTATCAGGGGTTATAACAAATTCCAGAAAATGAAGCTAGCATGTACGTGCTAGCCAGAGGAAGCGCATTCAATAAGATAATGGGTTGCATCAAAAGGGGCATAGACGCCGGTGATGAGAACATAGTCCTACCACTTTACAAATCACTGGTCAGACCACACATGGAGGACTGTGTACAGTTCTGGGCTCCTGTGAACAAGGCAGACATAGCAGAGCTAGAGAGGGTTCAGAGGAGGACAACTAAAGTAATAACTGGAATGAGGGATCTACAGTACCGTGAAAGGTTATCAAAATTAGGGTTATTCACCTTAGAAAAAAGACGACTGAGGGGAGATCTAATAACTATGTATAAATATATCAGGGGTCAGTACAGAGATCTCTCCCATCATCTATTTATCCCCAGGACTGTGACGAGGGGACATCCTCTGCGTCTGGAGGAAAGAAGGTTTCTACACAAACATAGAAGAGGATTCTTTACGGTAAGAGCAGTGAGACTATGGAGCTCTCTGCCTGAGGAGGTGGTGATGGTGAGTACTATAAAGGAATTCAAGAGGGGCCTGGATGTATTTCTGGAGTGTAATAATATTACAGGCTACAGCTACTAGAGAGGGGTCGTTGATCCAGAGAGTTATTCTGATGCCTGATTGGAGTCGGGAAGGAATTTTTTTCCCCTTAAGTGGGGAAAATTGGCTTCTACCTCACAAGGGTTTTTTTTGCCTTCCTCTGGATCAACTAGCAGGATGATAGGCTGAGCTGAATGGACAGAGGGCTTTTTTCGGCCTTATGTACTATGTTACTAATGTACTGTATAATGGTGCACACTAGTATCAGATAGGCTGTAATTATTTATAGTACTAATGTGCTCTATAATGCTGCACACTAGTGTCATGTTCACTGTAATTATAGTATTAGCCAGTGTACAGTATAATGGTGCACACTAGTAAGGTATACACTGTTTCTTTGTACATAGTACTAGAAAGTGCTGAATAATAGTGTTATATACATTCTATAATTGTACTCAGTACTGTATACTGGTGCACAATTGTCTTAAATACATTCTATATTTATACATAGTATGACACAGTGGTGCACACTAGTAACATATACACTATAATTGTGCATAATACACATATACATAATAATGGTTCACACTAGTGACTTATCCACTCTATAATTGTGCATAGTACTTTATAGTGGTGCACGCTGGTAAAATATACACTCTATAGCTGTACTCTATGTGCAGTATAGTGATGCACACTAGTGACCCATACACTGTGTCCATAGTGCAGTATAGTGGTGCACACTAGTGACCCATACACAGTGTCCATAGTGCAGTATAGTGGTGCACACTAGTGACCCATACACTGTGTCCATAGTGCAGTATAGTGGTGCACACTAGTGACCCATACACAGTGTTCATAGTGCAGTATAGTGATGTACATAGTTTGTATATGTCACTAATGTGCACCACTGTACAGTACTATGGTTGTGAATAGTAGAGTATAGTGGTGTATACTGTTACATATACACTCTTTAATTGTAAATATTACCATATAGTGGTGCACAATAATGTTAAATAAACTCTATACTTATACCTAGTACTGTATAGTGGTGCTGTATATACTCTACAACCATGCATAGTACAGGATAGTGGTGCACACTAAAAACATACACTCTATAATTGTACAAATTACTGTGTAGTGGTGCACACTAGTGACTTATATAGTGTGTCCATAGTACTGTATAACGATGCCCACTTGTGATCTATACACGGAATATATACTGCAGTATAGCAGTGCACACTAGTTACCTATACACCATGTACATAGTGCAGTATAGTGGTGCACAGTAGTGACCTATACACAGTGTCCATAGTACAGTACAGTGGTGCACACTAGTTTCCTATACACAGTCCACATAATGCAGTATAGTGGTGCACAGTAGTGACCTATACACATTGTCCATGGTGCAATATAGTGATGCACACTAGTGACCCATACACTGTGTCCATAGTGCAGTATAATGGTGCACACTAGTGACCCATACACTGTGTCCATAGTGCAGTATAATGGTGCACACTAGTGACCCATACACTGTGTCCATAGTGCAGTACAGTGGTGCACACTGGTGACCCATGCACAGTGTCCATAGTGCAGTATAGTGATGCACACTAGTGACCCATACACTGTGTCCATAGTGCAGTACAGTGGTACACATTAGTGACCCATACACTGTGTCCATAGTGCAGTACAGTGGTGCACACTAGTTACCTATACACAGTCCACATAGTGCAGTATAATGGTGCACAGTAGTGACCTATACACAGTGTCAATGGTGCAGTATAGTGGTGCACACTAGTGACATATACACTGAGTCCATAGTGCAGTATAGTGGTGGACACTAGTGACCCATACACTGTGTCCATAGTTAAGTATAATGGTGCACACTAGTGACCCATACACTGTGTCCATAGTGCAGTATAGTGGTGCACACTAGTGACCCATACACTGTGTCCATAGTGCAGTATAGTGGTGCACACTAGTGACCCATACACAGTGTTCATAGTGCAGTATAGTGATGCACACTAGTGACCCATACACTGTGTCCATAGTGCAGTACAGTGGTGCACACTAGTGACCCATACACTGTGTCCATAGTGCAGTACAGTGGTGCACACTAGTGACCCATACACTGTGTCCATAGTGCAGTAGAGTGGTGCACACTAGTGACCCATACACTGTGTCCATAGTGCAATATAGTGGTGCACACTAGTGAACCATACACTGTGTCCATCGTGCAGTACAGTGGTGCACACTGGTGACCCGTACACTGTGTCCATAGTGCAGTACAGTGGTGCACACTGGTGACCCATACACTGTGTCCATAGTGCAGTACAGTGGTGCGCACTGGTGACCCATACACTGTGTCCATAGTGCAGTATAGTTGTGCACACTGGTGACCCATACACCATAGTGCAGTACAGTGGTGCACACTGGTGACCCATACACTGTGTCCATAGTGCAGTATAGTGGTGCACACTAGTGACTCATACACTGTGTCCATAGTGCAGTACAGTGGTGCACACTGGTGACCCATACACTGTGTCTATAGTGCGGTACAGTGGTGCACACTGCTGACCTATACACTGTGTCCATAGTGCAGTATAGTGGGGTACACTAGTGACCCATACACTGTGTCCATAGTGCAGTATAGTGAGGCACACTAGTGACCCATACACTGTGTCCATAGTGCAGTATAGTGGTGCACACTGGTGACCCATACACTGTGTCCATAGTGCAGTATAGTGGTGCACACTAGTGACTCATACACTGTGTCCATAGTGCAGTACAGTGGTGCACACTGGTGACCCATACACTGTGTCTATAGTGCGGTACAGTGGTGCACACTGCTGACCTACACACTGTGTCCATAGTGCAGTATAGTGGGGTACACTAGTGACCCATACACTGTGTCCATAGTTTAGTACAGTGGTGCACACTAGTGACCCATACACTGAGTCCATAGTGCAGTATAGTGGGGTACACTAGTGACCCATACACTGTGTCCATAGTGCAGTATAGTGATGCACACTAGTGACCCATACACTGTGTCCATAGTGCAGTATAGTGGTGCACACTAGTGACCCATACACTGTGTCCATAGTGCAGTATAGTGATGCACACTAGTGACCCATACACTGAGTCCATAGTGCAGTACAGTGGTGCACACTAGTGACCCATACACTGAGTCCATAGTGCAGTATAGTGGGGTACACTAGTGACCCATACACTGTGTCCATAGTGCAGTATAGTGATGCACACTAGTGACCCATACACTGTGTCAATAGTGCAGTATAGTGGTGCACACTAGTGACCCATACACTGTGTCCATAGTGCAGTATAGTGATGCACACTAGTGACCCATACACTGAGTCCATAGTGCAGTACAGTGGTGCACACTAGTGACCCATACACAGTGTTCATAGTGCAGTATAGTGATGCACACTAGTGACCCATACACTGTGTCCATAGTGCAGTGCAGTGGTGCACACTAGTGACCCATACACTGTGTCCATAGTGCAGTATAGTGGGGTACACTAGTGAACCATACACTGTGTCCATAGTGCAGTATAGTGATGCACACTAGTGACCCATACACTGTGTCCATAGTGCAGTACAGTGGTGCACATTAGTGACCCATATACTGTGTCCATAGTGCAGTACAGTGGTGCACACTAGTGACCCATACACAGTGTCAATAGTGCAGTATAGTGATGCACACTAGTGACCCATACACTGTGTCCATAGTGCAGTACAGTGGTGCACACTAGTTACCTATACACAGTCCACATAGTGCAGTATAATGGTGCACAGTAGTGACCTATACACAGTGTCAATGGTGCAGTATAGTGGTGCACACTAGTGACATATACACTGAGTCCATAGTGCAGTATAGTGGTGCACACTAGTGACCCATACACTGTGTCCATAGTGCAGTATAATGGTGCACACTAGTGACCCATACACTGTGTCCATAGTGCAGTACAGTGGTGCACACTAGTGACCCATACACTGAGTCCATAGTGCAGTATAGTGGGGTACACTAGTGACCCATACACTGTGTCCATAGTGCAATATAGTGATGCACACTAGTGACCCATACACTGTGTCCATAGTGCAGTATAGTGGTGCACACTAGTGACCCATACACTGTGTCCATAGTGCAGTATAGTGGTGCACACTAGTGACCCATACACAGTGTTCATAGTGCAGTATAGTGATGCACACTAGTGACCCAAACACTGTGTCCATAGTGCAGTACAGTGGCGCACACTAGTGACCCATACACTGTGTCCATAGTGCAGTATAGTGGGGTACACTAGTGACCCATACACTGTGTCCATAGTGCAGTATAGTGAGGCACACTAGTGACCCATACACTGTGTCTATAGTGCAGTACAGTGGTGCACACTAGTGACCCATACACTGTGTCCATAGTGTAATATAGTGGTGCACACTGGTGACCCATACACTGAGTCCATAGTGCAGTATAGTGGTGCACACTAGTGACCCATACACTGAGTCCATAGTGCAGTATAGTGGTGCACACTAGTGACCCATACACTGAGTCCATAGTGCAGTATAGTGGGGTACACTAGTGACCCATACACTGTGTCCATAGTGCAATATAGTGATGCACACTAGTGACCCATACACTGTGTCCATAGTGCAGTATAGTGGTGCACACTAGTGACCCATACACTGTGTCCATAGTGCAGTATAGTGGTGCACACTAGTGACCCATACACAGTGTTCATAGTGCAGTATAGTGATGCACACTAGTGACCCAAACACTGTGTCCATAGTGCAGTACAGTGGCGCACACTAGTGACCCATACACTGTGTCTATAGTGCAGTACAGTGGTGCACACTAGTGACCCATACACTGTGTCCATAGTGTAATATAGTGGTGCACACTGGTGACCCATACACTGTGTCCATAGTGCAGTACAGTGGTGCACACTGGTGACCAGTACACTGTGTCCAAAGTGCAGTACAGTGGTGCACACTGGTGACCCATACACTGTGTCCATAGTGCAGTAGAGTGGTGCACACTAGTGACCCATACACCGTGTCCATAGTGCAGTATAGTGATGCACACTAGTGACCCATACACAGTGTCTATAGTGCAGTACAGTGGTGCACACTAGTGACCCATACACTGTGTCCATAGTGCAGTACAGTGGTGCACACTAGTGACCCATACACTGAGTCCATAGTGCAGTAGAGTGATGCACACTGGTGACCCATACACTGTGTCCATAGTGCAGTACAGTGGTGCACACTAGTGACCCATACAATGTGTCCATAGTGCAGTATAGTGGTAGACACTAGTGACCCATACACTGTGTCCATAGTGCAGTATAGTGGTGCACACTAGTGACCCATACACTGTGTCCATAGTGCTGTATAGTGGTGGACACTAGTGACCCATACACTGTGTCCATAGTGCAGTATAGTGGTGGACACTAGTGACCCATACACTGTTTCCATAGTGCAGTACAGTGGTGACCCATACACTGTGTCCATAGTGCAGTACAGTGGTGCACACACAGTCCCATGTGGCAGTGCTGTCTTTGTGCTGCCAGCAGCAGTGCCTTTAGAGTGTCAGCTCTGAGGACTCTCCCGGATTGTCTCTTCTCCCGGGCAGAGGTTATTACAGTGTAATCTGAATAATTAGCGGTTATTACAAGATATTACAGAATAATTAGCAGTTGCTGGAGCTTGTGACAGGCAGGTCATGTACAGCACTGCAATCCCCATCATCTCCCCAATTAAGCTCCTCACTGGCATTAACCATGTGAGTGCCGGCCTTACATCACCCCCTGTCTGTATGCGAGCTCGGGAGACAATTATTAGAAAGGGTCTGACCAGGGGTGGGATTCTAATTTTTAACAACAGGTTCCTTACTCAATGGCAGACACGCGGCGTCACGAGACATGTTTACATATACATACACCATATATATGCAACACACATACACATAAATACACCATTGGATATTGACATTATATATATGGTTGTATCCGGACTGGTGACATTGTATATATGATTGTATCTGGACTGGTGAGATTGTATATATGATTGTATCTGGACTGGTGAGATTGTATATATGATTGTATATGGACTGGTGAGATTGTATATGATTGTATTTGGACTGGTGACATTGTATATATGATTGTATATGGACTGGTGACATTGTATATATGATTGTATCTGGACTGGTGACATTGTATATATGATTGTATATGGACTGGTGACATTGTATATATGATTGTATATGGACTGGTGAGATTCTATATATGATTGTATCTGGACTGGTGACATTGTATATATGATTGTATATGGACTGATGACATTGTATATATGATTGTATATGGACTGCTGCATAACGGAAACAGGACGGATCCGTTATGCAGCCCATAGACATCTATTATGACGGAATGAGTAATGGAATACCTCTAAAGGCATTCCGTTATGCATTCCTTCATAGAATTGCGCTATGGTCCGTGGTAACAAAATCCATAATCCAGTATACAGAGGGTGATATGGCACACTTATATCCACTGGTGTAGTAACAGTATACAGAGGGTGACAGGGCACACTTATATCCACTGATGTAGTAACAGTATACAGAGGGTGACATAGCACACTTATAGCTACTGGTGTAGTAACACTATACAGAGAGTGACAGGGCACACTTATAGCCACTGGTGTAGTAAAACTATACAGATGGTGACAGGGCACACTTAAATCCATTGGTGTAGTAACAGTATACAGAGAGTGACAGGGCACACTAATATCCACTAGTGTAGTAACAGTATACACAGGGCAACAGGTCACACTTATATCCACTGGTGTAGTAAAACTATACAGACGGTGACAAGGCACACTTATATCCACTGGTGTAGTAACAGTATACACAGGGTGACAGAGTACACTTATATCCACAGGTCTAGTAACACTATATAGAGAGTGACAGGGCACACTTATATCCACTGGTGTAGTAACAGTATACACAGGGTGACAGGTGACACTTATATCCACTGGTGTAGTAACACTATACAGAGAGTGACAAGGCACACCGATATCCACTGGTGTAGTAACAGTATACACAGGGTGACAGGTGACACTTATATCCACTGGTGTAGTAACAGTATACACAGGGTGACAGGTCACACTTATATCCACTGATGTAGTAACAGTATACACAGGGTGACAGGGCACACCCATATCCAATGGTGTAGTAACACTATACAGAGGGTGACAGGTGACACTTATATCCACTGGTGTAGTAACACTATACAGAGAGTGACAAGGCACACTTATATCCACTGGTGTAGTAACAGTATACACAGGGTGACAGGGCACACTTATATCCACTGGTGTAGTAACAGTATACACAGGGTGACAGGGCACACTTATATCCACTGGTGTAGTAACACTATACAGAGAGTGACAGGGCACACTTATATCCACTGGTGTAGTAACACTATACAGAGAGTGACAGGGCACACTTATATCCACAGGTCTAGTAACACTATACAGAGAGTGACAGGGCACACTTATATCCACTGGTGTAGTAACACTATACAGAGAGTGACAGGGCACACTTATATCCACTGGTGTAGTAACACTATACAGAGAGTGACAGGGCACACTTATATCCACTGGTGTAGTAACACTATACAGAGAGTGACAGGGCACACTTCTATATCCACTGGTGTAGTAACACTATACAGAGAGTGACAAGGCACACTTATATCCACTGGTGTAGTAACACTATACAGAGAGTGACAGGGCACACTTATATCCACTGGTGTAGTAACACTATACAGAGCGTGACAGGGCACACTTATATCCACTGGTGTAGTAACACTATACAGAGAGTGACAGGGCACACTTATATCCACTGGTGTAGTAACACTATACAGAGAGTGACAGGGCACACTTACTATATCCACTGGTGTAGTAACACTATACAGAGGGTGACAGGGCACACTTATATCCACTGGTGTAGTAACACTATACAGAGAGTGACAGGGCACACTTATATCCACTGGTGTAGTAACACTATACAGAGAGTGACAGGGCACACTTATATCCACTGGTGTAGTAACACTATACAGAGAGTGACAGGGCACACTTATATCCACTGGTGTAGTAACACTATACAGAGAGTGACAGGGCACACTTATATCCACTGGTGTAGTAACACTATACAGAGAGTGACAGGGCACACTTATATCCACTGGTGTAGTAACACTATACAGAGAGTGACAGGGCACACTTGTATATCCACTGGTGTAGTAACACTATACAGAGAGTGACAGGGCACACTTACTGTATATCCACTGGTGTACTAACACTATACAGAGAGTGTCAGGGCACACTTATAGCCACTGGTGTACTAACACTATACAGAGAGTGACAGTGCACACTTATATCCACTGATGTAGTAACACTATGCAGAGCGTGACAGGGCACACTTATATCCACTGGTGTAGTAACACTATACACAGGGTGACAGGTGACACTTACATCTACTGGTGTAGTAACACTATACAGAGAGTGACAGGGCACACTTATATCCACTGGTGTAGTAACACTATACAGAGAGTGACAGGGCACACTTATATCCACTGGTGTAGTAACACTATGCAGAGCGTGACAGGGCACACTTATATCCACTGGTGTAGTAACACTATACAGAGAGTGACAGGGCACACTTATATCCACTGGTGTAGTAACACTATACAGAGAGTGACAGGGCACACTTACTGTATATCCACTGGTGTAGTAACACTATACAGAGAGTGACAGGGCACACTTATATCCACTGGTGTAGTAACACTATGCAGAGCGTGACAGGGCACACTTATATCCACTGATGTAGTAACAGTATACACAGGGTGACAGGGCACACCCATATCCACTGGTGTAGTAACACTATACACAGGGTGACAGGTGACACTTACATCTACTGGTGTAGTAACACTATACAGAGAGTGACAAGGCACACTTATATCCACTGGTGTAGTAACACTATACAGAGGGTGACAGTTCACACTTCTATCCAATGGTGTAGTAACACTATACAGAGCGTGACAGGGCACACGTTTATCCACTGGTGTAGTAACAGTATACACAGGGTGACAGGTCACACTTATATCCACTGGTGTAGTAACACTATACAGAGAGTGACAAGGCACACTTATATCCACTGGTGTAGTAACACTATACAGAGCGTGACAGGGCACACTTATATCCACTGGTGTAGTAACACTATACAGAGCGTGACAGGGCACACTTATATCCACTGGTGTAGTAACACTATACAGAGCGTGACAGGGCACACTTATATCCACTGGTGTAGTAACACTATACAGAGAGTGACAGGGCACACTTACTGTATATCCACTGGTGTAGTAACACTATACAGAGAGTGACAGGGCACACTTATATCCACTAGTGTATTAACACTATACAGAGAGTGACAGGTCACACTTATATCCACTGGTGTAGTATCAGTATACAGAGGTTGACAGGGCACACTTACTGTATATCGACTGGTGTAGTAACACTATACAGAGAGTGACAGGGCACACTTACTGTATATCCACTGGTGTAGTAACACTATACAGAGAGTGACAGGGCACACTTACTGTATATCGACTGGTGTAGTAACACTATACAGAGAGTGACAGGGCACACTTACTGTATATCCACTGGTGTAGTAACACTATACAGAGAGTGACAGGGCACACTACTTATATCCACTGGTGTAGTAACACTATACAGAGAGTGACAGGGCACACTTACTGCATATCCACTGGTGTAGTAACAGTATACAGAGGTTGACAGGGCACACTTATATCCAATGGTGTAGTAACACTATACAGAGAGTGACAGGGCACACTTATATCCACTGGTGTAGTAACACTATACAGAGCGTGACAGGGCACACGTATATCCACTGGTGTAGTAACAGTATACACAGGGTGACAGGTCACACGTATATCCACTGGTGTAGTAACAGTATACACAGGGTGACAGGTCACACTTATATCCACTGGTGTAGTAACACTATACAGAGAGTGACAGGGCACACTTATATCCACTGGTGTAGTAACACTATGCAGAGCGTGACAGGGCACACTTATATCCACTGGTGTAGTAACACTATACAGAGAGTGACATGGCACACTTACTGTATATCCACTGGTGTAGTAACACTATACAGAGAGTGACATGGCACACTTACTGTATATCCACTGGTGTAGTAACACTATACAGAGAGTGACATGGCACACTTATATCCACTGGTGTAGTAACACTATGCAGAGAGTGACAGGGCACACTTATATCCACTGGTGTAGTAACACTATACAGAGAGTGACATGGCACACTTATATCCACTGGTGTAGTAACACTATACAGAGAGTGACATGGCACACTTATATCCACTGGTGTAGTGACACTATACAGAGAGTGACATGGCACACTTACTGTATATCCACTGGTGTAGTAACACTATACAGAGAGTGACAGGGCACACTTACTGTATATCCACTGGTGTAGTAACACTATACAGAGAGTGACAGGGCACACTTACTGTATATCCACTGGTGTAGTAACACTATACAGAGAGTGACAGGGCACACTTATATCCACTGGTGTAGTAACACTATACAGAGAGTGACAAGGCACACTTACTGTATATGCACTGGTGTAGTAACACTATACAGAGAGTGGCAGGGCACACTTACTGTATATCCACTGGTGTAGTAACACTATACAGAGAGTGACAGGGCACACTTATATCCACTGGTGTAATAACACTATACAGAGAGTGACAGGGCACACTTACTGTATATCCACTGGTGTAGTGACACTATACAGAGAGTGACAGGGCACACTTATATCCACTGGTGTAGTAACACTATACAGAGAGTGACAGGGCACACTTATATCCACTGGTTTAGTAACACTATACAGAGAGTGACAGGGCACACTTATATCCACTGGTTTAGTAACACTATACATAGAGTGACAGGGCACACTTACTGATATCCACTGGTGTAGTAACACTATACAGAGAGTGACAGAGCACACTTACTGTATATCCACTGGTGTAGTAACACTATACAGAGAGTGACAGGGCACACTTACTGTATATCGACTGGTGTAGTAACACTATACAAAGGGTGTTAGGACAGGTTCTATTTTTTTGCTGGGCCGCAGAACAGAGCAATGGATGTGAACAGCACACCGAGTGCTGTCCGCATCTTTTGTGGCCACATTGACGTGAACGGGTCCGTATTCGAGCTACATTTTTGCGGACCCAAACAACGGTCATGTGAATAAGGCCTTATAGTGCCCTCACCAGCAACCTCCACAGCACTACATCCAGGCCATCAGCAATCCATGCAGAGAAAATCATCCTAAGATTCAGATTCGAGCCATTGACACCAAGTACAGTAATGATATCCAGATACCATGTACCAGATTCAGGCTGATAAAGGATAACTGAGACGTATTCATCATCCATGATATTCACTAATCAACCATCAATAGGTATCAGCCATTAGAGATGGCCTTGCGGTTCACCCGGCGGTGGTTTGGCGGCGAACTTTACGCATTTGCGATTCACCAAACTTGCAAACATATGGCGATATTCGCATGCACCATATTCTTTTGCATTGCGCAGAACTTATATCCACTCCATCAGGTGGGACAGGTCGGCCAATTGAGACGTTTTTAACACATTGGCACACCCCACCCTATAAATGAACCAGATCTGGCAGCCATTTTACATTCTGTGTTTTGCCAGTGTAGGGAGAGGTTGCTTTGTGGAGCAGGGACAGACTGTTAGGGACACCAAACGCTAGCTAATAGGGCCACAAAAGTCCTTTTAAGGACTGGTATAGGTGTCTATCGATAGGTGTGATATACTGAGGGGTGTGATATACCTATAATATACTTTCTAACATAGAAAGTATATAGTGCATTTGTATTGTGCAGCAGTTGCGTGCGGTTCTGCTGCGATACCGCAGGTATTTAGAGGGACAAGCTCTATTAAAACAACTATTTGCAATGGGTGTGATATACATGTATCCCCAAAAAAACTGATTGAGGGGTGCGAAATACCTGTAACCTGTTGCCCCAAATAAACAGGGTGGTGTGATATAACTGTTGTGGCAAAAAAAAAGAATTGAGGGGTGTGATATACCTGCTTCCACAAAATACTGATGTCAGGGGATTGATATACCTGCTTCCACCAAATATTGATTGAGGCCTGCAATACACCTGCTTCCACAAAATACTGATTAAGGGGTTTGATAGACCTGCTTCCACCAAATACTGATTGAGGCCTATGATATACCTGCTTCCACCAAATATTGATTGAGGCCTGCGATATACCTGATTCCACAAAATACTGATTAAGGGGTTTGATAGACCTGCTTCCACCAAATACTGATTGAGGCCTGTGATATACCTGCTTCCACAAAATACTGATTTATGGGTTTGATAGACCTGCTTCCACCAAATACTTATAGAGGCCTATGATATACCTGCTTCCACAAAATACTGATTAAGGGGTTGTTTGATTTACCTGCTTCCACCAAATACTGATTGAGGGGATTGATATACCTGCTTCCACCAAATATTGTTTGAGGCCTGCGATATACCTGCTTCCACAAAATACTGATTGACGACTGCGATATACCTGTAACCTGTTGCCCCAAATTAACAGGGTGGTGTGATATAACTGTTGTGGCAAAAAAAATTATTGAGGGGTGTGATATACCTGCTTCCACTAAATGCTGATTGAGTCCTGCGATACACCTGCTTTCACAAAATACTGATTAAGGGGATTAATATACCTGCTTCCACCAAATGCTGATTCAGGGGTTTGACAGACCTGCTTCCATCAAATACTAATTGCCGCCTGCGATATGCCAGCTTCCACAAAATACTGATTAAGGTGATTGATATACCTGCTTCCACCTAATATTGATTGAGGCCTGCGAGATACATAGATGATATCAGAGATTGCCCCCCTTCCCACTGACCTCAAATCCAGAATATAAAACTACCTCACAGCATATAGTGTATAGGTGACACATAGAAGACACCAGAGAGTGCCCCTCTGATCACTGACCTCTAATCCAGACTATACATATACCTCACATTATATAGTGTATAGGTGATACATAGATGACATCAGAGAGTGCCCCTCTGATCACTGACCTCTAATCCAGACTATAAATCTACCTTACAGTATATAGTACATAAATGATACATCGATGACATCAGAGAGTGCCCCCCATCACTGACCTCTAATCCAGAACATAAATCTTCCTTACAGTATATAGTACATAAATGATACATCGATGACATCAGAGAGTGCCCCCCTGCTCACTGACCTCTAATCTAAACTATACATCTACCTTACAGTATATAGGTGATACATAGATGACATCAGAGGGGGCCCCCCTCATCACTGACCTCTAATCCAGAATATAAATCTTTCTCACAGTATATAGTATATAGGTGATACATAGATGACATCAGAGGGGGCCCCCCTCATCACTGACCTCTAATCCAGAACATAAATCTACCTTACAGTATATAGTATATAGGTGATACACAGATGACATCAGAGAGTTCCCTGCTGAACTCTGACCTCTAATCTAAACTATACATCTTCCTCACAGTATATAGGTGATACATAGATGACATCAGAAGGTGTCCGTCTGCTCACTGACCTCTAATCTAAACTATACATCTACCTTACAGTATATAGTATATAAGTGATACATAGATGACATCAGAGAGTGCCCCCCTGATCACTGACCTCTAATCCAGACTATACATCTACCTCCCAGTATATAGTATATAGGTGATACATAGATGACATCAGACAGTGCCCCCTGAACTCTGACCTCTAATCCAGAATAGAAATCTACCTCACTGTATATAGGTAATACATAGATGACATCAGAGAGTGTCCCCTGAACTCTGACCTCTAATCTAGAATAGAAATCTACCTCACTGTATATAGGTAATACATAGATGACATCAGAGAGTGTCCCCCTGTGCACTGACCTCTAATCTACAATATAAATCTACCTAACAATATATAGGTAATACATAGATCACAGCACCGAGTGCCCCCTGAACTATAACCCCTAATCGAGATTACACATCTACCTCACAGTGTATAGTACATAGGTAATACATAGATGACATCAGAGAGTGCCCCCTGACCTCTGACCTCTAATCCAGACTATAAATCTACCTCACAGCATATAGTATATAGGTGATACATAGATGACATCAGAGATTGCCCCCTTCCCACTGACCTCTAATCCAGAATATGAAACTACCTCACAGTATACAGTATATAGGTAACACATAGAAGACACCAGAGAGTGTCCCTCTAATCACTGACCTCTAATCCAGACTATAAAACTACATCACAGTGTATAGGTAATACATAGATAAAATCAGAGAGTGCCCCCCCAGATCACTGATCTCTAATCCAGACTATACATCTAACTCACAGTATATGGTATATAGGTTATACATAGATGACATCAGAGAGTACCCCCTTATTACTGACCTCTAATCCAGAATATAAGTCTACATCACAGTATATAGTATATACATGATACACAGATGACATCAGAGAGTTCCCCCTGATCACTGACCTCTAATCAAAACTATACATCTATCTCACAATATATAGTATATAGGTGATACATCAGAGAGTGCCACTCTGTGCACTGACCTTTAATCCAGACTGTAAAACAACATCACAGTATATAGTATATAGGTAATACATAGATGACATCAGAGAGTGTCCCCTGATCACTGACCTCTAATCCAGAACATAAATCTACCTTACAGTATATAGTATATAGGTGATACATAGATGACATCAGAGAGTGCCCCATTGAACTCTGACCTCGAATGTAAACAATACATCTTCCTCACAGTATATAGTATATAGGTGATACATAGATGACATTAGACAGTGCCCCCCTGAACTCTTACCTCTAATTCAGAATAGAAATCTACCTCACAGTATACCTATATACACAGATGACATCAGAGAGAGCCCCCCCCCCCCCTTATTACTGACCTCTAATCCAGACTGTAAAACTACCTCACAGTATATAGTGTATAGGCACTACATAGATGACATCAGAGAGCGCCCCCTGTGCAATAACCTCTAATCTAGAATTTAAATCTACCTCACATTATATAGGTAATATATAGGTCACACCGCAGAGTGCCCCCTGAACTATGATCTCTAATCCATATTACACATCTACCTTACAGTATATAGTACATGGGTAATACATGGATGACATCTGAGAGTGCCCCCCTGTGCACTGACCTCTAATCCAGACTATAAATCTACCTCACGGTATTTAGTAAATAGGTGATACATAGATGACATTAGAGAGTGCCCCCCTGATCACTGACCTCTAATCCAGACTATAAGTCTACCTCACAGCATATAGTATATAGGTGATACATAGATGACACCAGAGACAGCTCCCCTCATCACTGACCGCTAATCCAGACTATAAGTCTACCTCACAGTATATAGTATATAGGTAATACATATATGACACCAGAGAGTGTCCCCTTCCCACTGATCTCTAATCCAGAATATACTTCTACCTCACAGTATATAGTATGTAAGTGATACATAAATAACAACAGAGAAAGTCCCCCTAAACTCTGACCTCTAATCTAGACTACACATCTACCTCACAGTATATAGTATATAGGTAATAAATAGATAACATCAGAGAGTGCCCCCCAATTACTGAGCTCTAATCCAGACTATAACTCTACCTCACAGCATATAGTATATAGGTAATATATAGATGACATCAGGGAGTGCCCCCTGACCTCTGACCTCTAATCCAGACTATAACTCTACCTCACAGCATATAGTATATAGGTAATATATAGATGACATCAGGGAGTGCCCCCTGACCTCTGACCTCTAATCCAGACTATAAGTCTACCTCACAGCATATAGTATATAGGTGATACATAGATGACATCAGACAGTGCCCCCTGAACTCTGACCTCTAATCCAGAATAAAAATCTACCTCACTGTATATAGGTAATACATAGATGACACCAGAGACAGCCCCCCTGATCACTGACCTCTAATCCACACTATACATCTACCTCACAGTATATAAGTAATATATAGATGACATCGGAGAGTGCCCCCTGATCACTGACCTCTAATCCAGACTATAAATATACCTCACATTATACAGTATGTAGGTAATACATAGATGACTCAAGAGACTGCCCCCCACCACCACTGACCTCTAATCCATACTATACATGTACCTCACAGTATATAGGTAATATATAGATGACATTAGAGAGTGTTCTCCTAACCACTGACCTCTAATCTATAATATAAATCTACCTCACAGTATATAGTATATAGGTGATACATGGATGACACCACAGAGTGCCCCCTGACCTCTGACCTCTAATCCAGGCTATAAATCTACCTGATAGTATATATATATATATAGGATAGAGATTATAGGGTTGTTTCAAGTACTTTTAATGTATAGGAAATAGAATTTGTTAATATCTCATCTACATTCTACAAAACATGAAGAAGATTGGAAAACTAAAAATAATAATGAAACTAATAATAATAGAAATGTAATTATAAATAATAAGGTAATCATTGAAATAATTAGATACAATTTATAATAAAATAATAAAAATACAAATTATACAAAAAATCATAATAATAATTTGAATGTAATATTAATAATATATTTCTTCTTCCATAGTCCTAAATCCTGTAGTAATAATATAAGAGGGGAGTAGGGAAGGATGAGTAATCTGCGCTGAAATTAGCGGTTAATGATATAATGCTGGTAATAGTATATATTACTCTGGTAATTGGAGGGGTGATGACGGGGGTCGTCCTTCCTGCTATGTATTGGTATCTGTATAGTTGTGATGAGGGGGTCACCCCTGTGACAGGCCTGGGGATGGGGGGTCGGAGATGAGAAGCTGCTCTACCCCCGGGACAATGAAGCTTTTCACAATCATCTTGTATAGAGGGGCCGGGGATTAGCATTTATAGGACAATAATGAGGAGGGGGAGGGAGACCCTCTGCTGCCCCCCACCCATCATCATCACTCATATCAACTCACTGCCATCACCCCACAACTACCCCCATCATGTCTGCGGCAGATATAACAACCCAGAATATCAGAGGGATGATAATAATAATTAATAATATACAATGTCCTGCAATTACCGGTAGGGAAATAAGAGGGGCAGTAATAGTGGTGGTAATAGTGGTACAGCGGAGATAGTAATACTGGTAATGACAGGGATAATACTAGTGGTGATAATAGTACTAGTGATAGTAATACTGGTAATGACAGTGATAATACTAGTGGTGATAATAGTACTAGTGATAGTAATACTGGTAATGACAGTGATAATACTAGTGGTGATAATAGTATTAGTGATAGTAATACTGGTAATGACAGTGATAATACTAGTGGTGATAATAGTATTAGTGATAGTAATACTAGTAATGACAGTGATCATGTAGTAGAGATATTAGCAGAGGTGACGGGTACAGTAATGATGAGAGGTATAGGAAGTACAGAAGTAATAGTGAGAACATCAGTAATCGTCATCATTAATATTATATTATTATTATTATTACTATTATTATTATTATTAGTAAATATTCCTGTGGTTCTTTAGGTCAGATATTTGGAGAGACCTCTGCGGTGTATTAGATTTCTTACTTTATCGCCCTATTTACAGGGAGCTTGGAAGGAAAGAATGTTTTCTCTTATCATATAGGGTCTGACAGTAGATCCATCTATATAATATCTATCTATCTATCTATCCATCTCATATCTATCTATCTATCTCATATCTATCTATCTATCTCATATCTATCTATCTATCTATCTCATATCTATCTATCTATCTATTATCTCTCTATCTATCTATCTATCTATCTATCTATCTATCTATCTATCTATTATCTGTCTATCTATCTATCTATCTATCTATCTATCTATCTATCTATCTAATATCTACAGTGTCTATCCCTGGACACATCGGTGTGTATAACAGGTCGGTCGTCAGTCTGTGTACATGTCGGACCTCTGTCCTCTCCTGGCCTGGATGTTTTCTCTGTCATATTAACCATCTGTTTAGTTTGTCACGTTTCTGCCATACGGTTATTAGATAACATATAAACCGGACGTATGTTAAGTGTGAATGTTCATGTATCTGCTGCGTGTTTTCTGTACGAGTCACTGCTGACACCCTGTGTGTCATAGAGGTGGTGCGGGGTCCTCCAAAGTAGTCAGCACATAAGATCACTGACGGTAACTTTACAGATAATGTAGGTGATATAACACACAATCAGCACTTACATTCCGTGTGACCTGTAATTACTATGTCCTGTTATATATGTGTAAGTTATATTTACTATGTCCTGTTATATATGTGTAAGTTATATTTACTATGTCCTGTTATATATGTGTAAGTTATATTTACTATGTCCTGTTATATATGTGTAAGTTATATTTACTATGTCCTTTTAAAGATGTGAAGTCTGTATTTGTTATGTAGTTTTCTATGTGTCACCTATATTTAGTATGTCGTTTTATATATCTTTTAGCTATAGTTATTATCTAGTTTTATATATGTGTATGTAAGCTATATTTACTATGTATTTTTATATATGTTTTAACTATATTTATTATGTAGTTTTATAGAAGTGTAACCTTTATTTATTATGTAGTTTTATATATGTATAACCTATATTTAGTATGTAATTTTATAAGTGTAAGCTATATTTATTATGTAGTTTTATATATGTGTCACCTATATTTAGTATGTCGTTTTATATATCTTTTAGCTCTATTTACTATGTAGTTTCATATATGTTTTAACTATATTTATTATGTAGTGTTAAATATGTGTCACTTATATTTATTATTTAGTTTTATATAAGTGTAACCTTTATTTATTATGTAGTTTTATGTATATTTAACCTATATTTATTATGTAGTTTTATATAAGTGTAACCTATATTTATTATGTAGTTTTATATATGTATAACCTATATTTATTATGTAGTTTTATATAAGTGTAACCTATATTTAATATGTAGTTTTATATATGTATAACCTATATTTATTATGTAGTTTTATATATGTATAACCTATATTTATTATGTAGTTTTATATGTGTCACCTATATTTAGTATGTAGTTCAATATATGTATAAGCTATATTTAGTATGTAGTTTTATATAAGTGTAACCTTTATTTACTATGTAGTTTTATATGTGTAAGCTATATTTATTATGTAGTTGTTTATATGTTTAACCAATATTTAGTATGTAGTTTTATATTGTTGAAGTTTGCATTTAATATGTCGTTGTATATAAGTGTAACCTTTATTTATTATGTAGTTTTTTTATGTGTAAGCTATATTTATTATGTAGTTTTATATATCTGAAGATTGTATTTAGCATGTAGTGATGGATATGTGTATGCTACATTTATACTTAGTTATATATGTGTGGTTTGTATTTAGTATGTAGTTTATACAGGTGTAACCTATATTTAGTATATACTTGTGTACAGTATATGTGTAAGCTGTATTTAACATGTAGTTATATATATATATACTGTGTTTATTATATAGTAGTGTATGTTTATACTACTGTGTATATATTGTGTATACCTTCAGTCTGTAGTTAGTACAGCATTGTAAGCCTCTTCTCCTGGATCTAGTCTACTATGTCCTCTGTCTACCAGGTTTTGGACTGTCTATACACAGCTCTGTGTAAGCACCGCCGGCATGTACTTGGGGGGTTCACCTGTATTTTATATCCGGCATGTAGTCGGGGGGTTCACCTGTATTTTATATCCGGCATGTAGTCGGGGGGTTACCTGTATTTTATATCCGGCATGTAGTCGGGGGGTTCACCTGTATTTTATATCCGGCATGTACTTGGGGGGTTTACCTGTATTTTATATCCGGCATGTACTTGGGGGGTTCACCTGTATTTTATATCCGGCATGTAGTTGGGGGGTTCACCTGTATTTTATATCCGGCATGTAGTCGGGGGGTTCACCTGTATTTTATATCCAGCATGTAGGCGTTTATTTTTTCTGTTGTTGAGAACCGTATCTTGTGAATTCGGCCCTTTCTTCTAGGTTTGTATTTTTAAGAATCTAGCAGCAGACGGTACATGTAGTATAGAGGTATAGAGGTATAGAAGTATAGAAGTATAGATGTATAGAAGTATAGAGGTATAGAGGTATAGAAGTATAGATGTATAGAAGTATAGAGGTATAGAAATATAGAGGTATAGAAGTATAGAGGTATAGATGTATAGAAGTATAGAGGTATAGAAGTATAGAAGTATAGATGTATAGAAGTATAGAGGTATAGAGGTATAGAAGTATAAAGGTATAGAGGTATAGATGTATAGAAGTATAGATGTATAGAAGTATAGAGGTATAGAAGTATAGAGGTATAAAGGTATAGAAGTATAGAGGTATAGAAGTATAGAGGTATAGAGGTATAGAAGTATAGAGGTATAGAGGTATAAAGGTATAAAGGTATAGAGGTATAGAAGTATAGAGGTATAGAGGCATAAAGGTATAAAAGCATAGAGGCATAGAAGTATAGAGGTATAGAAGCATAGAGGTATAGAGGCATAGAGGCATAGAAGTATAGAGGCATAGAAGCATAGAGGCATAGAGGCATAGAGGCATAGAAGCATAGAGGTATAAAGGCATAGAAGTATAGAGGCATAGAAGCATAGAGGTATAGAGGTATAGAAGCATAGAGGTATAGAGGCATAAAGGCATAAAGGCATAGAGGTATAGAAGCATAGAGGCATAGAAGCATAGAGGCATAGAAGTATAGAGGTATAGAGGTAAAGAAGATAGCATAGAGGTATAGAGGTATAGAGGTATAGAAGCATAGAGGTATAGAGGTATAGAGGCATAGAAGCATAGAGGCATAGAAGCATAGAGGTATAGAGGTATAGAGGTATAGAAGTATAGAAGCATAGGAGGCATAGAGGTATAGAGGTATAGAGGTATAGAGGTATAGAAGTATAGAGGTATAGAAGTATAGAGGTATAGAGGTATAGAGGTATAGAGGTATAGAGGTATAGAGGTATAGAAGTATAGAGGTATAGAAGTATAGAAGTATAGAAGTATAGAAGTATAGAGGTATAGAGGTATAGAGGTATAGAAGTATAGAGGTATGGAGGTATAGCGGTATAGAAGTATAGAGGTATAGAGGTATAGAGGTTACCTGACTTACTTAGCAGTTAATCCCTATTTCCTATACTCGTCTGTATATGTGCCATTTATAAGTAGTTGTGTTTAGTATGTAGCTGTGTACAGATGTATGTGTTTAGTATGTAGCTGTGGACAGTTGTATGTGTTTAGTATGTAGCTGTGTACAGATGTATGTGTTTAGTATGTAGCTGTGTACAGATGTATGTGTTTAGTATGTAGCTGTGTACAGATGTATGTGTTTAGTATGTAGCTGTGTACAGATGTATGTGTTTAGTATGTAGCTGTGGACAGTTGTATGTGTTTAGTATGTAGCTGTGTACAGATGTATGTGTTTAGTATGTAGCTGTGTACAGATGTATGTGTTTAGTATGTAGCTGTGTACAGATGTATGTGTTTAGTATGTAGCTGTGTACAGATGTATGTGTTTAGTATGTAGCTGTGGACAGATGTATGTGTTTAGTATGTAGCTGTGTATAGATGTATGTGTTTAGTATGTAGCTGTGTATAGATGTATGTGTTTAGTATGTAGCTGTGTACAGTTGGATGTGTTTAGTATGTAGCTGTGTACAGTTGGATGTGTTTAGTATGTAGCTGTGTACAGTTGGATGTGTTTAGTATGTAGCTGTGTACAGATGTATGTGTTTAGTATGTAGCTGTGTACAGATGTATGTGTTTAGTATGTAGCTGTGTATGTGTGTACCCTGTATGTGGTACTTCCAGCAGTGATTTTATGTGTAACCTTTATTCAAATTGTAATTTCGTTTAGTTTGTGTTCAGTATGTAGTTTGTTACGTTTCACCTACTATATTACTATCTATTATTTAGTATTTTGTTGTGTACCCCCTATTTAGTATGACACTGTATATTCTCTGGTGTAATAAGTATATATAGCATCCTGTATATATACCAGGGTGCACACAGCACATATCAGGTATATCAGGGTGCACACAGCAGATATCATGTATATACCAGGGTGCACACAGCAGATATCATGTATATACCAGGGTGCACACAACAGGTATCATGTATATACCAGGGTGCACACAGCAGATATCAGGTATATACCAGGGTGCGCAAAGCAGATATTAGGTATATACCAGGGTGCACACAGCAGATATAATGTATATACCAGGGTACACACAGCAGATATCATGTATATACCAGGGTGCACACAGCAGATATCAGGTATATCAGGGTGCACAGAGCAGATATCAGGTATATACCAGGGTGCACACAGCAGATATCATGTATATACCATGGTGCACACAGCAAATATCAGGAATATACCAGGGTGCTCACAGCAGATATCAGGTATATCAGGGTGCACACAGCAGATACCATGTATATACCAGGGTGAATACAGCAGATATCAGGTATATACCAAGGGTGCACACAGCAGATATCATGTATATACCAGGGTGCACACAGCAGATATCATGTATATACCAGGGTGCACACAGCAGATATCAGGTATACACCAGGGTGCACACAGCAGATATCATGTATATACCAGGGTGCACACAGCAGATATCAGGTATATACCAGGGTGCACACAGCAGATATCATGTATATACCAGGGTGCACACAGCAGATATCATGTATATACCAGGGTACACACAGCAGATATTATGTATATACCAGGGTGCACACAGCAGATATCATGTATATACAAGGGTGCACACAGCAGATATCAGGTATACACCAGGGTGCACACAGCAGATATCATGTATATACCAGGGTACACACAGCAGATATCAGGTATATACCAGGGTGCACACAGCAGATATCATGTATATACCAGGGTGCACACAGCAGATATCATGTATATACCAGGGTGCACACAGCAGATATCAGGTATATACCAGGGTGCGCACAGCAGATATCATGTATATACCAGGGTGCACACAGCAGATATCATGTATATACCAGGGTGCACACAGCAGATATTATGTATATACCAGGGTGCACACAGCAGATATTATGTATATACCAGGGTGCACACAGCAGATATCATGTATATACCAGGGTACGCACAGCAGATATTATGTATATACCAGGGTGCACACAGCAGATATCAGGTATATCAGGGTGCACACAGCAGATATCAGGTATATACCATGGTGCACACAGCAGATATCAGATATACACCAGGGTGCACACAGCAGATATCATTATGACAGATAATGGTGGGTGATGATACACACAATCTCACGACCAATAATTATCCTGCACACATGTAAGAAGAAGAGTAGCCATCAGCAGATATAAGAAGCCTCTGGGGTAGTGAAGAAGGCAGGGGCAATGGTGCCACCGGAGCTGTAGTTACCTTGAAATCTGTGTGGGAAGAACCTATTCCTGAGCACCCAAGGGTAGAAGTTGAGGGGGTCCCTGTGCTGAGCTCCATAGAAGGAGTGTGGGTGCTGGTGGAGCTGGTGTGGGTGCACAGTTAGTGGTGGGTGGGTGACAGCAGCCTCTGGGAAGACCAGTTCTGGGTTAGTGTACAGGGACCTTCCCGCAGGACTGGGGAAGCCACTGACAAAAGCTTCGGCTGTGGAGCTGGGGTAGCTCAGGGCTGTGGGTCTGACGGGTTCCTCTGAGGTCAGGTGGGTGTCCTTGGCCACTAAAGACTCAATGGTAAAGCAGCGTTTCCCTGCTGGTTGAAACATGGCTCACAGTTCCGGAGGCTCCTGTCCTCCTCCTCAAACAGGGTCAATCCTGTCCCCCCAACCCCCCAAATCCAGGACCACTCTCCAAGCAAGGGCTCCAGGACTCAGCTGCAGACCTCTGAATCCATGCACCTTCTTCTTGGGCAGGTGGTGACTCCAAGCTTCCCAGAGATTCCTCCACACAAGTCTCCTTCTTTCTCCTGGAGGCGATGTGTGGTCACCTGGCCAGGGCTCCAGCACCTCCTCACCTGCTGCTCTGAAGACGATGATCAACCCCCCCAAAAGCAGCAACTATTCTGAGAGGTGGAGGAGGCTGCAAGGGTCTGCATGACTGCGGCTCCACCCAGCTCATGAATCATGCATGAGAGGAGGGGCCTGCCCTGTATTAACCCTTACAGCTCCCAAGCGCTTGTGCAAACCTGTGCACCTCACTGTCTTAAACCCCCCCGAGATGTTCGGTGTCAGTTATGAACCAGGCAGGTCAGAGGGATGGCATGAAGACCGGGCAGGTCAGAGGGATGGCATGAAGACCAGGCAATGTTCAGGGATAGCATGAAGACCAGGCAATGTTCAGGGATGGCATGAAGACCAGGCAATGTTCAGGGATGGCATGAAGACCAGGCAATGTTCAGGGATAGCATGAAGACCAGGCAATGTTCAGGGATGGCATGAAGACCGGGCAATGTTCAGGGGTGGCATGAAGACCGGGCAATGTTCAGGGGTGGCATGAAGACCAGGCAATGTTCAGGGGTGGCATGAAGACCAGGCAGGTCAGAGGGGTGGCATGAAGACCAGGCAATGCTCAGGGATGGCATGAAGACCAGGCAGGTCAGAGGGGTGGCATGAAGACCAGGCAATGTTCAGGGGTGGCATGAAGACCAGGCAATGTTCAGGGATGGCATGAAGACCAGGCAATGTTCAGGGATGGCATGAAGACCAGGCAATGTTCAGGGATGGCATGAAGACCAGGCAATGTTCAGGGGATGGCATGAAGACCAGGCAATGTTCAGGGATGGCATGAAGACCAGGCAATGTTCAGGGGTGGCATGAAGACCGGGCAATGTTCAGGGGTGGCATGAAGACCGGGCAATGTTCAGGGATGGCATGAAGACCAGGCAATGTTCAGGGATGGCATGAAGACCAGGCAATGTTCAGGGATGGCTTGAAGACCAGGCAATGTTCAGGGGTGGCATGAAGACCGGGCAGGTCAGAGGGATGGCATAAAGACCATGCAATGTTCAGGGGTGGCATGAAGACCAGGCAATGTTCAGGGATGGCATGAAGACCAGGCAATATTCAGAGATGGCATGAAGACCAGGCAATATTCAGGGATGGCATGAAGACCAGGCAATGTTCAGGGATGGCATGAAGACCAGGCAATGTTAAGGGATGGCATGAAGACCAGGCAATGTTCAGGGATGGCATGAAGACCAGGCAATGTTCAGGGATGGCATGAAGACCAGGCAATGTTCAGGGATGGCATAGTTATTGGTCTTGTATGCCAGGTGTATACATGGGCGCAGGGCACCATGAGGGAGAGGGACAGGAATGGGGTGCAGGCTGAAGTGTTGGGGTGCTGGTGGAGGCGAAGCTCTTTCTACTTGAGGATATATAGAACTACACAGAGGGTCCTCTGATTGAGGAATGGGGTGCTAGGCAATAATGGGGTGCAGTGTACTCTCTGCATTATAGGGGTGCAGTACATTAGGTGGGGACAGGGGTGCACAGGGATTCGGGGTACTTAGGGCTCGATGTATTTCACTAGCTGCATTACATTACAGAGAAGCAGAGGAATATTTGGGTTCACAGTGAAAATCGATATTAGGGGCGCAGTGTATCTTATAGGACTAACCCTATTTTAGGGGCGCAGTGTATCTTATAGGACTAACCCTACATTTTCGGGTGCAGGGTATTTTAGAAGATCCGGTACACCAGACGTCGGGCACTGTATTGCCGGGTGCAGGGTTGAACTAGAGGATGCAGGGGATTTTTCGGCATCAATGTAATTTATCAGTTGCAGTGCATTAGGCAGATGCAGTGTTTTATCAGGGTGCAGTGTATTTTATTAATTGCAGAACCTTAGGCAGGTGCAGTGTGTTATGAAGGTGCCGTGTTATTTAGCAGTTGCAGTGCATTAAGGCAGGTGCAGTGTTTTTTTTATTAATTGCAGTGCATTAGGCAGGTTCAGTGTGTTATGGAGGTGAGTAATTTGGCAGTTGCAGTGCATTAGGTAGGTGCAGTGTGTGTCATGGGTGCAGTGTCTTTAATTAATTGCATTACCTTAGGCAGGTGTAGTTTGTTATGGAGGTGCAGTGTAATTTAGCAGTTGTAGTGCATTATGCAGGTCCAGTGTGTTTTATAGGGTGCGGTGTATTTTATTAATTGCAGAACCTTAGGCAGGTGCAGTGTAATTAAACAGTTGCAGTGCATTAAGGCAGGTGCAGAGTATTTTATTAATTGCAGTACCCTATCCAGGTGCAGTGAGTTATGAAGGTGCAGTGTTATTTAGCAGTTGCAGTGCATTAAGGCAGGATGCAGTGTTTTTTTTTTTTTTGTTTTTATTAATTGCAGTGGGTTAAGCAGGTGCAGTGTGTTATAGGGTGCAGTGTATTTTATTAATTGCAGTGCATAAGGCAGGTTTAGTGTGTTATGGAGGCAGGTGAAATTTGGTAGTTGCAGTGCATTAGGCAGATGCAGTGTGTTTTATAGGGTGCAGTGTATTTTATTAGTTGCAGTACCCTAGGCAGGTGCAGTTTGTTATGTGGGTATAGTGTATTTTATTAATTTCAGTACCTTAGACAGGTGCAGTGTGTTATGGAGGTGCAGTGAAATTTAGCAGTTGCAGTGCATTAGACAGGTGCAGTGTGCTATGGAGTTGCAGTGTAACTTAGCAGCATTTGTAGTGCATTAGATAAGTGCAGCGTGTGTTATGGGTGCAGTGTATTTTATTAGTTGCAGTACCGGGCAGGTGCAGTGTGTTATGGAAGTGAGAGTAACTTAGCAGTTGCAGTGCATTAGACAGGTGCAGTGTGTTATGTGGGTGCAGTGTATTTTATTAATTGCAATACCTTAGGCAGGTGCAGAGTATTATGGGTCTGCAGTGTATTTGATTAATTGCACTGCATTAGGCAGGCGCAGTGTGTTATAGGGTAAAGTGTAGTTTATTAATTGCAGTGCATTAGACAGGTGCAGTGAGTTATGTGGGTGCAGTGTATTTTATTATTTGCAATACCTTAGGCAGGTGCAGATTGTTATGGGTCTGCAGTATATTTTATTAATTGCAGTGCATAAGGCAGGTGCAGTGTGTGCTATTTGTTACTTCTGTCCTGTGTGGGGGGCCTGGTTTGATCCTTGCTATGGGACCCCTACTTCTCCATGTACATCAGGGACAGGTGCAGTGTCTATTATGGCGGTGCAGTGTATTTTATTAGTTGCCGTACCTTAGGCAGGTGCAGTGTGGTGTGGAGGTGAGGGTAATTTAACAGTTGCAGTCCATTAGACAGATGCTGTGTGTTATGGAGGTGCAGTGTAATTTAGCAGTTGCAGTACATTAGGCAGGTGCAGTGTGTTATAGGGGTGCAATGAATTTTAGCATTTGCAGTACATTAGGCAGATGCAGTGTTTTATGAAGGTGTAATGAATTTTAGCATTTGCAGTACATTAGGAGGGTGCAGTGTAAGTTACCAGTTGCGGTGCATTAGGCAGATTCAGTGTGTCATGGAGTGCAGTGTATTTTAGGATTTTCAGTACGTTAGTCAGGTGCAGTGTGTTATGGGGTGCAGACTATTTTAGCAATTGAAGGTACATTAGGAGATGCAGTGTGTTATTGGGGAGAAGTGTAGTTTAGGATTCGCAGTACATTAGTAGGGTGCAGTGTGTTATAGGGATGCAGTGTATTTTTTGGAGATGCAGTATATTAGGTGGGTGCAGTGTATTATAGGAGTTACAGTACATTAGGTGAGTACATTGTGTTATGGGGTGCAGTGTATTATAGGAGTTACAGTACATTAGGCGAGTACATTGTGTTATGGGGTGCAGTGTATTATAGGAGTTACAGTACATTAGGTGAGTTCATTTTGTTATGGGGTGCAGTGTATTATAGGAGTTACAGTACATTAGGCGAGTACATTGTGTTATGGGTTGCAGTGTGTTATAGGAGTTACAGTACATTAGGCGAGTACATTGTGTTATGGGGTGCAGTGTATTATAGGAGTTACAGTACATTAGGTGAGTACATTGTGTTATGGGGTGCAGTGTATTATAGGAGTTACAGTACATTAGGTGAGTACATTGTGTTATGGGGTGCAGTGTATTATAGGAGTTACAGTACATTAGGCGAGTACATTGTGTTATGGGGTGCAGTGTATTATAGAGTTACAGTACATTAGGTAGTACATTGTGTTATGGGTGCAGTATTATAGGAGTTACAGTACATTAGGCGAGTACATTGTGTTATGGGGTGCAGTGTATTATAGGAGTTACAGTACATTAGGTGAGTACATTGTGTTATGGGGTGCAGTGTATTATAGGAGTTACAGTACATTAGGTGAGTACATTGTGTTATGGGGTGCAGTGTATTATAGGAGTTACAGTACATTAGGTGAGTACATTGTGTTATGGAGTGCAGTGTATTATAGGAGTTACTTACAGTACATTAGGCGAGTACATTGTGTTATGGGGTGCAGTGTATTATAGGAGTTACAGTGCATTAGGTGAGTACATTGTGTTATGGGGTGCAGTGTATTATAGGAGTTTCAGTACATTAGGTGAGTACATTGTGTTATGGAGTGAAGTGTATTATAGGAGTTTCAGTACATTAGGTGAGTACATTGTGTTATGGAGTGCAGTGTATTATAGGAATTACAGTACATTAGGCGAGTACATTGTGTTATGGGGTGCAGTGTATTATAGGAGTTACTTACAGTACATTAGGCGAGTACATTGTGTTATGGGGTGCAGTGTATTATAGGAGTTACAGTACATTAGGTGAGTACATTGTGTTATGGGGTGCAGTGTATTATAGGAGTTACAGTACATTAGGCGAGTACATTGTGTTATGGAGTGCAGTGTATTATAGGAGTTACAGTACATTAGGCGAGTACATTGTGTTATGGGGTGCAGTGTATTATAGGAGTTACAGTACATTAGG